>NJPS01000054.1:600000-1175577 GCA_002946415.1 Rutstroemia sp. NJR-2017a BVV2
CTCCTTATGAAGCCAAGTCTGCGTTGGACCCTATTTACTGCGAACTTGTAGGGAAATTATGCGCTTTAACTCCCAGGAGGAACTGCTCCAAGACTCCGTCCAACTAGATGTGGAATAGGGCCGACTGCCGGTTGTGGATCTACTGTGTACTCTATTTCAGGTGCAGATATATATGCTCCTGAAACAGCAGCATATACAGTTGCTAATAAATTTGACGGGTTTGGGGCGACACTGTTTGCTATGACTTTCGATGAATGGACGACATTGGTGGGACATGGAATGGATGCAAGAGGAATCTACCTCCTGGTGTTCAGCCAAAGAAGAAACGAAGGAGCAGTTCCAGAGAGTGTTCATGTTGCGCATTGGGACCCGAAGAAATTAATTAGGCTACTATAGACACTGTAGAGAGAGGGAATAGAAATGAATGGATGTTAGGGGGAGAGGATGAGAGATAAAGCGTTGCGTTGTATTTCTACTAGACATATTTCCGGTTTGAAATAGGAGAATTGGGATATAATGGGGATTGGTTTGGACTAGGCTTGGGTGTGAGATTTCATTCAAAGTAAGGATCGGGATAGTAGAGAGGAGGTAATAGTAGAGAGGGGCTAAGACTATTATGGTGAGATGTGAAGCAGAACACTATCCACAGTCATTAATAAACCACAACTGTCACTCCATCAGGAGTGGGATCACCTTTTGGTTTTACATGAGAGATGATTCCTTAATGATCCTTTTGTCCCATTTGTTATGTGGTGCAGTGCAGGTATCGTCCAAAAGTGCAGACGGACCAGTGATGGACCAATTCGTCGACCAGGTTATGATTTCAACTCAACAAATCTCTCGATCGTTTTGATAGCAAAATTAGTAGTAGATTATTTGAGCCGAATCTGAACATTAGAAAATATCTTATTTATATCTTTATATAATATCTTAGAAGTTGTTTATACCAAATCTGATAGTGGTCGATAAAATACTGCGCCACCTGGTGCTCATTGGTCATTGATCATCTATCTCATTACTGTACCTGTGTACTTATGTACTCATGTATCCATCAAACCTCGCCAACTCAAATCAAGGTCTTGATCTCGTCGAATTTGCATCCAACCTCCATGCCTCTCTATCATAAGTCTGTGGCCACACGCCATTCTTCCCCGGAGCCAAAATGCCCTTCGGGTCCAGGGCATTCTTAATCTTCTCATTCAACTTCATCTGCGCATTATCATTCCAGCTATACGTCTCTGCAATCTGATCCATCAGCGCAATATGCGTTCTGTATTCTCCCCAACCGTTCTCCGCACACACGCGAATAAGATCACGGATCAGACCATGCGCGCGACGCTTCTGATCTTCGTCTTCCCGATTAAAGACGAGGCACACTATATGGTGCATTTCCCGCCAGCCGATGGTAAATGTTCCGATGAAGTCAAAGCCCGCGGCGAGAACCATCTCTCGCGTGATGTTATATTGCTTACTTGCGTCGTCGCCGGAGATTTTGGAGATGGGGGAGAAGAACAGATGCGCACCGTTTGGAAGCCAGTCAACCCAGCTCAGTTCCTCGATATTCGGGATGCCCTGCAGGGTTTTGGAGCGGATGTGCAAGACGGCTTTTTCTTTGATGTCTTCTGGGAAAAAGAATTTCGCGCCTTCGATCTTGCCGAAGGACTCTTTGATTATTTGCCACATGACATCACGCACGGGTTTGGGGCCGTAGAGCGCACCGTAGAAGTTCCAGCGGCCGAGGTTGAGTTTCGCGGCTATGGCATCGAGTTCAGTTTCATTGAGAGGCCGGTCGACGTCGTAGTAGGACTTTTTGGTGCCCATTACGCCGGCGTCGAGGAGGATGTGTCGGATGGAAGGGACATTTTGGAGGACCATTGACAGACGGAGTGGGCGGATGACATCAACGATCTTTGGGAGATCAGAATCTTTGGGGAAGGTGATCAGATACGGTTGGTAGCCACCAGGGTTTGGCATGAGCTATAAAGAAGTTTGCGTCAGCGATCTTTGCACTGTGCCGAGATAACCGATTTACTTACCCAAATACCCATCTTCGTAACTATACCCAGATTACTTTGCGAGAAGATACCATCATTATACGGGCCGAAGCCATAGGGGAATAGCTAGGGCCGGGTGTTAGCCAACCTCGCACTCGTAGTTCAATCAAGAGTGTAGAATAGACATACCTGCCAGCATTTGTTCCCAGGTTGCTGATCCAAAGTACCTTCCACCTTAGTTTGCGTGGGGTCGGGCAGCGCACCCATACCAGTTCTGATGAGTTCACCCGTAGGCAGTACGACTTCTAAGCCGCAGTGCATCGAAAAGTGATCTATGTCATTCATTGATAAGCCATTGTTTCCATTAACTCCATAATGTCACGAGCGAACACGAACCTCCATATGGGGTGTAACCCACACCCCTCTCGATCGTGTTTCCCACGACCGATCCGCCACCCAGATCTGGGGTGTCGACCCAAAGCTGATCGTCTAGTTTCTTTTCCTTCAAGTGGTCGTAGAGTCCACAGAATGTCACGCCGGGCTCGAGCAAAGCGTATGCACCATCTGTGTTGACCTCCAGAACCTTATTCATGTTCCTACCCATGTCTAGCCCAATGCTGCCAGGAACCCTTGGCGCAGCGCCTCCATAGCCTACGTTCCTGCCAATGGAGAAGGGCCATAGCGGGATTTCGAACTCGTTGCAGAGGCGCACTATCTCTTGCACTTCGGGAACGTTGCGTGGTGCGATGGTGCTGGATACGACGAAGTAATCCTTGTCGAAGATATGGTAGATGTCATGAGCTTTGGAAGGATCAGTATAGAGTTCCTTGGTAAGCTCTTCTTTTTTCTTGATAATGGTTACATTCTCGGTGCCAACGATGCTTTCGGCCCGAGAGATAAATTTGGCGTATATCGCGGAAGAGATTCCCGGTGGTAGAGCGAGAGGATCATTGGGGTTGCGGGGGGTCGAAGTTGGATTAGGCACGCGAATCTCCAAGGGCTTGGATTCAGATTTGCTCGATGAAGAAGCCATCGCTCTCAGTAAATTTAGATAAACAAGATGATTTGATTGCCGTACAGGCGCTCTAGCGGGCAGACAAGATGAAGATAAAAAGAAATAACAAATTGGTCTCGAATGTGCTGGTTCTGCTGTGCTCAGATAAAGTTTCAACGCGGGAAGTGAAAGTAGACAGGGCCCTATATACTAAAGTACAATATGGGGAGCAGTTGCCACTACCAACCGGCAGAACATTTCCGGTGGGTCAAACACAAAAAGAGACCCCGAATCTAGTTACGGCGTGCACACACTAGCTGGACGTGCGGACACTGCGAAAGCCGGGGAAGAAAAAGGGTGTCGCACTTGGGAAATGAGCAAGAGCGGCTTACAATGGAGCGCGAGTAAGTACCGGGTACACAAGTAGAACTGTGCACGTCGAGAAGCCTGTCAGTTCTATTGTGACGGGAACTACTTTGGAGGCTTCCTATTCGTTCTAGCTGAACTTTCCAGCGCAAGACTAGTGGTTTGACTTCTGGTATTGTTTCTTTTTCGACGCTGTTGTTGCGGATGACTAGCTAGCTACATGGTGGCTGCAGGAAAAGAAGTTGTTTGATCTAAATTATTCGTCGCGAGTTCTCCTAGTACCAGTATGTCTTTCATCACGCGCTTACGTGTTCTCTACAGCCCGCTAGTTGAGGTTGAATAGCGGTCTTCCGTGGGGTCCTAGTGCCCATTTCGCTTAGAGAGTCCATTAGCTGCCAGCATGTAGTCTGTGTAACCCGAGCCGCTAAAGTGACATTGCAGGTGTCATTGCATCTCGGTTCTGTAGATCCTACGGGTGGTGTGCATTCTGGAACAAATCCATGGCCATGGTAAACAGCCTGCTTGAATGTTGTGGAAGCAAAAGCAGCGAAAGACCTTGTGATCTCCTCCGTATACCGGACAGGTACTTGTATTTCGGTTTGAGGATAGCGTTATTCTCAATCTCGGTTTGGGACGATCTTGGTCGAAATGGTCGGAATGGAAAAAAACAATCACGATTCTGTACAGGTTGAGAAATCCGGAGATGTCTCCGACATTTTACGTTAATCAGCTAGATGAATAAGTGCTGTAAGACTGTTAACCTATCATGATATGTTTCATCTCTTAGAATATTCTTTCTTGAGTGAAGCATAAAAGAGTCGGACATTGATCATTCCGCACTGTCCCTGCCATGCTCTGCATACCTCATCATGGCAAGATACACTTGGTATTGCTTTTTCCGTTCTACGGAACCTGTTTTTTAGTAGTCGAAGAACAGTCTCTGACATGCAAAGCAACACAATCAACAACTAGCAAGTGGCTGTTGCCATGTCCGTGAATCCTGATTTGAAAATATGCTTTGTTCTTGTGTCGGTACCGACCGCCAGCCCTAGTTAGGGGAAGTCGATCTTGCCCTAAGATCGAGTAAGTAAATATGATATTGCTTGGTTTTGTACAACTCAAGATAGTGGAGACGACCGTATGTTTGCTTTTTGACATATTCCGCCAACTACGAAGATCGGATAGGTAAGATATACTAAGAGATCCACTAGTGTCTGTAGTGGTGATTCTAGGGGTCTTATTAGCTAAAAATTATTAGTAATCATGCTGCTTTTACACATCTGCTTTTACACATCTTGTTTGCTATTAGTAAGGAAGGTAGAATAGGAATACCGATTAAATCGACTATTAAATTTATCATCAATATCAACTTTATCAAAGCTATCGGCGGTAATAGTAATATAGATATCGTAGATCTATTTAGAGAATCTTCTCCTCTAAGTTCGCTTTTTCCCTCCCTAATAAGAAATTGTCAGGGAGTGGAGTGAAGGAGCTGAGGTTCAGGGGTTGATCGAGGCGGGGAAACGGAGGCTAATCGGCCGACGTCGTACATGCATGCAGGAGCCGGGTGGGTCCGTTGCAGCAATGACTGCCGCATCTCCCACTCATATCAAGTAGGCAAACGTAACCTGAAGAAACATATATCTTTTCCAGCGAGAGCTTATTGACTTTGTAGTATGAATTGCCTGAATTTCTGCAATCGACGCCACCTTCCATCCCCATTCTTGAGCGTGTCTCCACTGTGTTGGGGGGTGGAAGAAGATTCAAAACTTTAGCTGCTTTCTCCCTTAACCCAACTCTGGCGGTTGGAACCGGTGAAGCTTTGTCCGCCTTTTCGGGTTCTTGGATTCAGATTCGGTTACAACACGGTTCAGTCCAGAAACTCATTCCAACTTATTTTGGTGGGGAAAGGACTCACTTATTCTCGGATTTATGCTCTGTGCCACCCAGGGGAGATGATTCCTTTCTTCTTCTTTGGACCAGGATGTGTCATGAAAATTAAACCGATATCCAGACTACAATGTGCATTGTGACATTTGAGGTCGAAGTGTTGTTCTTTTTCCCCCAAAGAATGCGGGATAGAGACAGAATCTGAAATTGACGCCCCACTGGCCGGAAAGTAGGGCGCAGAAGGACGTCAAATTATTGTGCTTCTTCGATAGTTTATCGTAGGGCTTTGTGCATTTACGAGTATTTCATCAAGATTTTGTCGTCCCCAAATCGTAGCCGTCCCTGACGATCACCCGGAAGTGGTCCATAGTTGTCCAAACTGCCCCTAGTCATATCGCTTCGCGGATAATATATAATTATCGAGATGAATCCCAACCGAACTCCATTCCATAAGTTCGAACCGGCGGGACCTCTGTCTTCAACACTAGGAGAGAGAGATATTTGTAAAGTCTACACCTCACCGATACAGAGGCTCAAGCTTTAATTTAGTGCGACAGCATCATAAAGCTACCAGTATAATGGCGCATCTGTCAGGCTTAGGCCCTACTATTATTGCGGTGGTATGGATCCAAACAGCACTCGCTATTCTATTGGTACTTGCTCGTCTTTATACCCGACGAATAATTGTTCGAGCCTATGGGCATGAGGACTGGTTGATGGCAGTTACACTGGTACGTGTTCCGTAAAACCATTGACTTCCTAGAACCCACAGTTAACGTAACGATCCACTAGCTATTGTTCATAATGTACAGTAGTTTCACTACAGCAGCGGCATTGACTGGCCTTGGCAGCCACTTCAGCGAACTCACACTCGAACAATTTGTCTGGTCCAACAAGATGGAAATTGCTGGGCAAACGTGCAATATCTTCGCCATCGCCACCAGCAAATCAGCTGTCGCAGCATTCCTGCTCCGTCTTGTGATCGTTGATTGGCACAAATACTTTCTCCACGGCTGCATCGCCAGTACGACCATCGTATGTGTCCTTTGCGCGATTCTAGATTTCCTCCAGGTTACGCCAGTAGCTGCGGTTTTCAATCCGACGATACCTCACACAGTCAACTTCAATTTTACAGCAAATGCAATCTTCTCGGGTTCCTATACAGCTTTGATGGATTTCGTCTTGGCACTTTTTCCGTGGTACTTCCTTGCGCCAGTACAGCTTAGAAAGAAGGAGAGAATGACTGTTTGCTTCGGTCTTAGTTTGGGTGTTCTGTAAGTTTCGCCGACCATTCGAAGGACTTGTACTTACAGAGTTATCCCTAGTGCTGGTATATGTGGTATAGTACGTGCGATTGAGTTGGGTGCATTAGGTACTGAGGACTACACTTGTAAGCTGCTACTCTACCAAACGTCGATGCGACAACTTGCAATTCAGTGCGACCATACCCCGCAGTGCTAACCGGCATATTTCAATAGATGACACAGTACCTCTCATTCTGTGGGGTTCAACTGAACTTCTAGTTTCCATCGCCTGCGCAACTATTCCTGTTCTTCGACCCTTATACAAAAAGTTTCGCGGACAATCGAAATCTTCAGATGACAACAGTGGACCAAGCAAGACAGGAGCCAGATCAGGACCTGCATATGTGCTTAGTTCCATACGACATGACCAGTTTACTGCGGGTGAAAGACAGAAACAGTATTCGGCTTCGGGTGATAGTGAGCGAGGTGTGTCGGCGGCGGGAATGGACAATGCTAGTGATGAAAGCATCATGCGGGATGCGTGGAGATATGGAATCAAAGAAACGACAGTGGTGGATATTAGCTATGATTCTGCCAGGGATGTAGATACCATTGAAGAGTCTCGTGCATAATATATTGTTTTCGTTGGCTGAGGACACATGCTAAAGTGCATAAATAGGCGTCAGGCGTAGTGATTTCCATACGGGAAAACAAGGGAGCCACAAAGATTGTATTAACAATGTCATCAGGATGAACGTGTAATTTATACTAGGGGTCTCATGCTCTTGTCATCAGAGATTTATGGACGGTCCACGAAATGATGACCGTGAAAGCTTCTAGCGCATGATATGCGAACAGGAGCGAAATGATTAGATTCTCAGATATCAACCAGAAAATCTATGATCAGATTTCGCATCATCCCCTAGATTGTGAGTTTGCAACTCTCCCAGCATCTCGAGCGACGTGATTCTGAGAGGAATTGATGAATGAACAGGTTCATTCGTCCTGGATTGTCGTTTGTTTCCCATCGAACCTTATCTTCCCAATGACTGAAACTTGAATCGATAAAGGATGATCCAGGTTGAAAGCTAGGAATTAGTCTAAAGATCAAAGAGACTGCAGTAATAGAGTGTTGTCCACAATAGTGTGCCACGGGTATATGGTGCGAGGACTGCATGAGAGCCAGCGGAAGATCCATCTAATGAATGGTTTTCTGAACGCAATCCTCTGCTTAGAGACTGCAGCAGCTTTGTGTCGGCTGTGACTCTACTTCATGAGCTGATCCACACGGGTGGAGGGAAGATATACGAGAAAGTGCCTCCTTCTTAGGTTCGACAGGGCCCACATATGATACTGTGATCAAACCGTACGATGAACCCAGTGACTGTGCGGACTTGGTGTCTTGTAGTGGCGTGATGTTTGTACCGAACAGGAACATTCACAGATCCTCGGTGTTGGCCCTCAGCTTCAGGGAACTACCCGTATCAAGCTACCATCCATACACCCTGGCCTGGGTCTTGTCTTTTAAATTCGCATGGCCTCTTCCGGGAGCGACGCCTACGGCAGTTGAGTTGAATGTCCACCAAGACTACCAGTACTCTCTCACCGCGAAGCACGACGACCTTCGAAGAGGGTCAAAATTCCTTCCATATCTCTTGCATGTGATCATCCTGCAGTCTTCAAAGATTATCTGCCAACGTTCCTCTATGTCCTCGAAAATTTCTACACGCGCCTAGGTTGTTAGGAAAAATAGTCGTCAATCGAACCGCCCACAAAGCTGACAATTGCAAGCGTCCACCGGCCGAATGAGATACTGCCCGGCATAGAATGATTTCCGCTCCGTGTCCAGTCGCTATGGCATTCCTGTCGAGATCGGCTCAATATGCAGTAGTATTCTTGTTTGTTCGGGGCTTGATATCGACAGCCGAGAATAAGGTTAGTGGTCGAGGGCTACACAGGTCGCCGTAGCTAGAACATCCAGTTCGAGTGCCGCAGCGCGCAAAATGCAAAACAATCTACCTTCAACTACAAAAACTGGCATTTGTTGTGTTACCATACATCTCTGCTTTATTTGGTGGCTCGCGATAACAACGACCATTTCGGCACCGTTCTTCTCCCTCGAAGATCCTTACTTGAGAGAGTGCGACTCGAAGTTACTACGAGTGTTAGCGCTGCGATGAGGTCATTTCGACTGAAAATGAGGTGGTTTTGGGAACTGATGTATGCATCACGGAGACTATGAAGAAAACCGCGACAGGACTCAATTAACGAAGAATATCTACAACGAGGTAAATCGGTAGGCAATGATATTTTTGCACCGTAATGCGGTCGCGAACGCCTTCCCTCTGCTTGGTTTGCGCTGTCTCCCCCTGAGTATCGATCACTGAGCCACAGGCAACGTCTAATAGGGGACCTAGGGTTTACTCTCCTTGAAGAGACGATTTCGCAGCGTTTAGTCAAAATCTTCAGAGCCCAAGAGAAAGGCTACAATCACAACCAACATAAATTGCAATCATAACCCTCGGGCTTCGCTTAGTCCTCCTAGAGAAAGCTTCGCAGGAACGACGATTAGGTCGAAGGGTAGATATCAACATAGCCCTATGGAGTCATTGGAACTAAGATCACAGCTCGAGCCCCTGAAAATGCCACGTGAGAAACAACCCCTTTGTACAGCAGGGATGTAAACAAGCAGGATCCCCGTGCGACGAATCCAACAGTCGGAGTCACAAAAATCAATATGACTATGAAGAGACGGGAGTTTAGAAGGACGATCGCGCAGATCAGAGTCTTAGCTCTGCGTCCGATCTGCAGAATACGGCAATGCAATATTGACATATTCAGAATGCTAACTAGCAGGCAGATATATAGCATCTAGACTGTGTCATGCAGATCTAGAATTAGCATTATCATCTCTCCGCCATTCAGTTCTTCGCAGGATTTAGCTGCACCCCGAGCCACGGCTTGATTTGGTTTGCACATCGTCTCTCCATGCGATCACGATCATAGAAAGAGAGTTTTACAAGGCGTAGCCTAGTTTGAACCATTTTGTTTGTACTGCCGGGTGCTCTGTCAAAACATGATTTGGTCTTGTGTTGGGACTATATCTAAGTTAGTTGGGACAGATCCATATTCCGCTTAACAACTCTCGGGGCGCCTTGTCGTATCGAAAGTCTGGGGTCTAGCTCTGCTGCTACCATCACTCTGTTGCCCTAACCCTACTTGCTTCGGGTTCCCTTGCTATCTTGCTTTCTTATTGCTTTCTTATTGACCTTGTCACTAATCTAGGTCTCTGCGCAACTAGAGGTGATGGCACACGCCTGCCCGGTATCCGTTTATCACTACGCCGCCCCGTCTCCACCAATCAGCAAAGGACAGAGAACGGCACGTGATCATTAGATCATGCTTATGCCACGATGCGGCAGTTACTAGGGTTTCTTTTGATACAGGACAATCCCTTATCAAATTTCCAGGACCCTTGAAAACGCACCAGCTGTTTCACCCAAAAATATCGAATACTCAATGTCTCGGGATAGACTTCCGTACTTTCCCATAGAAACATTACTTGATCTTCCCCTTTCTCGTCCAATGTATACGGGTCGCTCATCGTAGGACTAAAGAGTCCCCCGGGATCTACCAGAGATGTTTGCCAAATTTTGAGATAGACGAGTGTTATAAGAGCGGTATGCTTATCCAACACCCTCAATTTGTCTCTCCATTTCCAAAGCCAAAATAAATTCAAAATGGGAATCCCATGAGTCGTGTCGAGATTGAGCCAATCAGCATATGTGGGGCGGCTGCTTCTCAGCGAAGTCCATTTGCCTTTTCCATGGACGATATTCATTAAATGGGGTAGAAAAAGAATAAGTGGCTCAGACCTATTACGCTCTGGCTCTAGTTGCATGCTTAGCACAACACTACTGCGATCCATGAACAGCGCGGCATCGCCCCTCAAAGCTCAAGCAAGCTGTTCGGGGTCGAGCTGGGAAGATTTGAAAGATTATCTAACCCGTGCTCTGTTTTCCAAGCTCGATGGTTCATTTGTTTTGTTGCACTCGGAAATACCGATGCTTAATCTTCTCAACCTTCTGATATCCTTCCTTGTGGAGTGGATGGTAATGACGATATGCCAAACGAAGAAAGCCAATAACAACAACTATCTTTTCCAATAAACCCGGGGATTTGCACAAAAGCTGGATCAGACAGCTCTTATGCCACGTTCTCTTTCCCCGGAGAGCTCCCAGAAGTTCACACTCGTACAGCTCGGTTCTCTGACATTACTCGAGCTAGCAAGAAAGGGACCGGAGGTTGGTCTCGATCGGGATTGCCTGAACGTACAAAGATAGAGAGATTTAACGCTCCTGTTGATAGTCAATCCACAATGACCTCAAAAAACGAAGGGTCTGGACATTTTGCGGGGCCTACCAAAGCTGCGGAAGTGTGTTTGAGTGCCCTCCCACAACACAATGATTTGAGCAACATCGGGATTCTGGAGTTCTTCGATCTCGATGAAAGACCTATTATCATACTCGATTACGAAGATACGGAGAGGCCATCTGTGGCGTACACAAACCCAAGGCTGAGGAAGTTGGGACTGTGTGAAAGGAATGGCGGCAAGAGTGGCTACTTAAAGATATACGCCGAGAACGACCACGAATGTTTTTTGGAATGGATTACGAAGGTATCTGACACTCCACAAACTGCCACATTACTATATAATGGAGTGAGCTGGACCACACGTACCTTGAGGAATAGGTGGAGAGTTGTTACTGGAAATGTGGTAGCGGAAGTTAAAGAACAGCTCGTCGTGGCTCATGAGCCTCCGAAAGAAACGAGGAAATTCGAGAAAATGCCACCTACGCCGAAGACGGAGTCACTTCTCCCTTACACGGCCTCCCAGCTCGATCTGGAGTCTCATACTACTCAACGAGACACTGGGATGTTGACTCCTCCTGCACAAGACTCGTTACAGTTCGGGGGAAAATCTGAAGTCGAATCGCCTGGTGTTTTTATGCAAGATATTTTCGACCCTCTTGCAAAGTCGAACTTGTCACCTCACATACGCTTCTTTCTTGACTATGACTGGCCGTCGACGGAGTTGGGGCCCATTAGTTCATGGCCGGGTGAAATTCGCAGAATGTGCAATATTTTAATGGTTGATCCTAGACCGGCAGCCATATGCTGCGGTGCAGGCAAGATTACCATGTACAACGAAGCCTACACGTCGCTTGTAGGTGAAAAGCATCCTGGGGCCATGGGTAAATCGGTCTTTAAAGTCTGGGAAGAACATAAAGAAGCTCTCGACCCGATGCTTGATCAGGCATTATATAGTGGTAAGCCAGTTCTGACGGACGACACCAGGGCGAATATAATCAGACAAGGGTGCCAGGAAGAAATGTACTTCTCCATGACGGTTATACCTTATAACACAGGTTCTATCCCGAATCGTGTCTTGTAAGCTCCAAGCCTTCATATACGCCTCGACCCCGACCTGACTAATTTTTCTCAGATATTGCTCTATATTCGATACTACTAGAAAGGTCATCGCGCAACGCAGGATGGCCTTATTACTCCGATTAGGACAAGAGCTTGCTATCTCTCGAAATCGCCAGGGTTTCTGGGATCATCTCTTACGGGGCCTTAAACCAGATGATCCTGATATAACATACGCTCTTTTATATTCTGCTGGTAAGGACGACCAAGAAGCACTTTCTACGTCTGTAGAACACTCTTATCAGCCCCATGAGTGGATACTCGAAGGTTCCATCAGAGTCCCCAATTCTGATGTGAACGTTCCTAAGAACATCAGTCCAGGACCTGAGATGGATGCATTTTTGTTAGACTTTGATACACTTTTACACTCGGAATCGCCTACAATTCTCTCAAAGAATGATGGAACTATGCCTCATCGACTCGCTGCAGCAATAGGCGATACGCTGTCGTCTACCACCGCTGCTTTCCTCCCTATCAGATCGACTTGCACAAATATTGTCGGCTTTCTTATCATCGGCCTGGTCTCACAGGGAAGCTACGATGACGAGTATGAACTATTCGTGCAACTTCTTTCGAGGCAGCTTGCTACCTCAATGGCTGCGGCCGTCCTTATCGAAGACGAGATGCAGCGTGGTCGGACAGCTGCGGAACAAGCTGTCAGAGATCGAGATCGACTTTCGGAGGCCCTTGAAATACAAGCTCGTGAGGCCGTAGAATCTGACATTAGATTTAGGAAAATGGCAGATTTAGCACCTGTTGGGATGTTTCATATGGATGCGACTGGCGGCATGGTGTATGCTAACAATTACTATTATACATTGACAAAACAACCAAAGGACGACGTTGCGCCCATGGTTAGTAATTTTCATTCGATGCATACCTATTAGACAAGATTTCACGACGACAAGATTGTCACATTGGGCGGTTTTTTTTTGGTTTTTTTTTCATGCTTAACTTGCTAACAGTTATTTAGTGCTGGCGTAAAGTTATCCACGATGATGATGGTGCGATCTTGGACGTGGAATGGGCGAAATTGATGCGAGGAGAGTCCTCTGCTTCTGAGCTTCGACTTAAGGACACTTTCAAGCCTGACGAAAACTATGGTGAGGAGGGTCTTGGGGATTATAGTTGGATTTTAACTGCGGCCTACCCAGAAACAACTGAAGAGTAAGTGTATAAGCGCCTTCCCTATATTGACCAGATTTCATTTCTATGTATATGTTCGAGTGCGTTTGCACTCCATTTTGATCCCTCACAGTCGTTTCAACAAGCCAACTCTCAATCGCTGCTTAATATTTGCTGACATGTGCCACCAGCGGAACCATCGTCGGTGTCTATGGCTGTTTGACAGATATCACCAAACAAAAATGGACTGAAGGGTTTCAGAAACGGAAAATGCTGGAAGCGATTGAACTTAAAAGACAGCAGGAAAACTTCATTGACATGACTTCACATGAGATGAGGAATCCTCTTTCCGCTATCGTTCAGTGTGCCGATATGATTGGCACCTCTATCGCAGATTTTGGAGGCGAGGAAGCAGGTGACGCGTTGGTTCCCAGAGAAATACTCAACTCCTTCGCTGATGCAGCATCCACGATCGCTTTTTGTGCTCAGCACCAGAAAAGGATTATCGACGATATTCTTACGCTCAGTAAACTGGATTCAGATTTGTTCTACATCACTCCAGTCGAAGTACGGCCATTGGATGTGGTCAACAATGCACTCAGGATGTTTGATGGGGAATTACAGAACAACGACATCTCACTTGATGTCCACATCGACTCATCGTTCAACGACCTCAATGTGGATTGGCTAAAGTTTGATCCCAGTCGAATGTTACAAGTTATGATCAATCTCATCACCAATGCGATCAAATTCACCCACACAGAACAGATAAGGAAAATATCTATCACCGCCAGCGCATCCCTCAGACCACCATCGAGTAATTCTGATATGGTCTACCTGGAGAGAACGAACAGCCGAAAACAAAATACCCAAGAAAATGAATGGGGCGATGGAGAAATTGTGTACCTAAACGTTAAAGTCCAAGATAGCGGTCGCGGCCTCGACGAACATGAACAGTCACTTCTCTTCCAAAGATTTTCTCAAGCATCGCCTCGAACACATGTACAATACGGCGGATCAGGTCTTGGTCTCTTCATATCTCGCGAATTGACGGAACTCCAAGGTGGACAAATCGGTCTTGCATCTGTCGCTGGAGAAGGTAGTACGTTCGCCTTTTACATTCTCGCGCGACGTTGCAATGCTCCGGATGTCCCAAATGCAACCATCATAAAACCGGAAACTCGAGACGAAAATCAAGCCAACCCCGTCCCCCGGAGCCACAGTCCCGCTCCACAGCCATCAAATAACCACCGCTCACATACACCTAACGGACCACGCAAATCACTCACAATGACCTCACCAATCCACGTCCTCATAGTAGAAGACAATATCATCAACCAGAAAGTACTCAGTAAACAACTTCTCCATGTCGGGTGTATCGTCCATGTTGCAAACCACGGTCTCGAAGCTCTCAATTTCCTCGAAAAGTCGACAGTCTCCAACACGCTCCCTCCACATGAAAAGGGAATCCGATGCGATATCGTTTTAATGGATCTAGAAATGCCGATTATGAACGGTTTAACTTGTATAAAGGAGATTAGGATGCGGGAGGAGGATCGACGTATCAAGGGGAGAGTGCCGATTATCGCGTTGACAGCGAATGCGAGGAGAGAACAGATCGAGAAGGCCAGGGAAGCGGGCGTGGATAGTGTTGTTACGAAACCATTCAGGATTAGGGAATTAGTACCGGAGATGAAGAGGTGGGCTGGGGTGGGTGGCAAGAGGAATGTGTGTATTGGGGAATGCGCTGGCGGAGGCAGTGCAAGAGAGGATGTGAAGGGCAGGAATAGGATTGCGGTGGAGAAAAGGATGGAAAGGAGACAGGTCGATAGGAGGAGTACTGGGCCGGTTTGAGCGGAAAATTATGCCGAAGTCGGCTAGATACTGGAATCCGTCAAATCACCGTTGAATTTCTTCGGTGGTTAGAATTCTAAAATTATTCAGACGGATGAGCGAAATAATAGGGGCTCAATCACTGGGAGTCGACACTGGGGCTTTTCCAACTCCTACTTACCACTGGACCACTAAGATCATTCTGGTGTTTACAGAGCCAAAGTCAAGCAACGGATGGATAGACGGATAGGCGCAAGTTTGACACATCACATCACATCTCGGAAAAGAGCATCGGAGCTCACTGGATTTAATACAGGAAAGGAAATACGGACAGGGGGGAAATATATGGATGGATGGATACACGTTCGGTAAAATAGAAACGAGCGGAGCAATTCAGGAACAAATGTACATACTAGAAATATGGGGTTGGAATAGCCGCTGCTAAAGCAAGGATCGGCTGGTTGGGGGAGTTGGAGAATTTATATACTGTATGCGCAGATACATAGCAATGAAGTGCTGGACTGGAGATTCGGGAATTTTGATCTGTTTCTTCATGAGCGCTGATTGGAGATCGTTTGGTAGTGTGCTCTATTGAATGAGCGTGATTAAATGACGTCTAATGTCAGTTTGCTTGGGTGATTTCTGACTTCCAGTGAGTGGGTGCGAGTCATAATGTGACGCTCTTCAACCATAATATTCGGCGTTCATTGAGTTCCAGACCTTGGATACTGGTTTCAGTACAAACAGGCTACGTGCTACTATCACTTCATAGTCATATCATCCTATTCTTAAGAAGCAACTCCACTCTTGGCCATCAGGACGCCGCCATTGAGTAAACTAACAGAGTCCGGTAAATGCTATAATTTTCATCAACGTGGCTAATTGCAACTTGGACGCGAGTAGTACGTTTTTCAGCTGCAGTCCAGGAATAAAAGGAGGAATCATTTCGGGGCTTCACGGATCATGATAAGTACGTGTATTCAGTTGCTACCTTGCAGTTTGAAACTCTACTCCATATCAACTCCAACCGCCCAATATTTAACCTAGTCTTCCAGTTCCTCCGCCGGCCCATCAATATCTATGTACGCCTCTCCTCCATCAAACCTCTCACCCTTATACCTCAAATCTTCATACCCCAGCTCTGTATCCTCACCCTCACCCTCACCCAACCCCTCATCCCCAACCTTCCACTCCCACTCCGCCTCCCCCTCTCCATCTCCACCCCCATCCCTCCCCTCTCCCACAACCCCATACAACTCCCCCATCCCCGGCAACCCCAACTCCTTTCCCCTCGCCCCCCTCGCCTGCACCTCCACTCTCTTCCTCAACTCATCCACCGAAAGACTCTTCAACCCAACCCCTCTCTTCCCAACCCCGTTCAACCGCGGCAGCTTATAGACATCCCTCGCTGTCCCTCTCTCCCTATATCTCTTCACAATCCTAAACGGATTAATTTTCTGCAACCATGTTTGTGGTTTCGGGTTGAATTGCGGGACTAAGAATTCCCACCCGGGAAAGTCAGCGAGAAGATCGAAAAGCTATAACACGAACATTGGCGGTATTATGACAGAAAGTAGGGCGAGAAAGGGGGAAGAAAATAAACGAAAAGGGAAGAACAAACTATCTTTTAAATCCCGACTAATTACCCAACTCAGATACGCTCTCTGGTATTCTGTTTCGCCGAAGGGGAAGAAGGATTGGCCGCGAGGTCGTCGGATTACTTTCGTAGGTATTCCGTTTTCTGAGTCTCGGGTTACGAGTTCATATCCTGTGCCATGGAATACTTGCTCTTCCTTACTGTTCATCTCCATCTGTATCTCGACCCCCAAATCATCATCTTCCTCCATCACAACTGGTCCACTCCTCCTAATCCTCTCCTGACTCTCAGCAGACTGCTCACCTACCGGCCAGCGCCGCATACTAAAGAACTGTTTCTTTCCATGCCTTTCATCTCTTCCCTTCCCCTTCGCCCACCCCCACACCTCCTCACTCCCCGGCCCCCTCACCTCCCAATTCCGATTCAACTCCTCCACCACCATCATCTGCAACACCATCGCCGCCCTTCTCTTCTCCTCCTTCTTTTCTATTTCCCCATCCCCGTCATGCATCTTCAGCTCCCTCCAATCCACCCCCGCCTCGTGAAACAAATCCGGCGCAACTGTATGCAACTCCCTCGCCAACCGAAGTAGATCTATTTCTTCCTCTTCCCCCTCTCCATTTCCCTCCAACCCCGGAATCCTCCCCACCACCCTCTCATACGCATCCCTCACCCCCTCCGCTCTCCCCTCCTCATCTTCACCTTCACCCCCCAACACCTCCGCACACCGCGCCACCGCCCTCCCCAAGCGAAACGCCGCGCGTGTAAGAAAGCGGTATTTATCCGGCTGAATTGACAATGTTCGTGGGATGCGAGCGATGTTGTATGTGTCTGGGGATTGTTCGATACTGGGTTTATGTTAGTTTTGTTTCTTGCTTTCTTCGATTTTCGCCGCAGGAGGGGATAAGATAAGTACTACTACACCCGAAAGACAGAATAAAACACGAATAGAGAGAGATAAGCGAGCATATCGTGTAAAAGCACAAGAAAAACATCAAAGAAATCCAGAAGGGTAGAGAAAGCAAAAAGGAACAAGGGACCACAAACTGCATTCTCCCAAACTCCGCCAACCTCTCCAAATACCCCTTAACCTCCTGCTCACTCCACAAGGATAATCCCCTTTTACTTCTATTTGAATTTAGAAATTCGAGAAGGGTATGCAGATCCATCGTTTCCGCTGCTGGGATATCTCTGTTGTATGTAATTGTTCTTCTCATATCCTTTTTTTCGTCTTTAACTTCCTGTCGTTCTTTTTCTTCTTCTTCTGCGTCTTCTTCTTCCTCCATCATCGAAGTCCTCCAAAAAGGCGGTTTCTCTTCCTCTCCCAAACCCTCCAAGTCCCTCTCAAACTCCTCTGAAATCTGCACCTCTCTTTCCCATTCTTCTTCTCCCTTCCCACTATCTCCATGCTCCAATTCCTCATACCCCGGATACTCCCCCTCCCACTCATTCCAACTCTCCCCTACCAGCTCCCTCAAACCATCTATTTCCTCCCCCGACAAGTACATCTCCCTCCGCCACTCATCCCCCTCCCCCTCCTCTCCCCTCCTCCACCTAACCCCCCACCCCACCCTCTCCACCACACCCCCTATCAACCCTCCCGGCGCCCGCTCCTGCGCATATAGCAAACCCCTCCAAACCCCCGTCAAAATCTTCAAAAACCCCGCCGCTCTTTCCTGACACATTACCGCATCCGGGACCGTAACCGGGCCGTTGAGATTCCGTGGCGGGGGGAGAATTTCCGGATGCGAATATTGCAGCGCTGTGCGAGCGTGTGCATACGCGCGGTCTTTGTGTTGCGTGGATACGAGGAGGAGAGTGGTGTAGTGGAAGGGATGGATTTCTTCTGGTTGGTGTGTTGCGGGAAGGGAGAGGGAGAGGGGAGTTTCTTTGGGGAGGGGAGGAGGTGATGTGGAGGAGATGGTGAAAGGGATTGCTGGGTTGGGGGAAGTAGTTTCGTGTAGTTGAAACTGGGACATCATATCCCAATCACCGAACCTCCCCAGCGCCACATCACCCGCTTCCTCTTCCTCTTCCTCCTCCGTACCCGCGACTCCCACCATCGGCTCAGCAAGATAGAACGTCCCCGGCCTATCCTCCTCCTCCTCATTCGCTCCATCCGCTCCATCCGCTCCATCCCATCCATACTCATCAACCCTCCTAATCAACCCCTCCAAATACCTCCCAATCTCCCTCTTCATCATCCTCATCTCCTCCTCCTCATCCTCACCCATCCCACCCCTCATCACTCCATCCGTACCCTCAATCGCATTTCTCAACTGCGTATACACTAGCCTAACGAAATCTTTCCCCGCAACATCACCCGATTCCCCCACCCTAGATATCCTAAGCGCAAGTTCTTTCAGTGTAGCTTTAACGCGCTCTAGTTTTCCTGGCTCAAATTCCCCCCCGCCACGTCGATGCAAAATCGCTAGATCTCGTTGTCTAAAGATGGGGAATTGGTAAGGAGGGGTTTTTTCGTCATTCTCGGTGTCGTCAGTAGTAGGTAGCGTATCCTCCAACCAGCCTTTCTCCCCTCTTGGAGGATAAGCTTTCACTCTCACACCAAATCCCTCAAACGAGCTCACCCACGGCTCGAAAAGTCTTTCAAATCCCTTTCTGGCGCTTTTCCTACTCTGCTCAGTCCCATTGTGCGTCAATGAGGCATCATACAACCTCCTCATCCCCGCCGGCATAAACGGCACCAGCAACTTCTCCAACCTCTCTTTATCCCCTATCTCCCCTCCCCACTCCACCCTCCTCCTCAACCCCCTATTCACCTCCCACACCCACCTCTCCCCTCTTTCCCCCAACCCCATCCCCGGCATCCTCCACGGCATATACGCAATCCACGGCTGTCCCCACTCCTTACCCATTTTATGCCTCCTCCCATCTGTCCTCCTCGCCCCTTTCCCCAACGGCAGCAATAAAACGTCATTCTCCCACAGCTCTGGATTCTTGCTTATCAACTTCCTCCACGCATTTCTAAACTGCTCTATCCCCTCTAACCTCTCCGCCCAACCTCCCTCCTCCAACCTCTCCTTCTCCTCCCCCCTATCCACCTCCGCCACCAACCCCCCCCTCAACTCCCTCCACCTCCCCCCCACCTCCCCAAAAACCTCCCTATCCGTCCCCTCCAAAATCTCCGTGATCCTCCCCAACCCCTCCCACTCCGCCTTATCCAGATCCCTACACCTCTCCACCAACCCCCTCAACTCCCCCTGCAACCTCCCCACCTCTTCAATCCTCCACGCCATAACCCTCGAAACCTTTAGAACCCCATTTTCCCAGTCCCAGCCCTGCTCTGCTTCATCTGAACATATACGAACTTTCAACTCCCCCTTCAGCCCCATAGCAAGATAATCCATCTCCTTCTCCAAAGGCCTATTATACTTCCTCCAATCCCTCTCCCCTTCCAACCCAACCCCCTGCACCCCCTCCCTTCCATCCAACTTCTCCACCCCAGTCCCAGTCTCAGGTACAAAACACCCCAACCACGCTCTCCAAACCTCCCAACTCCAATCTTTCCTCATACGTTGATCCGCGAACCCATACCTCGCGGCATTGGATCTGTAGTTTGAGATCAGGATACGGAAGGTCGTTTGCAACTGCTGAAGAGCCGGGGGGAGGGGGTTGTCCGGGTTTTTGGTGATGGATGTTCTCGTCTTCTTATGGTCGCTGTGCGGAGGATCATAAGGAGAAGGAGGTTTATACATCCTCGTATCTCCTGTAGCTTTCGGGTTCTGCATATCTGTTTCCAAGGTCGGTAGGTATAGTTAAAGGGACGATGCGCTCTTCTCGTGATTGATTTTCTCTCACTCACTCCCAAAACATACCATCAAATATCAATGACAAGCACCAATCGAAATCGACTTTCGCAGAAGAAGTAGAAGCCACAAGTTTCCGCAGTTTCAATCAGTCTCGATACCAATTTCTTAAGCTCCAAACTGTCTTTTGCTTTTGCTTTTTGCTTTCCTTTCAAGGTATCCATCTCCATCTTTGTAATTTTTCCTTTCTTTGTGCGTGCACAAAGACGCCAAATGCGGATCGGATTTCGCAGACCAGAACCTAAACTTCCGAGGAAGCAGTGTTGTAGATTTGATTTATTGAGAGTCCGGTTGCTGCTGTTGAAGATGAATGAACCGAAGCTCTATTGCGGACCAGGCAAGCCGACCTACCTATGTCACCAGCAACTGCAATACCATTTTCAATATGTACAACTTATAGAGCAGACACCTACATGTAACTTACTTAACGATTAAAAAAACGTCACATTCACTTGATTCAATCCAAAGGAACAAACAATTCAGTAAAGTCAGGTGTCTTATTATCCATTTAATCTCCCTGCTTTCCTATCCTATCCCTATCCTATCTGCCAATCTACCAAAGGCCATCATCGCCAACCACCACCGTATATCCTGGATATAACATCTAGAATGTCTCTGCTCTGCTCTGATCTGATCTTGGGTATCTCCATCCAACAAGCCAAACTTCCTTAAAATATTCCCCAATTCTGCTCCACCTTTAAAAAAATCGATTCACAATCACCTCCTCACTACCAAAGAAGCAAATCACCCCCCACCCCAATCGAAATCAATCACCCGTCCATTAAGAAAGATGAAAGACGCCTCCTTATCCTATCCCAATCCCAACCATTCCCTCCATACCGATCCCATCCGCACCCGATGCATTGCCAGATCTATTTCTCCGTGTGAGAAGTAGCAAGCAACGAATACCATTCAATTATCTCTCAAGCCCCCATTTTTGTTGATTGACCCGAAATGACCAGAATGTGCTGTGCAAGAAGGGTATGAAGAAAACACTTAAAAACTTTCCGCCAAAAACAAAAGAAAAAGATGTAAAATCCACTCCTTTCAACCGATTGTCCTT
The DNA here is from genome assembly GCA_002946415.1 of Rutstroemia sp. NJR-2017a BVV2. Taxonomy (NCBI): domain Eukaryota; kingdom Fungi; phylum Ascomycota; class Leotiomycetes; order Helotiales; family Rutstroemiaceae; genus Rutstroemia; species Rutstroemia sp. NJR-2017a BVV2. The sequence continues at coordinate 621,424 of NJPS01000054.1, forward strand.
CCTTTTTTTGTTGCTTTCTTTTCGAGTCACCAGTTCTTCCTCTCATCGATTAAATCAATTCCCAAGGTAGAGTGCGCCCCGACAAGAAACAAAGGAAAGAAAGAGAGTTTGGGTTGAGCTGAAGAGCAGTGGGTGCATTGTGTGTATATGCGGACGAGTGTTGTAATAAGAAACGCTAGAACGACAAAATATAATGTGTTGAAATAGAATAAAAACCAAAGACTCGCTAATGCCAAATATTTTCGATGGAAACGCTGATGCTGCAAGGACGATGAAATCGCAAGATTTTAGGCTTATGATCGACGTCGACGAAATAAAGGACGAACTTTTGCACAATCAACACAAATTGCGGTACATGTGAGAGTCTGGTATGGTAAATTGTTCGAGATCGAAGTGAGAAGGGTGTTGAGGTTGGAGCATCGAACAATTGGGAATGAGATCAGGTTTATTGTTGCATGACGACATCTTGCGATTGGTAGGTCTGTTGCGTTGGGAATTGTGATTGCTGCTGTTGACTAAATTGCATCTGGGCCTGTGGAGTGGGTGTGATCGGACATCTAGGTGCTGATGTTTGATAACCTTTGACCTCATTTGAAGTAACTGCACCGAAGTATTCCCCTTCCGGTGTGATTGGTGGGGTCAGGTAACCATTGATAACATGTTGTCCATAAACCTTTTGGGGAGTGCTGTAGACATCGTGTTGCATCGACTTTGGCATTGCGGATGGTTCGGCCGGTGGTGTTGGAGGAGTAACGTGGCATTGGCTCATAGCCGCTTGTTGTAATAAGAACCTTCGGAGAACTTCGGATACTCGGGAGAGATGAGGGGAAGCGTACTTCCTGGCGAGGACTGAGGAAGGTTGGTTGAGTTGGCGGGAGAGACTCAACATTAACTCTGAGTCCACTTGTCCGTAGGTGTCGATCTCTGGGCAGCCAAGGATATCTCTGGATAGTGCTAACGAAGCACGTGCCATGGCGGAAGGTTTGATTGAGACGAATTCTTTGTGGTACAATGCCATTTCGCAGATGTACCATGACAAGTGCTCGACGGTCATGTCGTCATATTCGGGTCCCTCCAATAAAGCAAGCTGTAACCAGCTATCAACAGTAGGGTGACCGATCATCCACTCCAACGTATTCAGGACGTGCCACTCCATTTGGGTGAACATCTCCTCGTCGTATAATGAACAGCACATGGATTTCAACTCTCGAATCATTGGCACACGCTCCTTCTTGTCTCCATACTTAGCAGCAATGAGGAGAGCAGCACATCCGACCAATTGGTAATGTCTCTTGTAAACGACGCGGCGCGAGCAGTATCGATCGAGGAGGTTAACGGCAAGGTGGAGTGTTTCCGGAAGAAGTTGGAAGGCGGAGTGAGCTTCAATCAGGAAGTCGATAAGATATGGTCGCATGAACCATTGAATCTCTTGCTGAATCTCAATTGAGGCGACGTCTGGCATGGTTGTTTCCTAGTTAGAAATAAAATTAGTATGAGACTCTAGCATGCTCCAAAGACCAGATCAACTAACCTCCATCTGCGCCATGTGATCAATTATATCGTCCATGTAAGCATCACAAGCCTGTCGAGATAACTCATTTGCCATAGCTTCTTGCCTCCTTCGTCCCATCATCTTGATGTATTCTTGCGAGTTTGGGCGAGGTTGTTGGGATTGCTGAGGGCAGGCATCCTCCACGAAGAAAGTATCGCAAGGTTGATTGTACGACATTTTGAAGGTGGTGTTGTAAGTTATTGAGGAAGTGGTGGTTGAGTGGAAGTTGGTAGTAGGAATGAATGGACGTCAAGTTCTCCGGGAGCTTCGACCTGACAGTGACTGTAGATAGACACTGGAATTGTTGGGTTCTTCTGTAAAGGAATGTATAGTATCGTTCAGTAGATAGAACAATACAGCAGTTGGATTGTATTAAATTATTAGTGAGTGTAGTTGTACTATAGTCGAAAATGAATGGCAATGGCTAGTAAAAGCGCAAAGAGTAAAAGTTGAAATCCTTGAAAGTCGATATCGGCTTAGAGCGGGTGAATATCACTTTATAAGAGATCTCGGATAGATTCTAACGAATGGTGAATTGCAAGATTAGCAAGATTCAGAGCCAAGAAAGTGGAGTACTGCAGAAGACTGGGAAAGCTGCCTTGAAGGGGAGGGGAAGGGAGGAGGGATGTTTCTAAAGAATTCGGAAGCAAGATCGAGACTCACCAGAGGTAGATTCTCCTAGTCGAAAATTGTCTGGACGAATGGGTCGAGGAGGTTGCCGTGAAAATGTGTTAATATTCTCCGGATGCGAAAGATGGGATGAACGAGTAAACGTCTCCGACCTTTGGCTATGCAGGCTCGAATCTGAGAAACTTGTGGTGATTACGTGCCGAGTTTCGGGGAATCTGAGGAACGTGGAGGCGTGGAAGAATGTTGAACACAGAGATGCGCGACGGTTGGCATGTAAATGCTAACTAAGTAAGGGGAGAGGGTTAAATGTCAGTTCAATGCCTCTCTCTTTTTATAGTGTGAGGGGAGGATGTGAATTGGTTATTAGAGAGAGGAAGAGTGGGCGAGGAAAAGAGTGGATTGGGTTGAATGGAGATGGAGACGGAGGACGGTAGGGAAACAGGATGAAGAAATGCATAAAAGTGCCAGGTTCCAGCTCACAATTGAAGTTGTCGAGTATCTGAGCTTTCAATTGTGGAGCCAAATTTAACTCCTTGCCAAAAAGGAGTTAAGATGGAAATTGAGATTGGCACCGAGGTAAGAAGAATAGAGCCGCTTTGGAACAATTGAGAAAAAAATAGTTATTACCTCGAAACAATGAGCAGAATTGAGAAACGCTGTGGCAGAAATAAACAGTGCGAGTGTTCTTTTTTTGGGAGGGGCTTTGCGGGTTTTCTAAGGAAGGTCGAGGAAACGATTATTTGTATGTGGTTCTTGGCGGGTATCGGTGAGGTAAGAGAGAAGCGTCGAGTGTGGAGACGGAGACGGAGCTTTCGATGTCGAATTGAATTCTTTTGAACAATTGGTGACTATGTTCTCGAAGGATTCGATTCAATTCAAGGAACGGTAGTCTTCGTGATGTCGACTTTTGAGGGTGGTAGTGGTGAGGGAGGGATATTAGGTAGGTGAGTTCTGATGTCTGTTAATCCTCCTTGGAATTGAGTATGTAGTTGACAGTTATGGACAAGTCGTGTGGAAGATCCGAAAGCAGATACGAATGCTGGGTAGGTCGAGGTCAAGGTCGAGGTCGATGGAGCTTCAATCTAGCAAAGTTCACTGGACAGTCTTCCCCAATGCAGAAATCGGAATCTTTTTGCGAGCTTTTTTCGAGCTTCAGCATAACAGGGTGTCAATTAAATCGAGACCTCTTTGGTTCCTTCGAATGATGGATCATAGGAAGGGATTTCAGAGGAGAAAGAGGAAAGAGAAATCGAGAAATGAGGGAGTTCGGAGGAGATAAAAGAGGAGGGGAAAAAAGAAGGATGAAGATTCAAGGAGTGACTGATGAGAATCGAGAGGTGAATGTAAGAAAGTAGTTTTACTAGTGGAGTGGACGTGTGAGTAGTAAGTACAGAGCGAAGGCGTAGTAACTTTTCGCGTACTCTGTACTTCGTATGGTATGGTAAGGTGGTAAGGTCAGGGAAGGTCAGTTCAGGTAAGGTCAGTTCAGGTAAGGTCAGGTAGCCGGGCTGGGCGTGCGTGGGTGTGGGCGCGGTGGGTGTGTGCCAGTGCCAGTGTGGGATACGCTTCTACTAACAGAATTCTAAGAACTAAGGACTAACTAAGAACTTCACAAGACCGGACCTACTTCAAAGTAAGAGCATCGTCTCCCCCAAGCTAGAGGAACCACGAGCTGGGAATAGAAGAGGGTCTGAGGAGTGCGACGAGCGCATTAGGTATAGTCGGCAGATTATTACTTTTGGAGCTGGGACTTGGATCTTGCCCTTGTTTGGCTTTGGGCGAAAGGCAGGCAGGGAGCGTTGCGCTTTCTGTGCGTTTCCTGTGCGTCTTCGCTTCATCATTTTCATAAGTTTCTTCATAATTCGACCCGGAGTACCTCGAATCCAAGGCACGGCTGCTCTTCGTCGCTCCTCATCCAGTCATTCTCGTAATGTGCTCCCCCGGCCATCCTAGCAGCAGCACCTCAGAGCGCGTTCATTGCCTCGTGCCCCTTGGCTCTGTGGTCCTCTTAATAACTTCTAGCACAGGAGGACTAAGGGCTACGTAAGGTCAACAAGAGGCGACGCGGGAGTCGCTCTTCTGGTGTTTCCGCCGTGTGATTGGTGAATGGGCTAAAAGATTAGAACATGGGTAGGCATCACGGATGAATGTTCCTTTCTTCGCTGGCTAGCACCGAAGCGGTTTAGAGATGGGCAGACACAAGATTGAACCTCCTAAGCGATACTGCAAAGAGTAAGGCAGGAGAGCCGTGGAAAATGGGCGGGAAATGGAACTGGCAACGGAACTGGGAGAAAAAGGTACAAGCTCGCACTTCGAAGCTCCGAGTTTCATGGTTTGGAAGCTTCCTACGCTTTCTTAACTGCTCTGGGTTTGGGGCCGACGTGCAAGTCGCAGAAAGTACGGGGAATGGCAAATTGAGACGGACGGTCCTGACCAGAGTTCGAGAAGACGATCGCGCGTTTGGACCATTTCATTGGAGGAGCAGAAGATCACGTAGGTGTTGCAGGTATGGTAGGCTAATCTCTGAAGTTGTTTGTGTGTTGCTTCATCCCCGGTATCCCTTTGTATCCCTTGTATCCGACCTCATGGGAAAGGCTGATCTACCACGCCAAAACGCGTGAGCGACGAAAATAAGTACGAAGTAGACATCCAATAATGGCTGGTGAATCCGGCAAAGTTGGCGATGCTTAGTGCTGGTGCTGGTGCTGGCTTCGTACTGGTGGTCCTGCTGCATGGATCAGAGATCATAATCGTGCGTCCGTTGATACCGACCGGTACAAAAATATGGCTCTGGCTGCTAACATTTTATGCCTTCATTATTATGCTCCATGGCCTCACTCCATCTGCAACATATCTCAGCCCATCATCGTCTGCAACTCCCTCGGCAAGTAAACCACACACTGACCAGTGTCCAGTGACCAGTGGCTGCGGCTAAGTCCATTCTATTATTACTGTACCATCTCCATCTTCTGACTTCCGGTGTCACTACGTCGTACCTATATTCCTTACTCACACATCGAAAGCCTCAAGCCTCAACCGGGACGTATCCACCGCATCCGTTCGTTACCGTACAATAACAAGAAGAGGAAGGAGGTCCAGGGCAGACGGTCAATTGGAACTCAACTCCACTCCGCTATTATCAAAAAATGGAAAATTCGAACACATAGGAATGAACTCCCGGTCTCTCTCACTCCACCTTTCGACCCGACAAAAGCCAAAATAATCTCATACATTTTTATTTTGGCCCGAATCTTGTAGTCTGTGGTCTGTAGTCATAAACCCCCAACCATTCAGAGACCCAGAAGGTCGTCTGTATAATTACGGAATATCCTCCTATGTATTGTACGATATTACCAACCAACATTTGGCCGTCAATCAATCAATCCATCAATGCTGGCTTGCTCATATTGAAAAATCCCCAGCACCTGCATGTCCTTCAGCATGCATAATCCATGTCGGCCATGCAGGAAACAGACGACGGGACCCGCGGGACGAGCTCTGACTGGCCCCGTCTATCGAACTCATCCCAAGCATATAATACCACGACATATCCATTCATAACTCTCTGCCTGCTTTGCTGTCCATTGCTTTTTTCCCGCGCTCTATGAATGCCTGGGAAAATGGGGATTTGCATATGTACCGCACCGCACCGCCTCTGCTCGGTCTGGCTGAGAGAGGCGGCGATTGGGTGAGAGAGGGCGATGAAATCAAGGCATTTACACAGCACAGCACAAAGCGACTCACAAAAATACCGTGCGTGAGTGCGAACCAACTGATCAACTCAATCCCACTCAACATGAGATCTCCAACCGAGAAGTAATTGATCATCTTGCATATACTCTAAGTGTCATACATTTATTTATTTCCCTTCCCAATAACTACATAACCATAACAGGATTTGTTTCAAGAAAACATCCTCACTCACTCACTCACTCACTCACTGCCTTGTCACAGTTTCTGTACCTCCTTTTATGTATCCCACTAGCAGGAACCTGTGCATATTGCGGAGATTCACCACTAACCTTATGCCTGTCGGTACCTGTCCTTTCGTCTTCGCCTTCGCCCAAAATAACGCTCACGCCGAAGTCTGCTGCTACGCCACATGATTGATTGGATTGCAGTCGTGTGCGGGTGTATTTCCGTATCGTCATGCTATGCTATTGCTTTCTAAATGTTGGATGTTGGTTATCTTCAGGCACAGGTACAGGCCGTTTCGTACCTTTTTCCTGAATTGCTTAAGTCGTCCATTTGGTTCGTTCGTTCCATCCAATGATCTGATCTCTTCCCCTCCCCAAACCCTAGCTTATCTCTCTCACCACTTTATGAATTTATTTCACCCAAGTATCCAAGCAGAAAGCATGACGATCAATCAGTCAGCAAGCGACCACGCAAGCTAGGCAGTTCGTCCAGCCGAAGGGGCGAATTTGATTTCTCGGCGACTGTGACTGCGCGTCGGCCGAATATCTGGTTAAGGCTTCCGAGACGCCTTGTCCTTGTTAGGAGTCAGGAGGGAGGGGGGGTGAAGTGGTATGATCAACAGCTGTTTGGTAATAGACTTGAATTGAATACACAATCCCAACACTCACTCACCAGCCACTTCCCTCGATCCAAATCAATAACCTCCCCACAATTCCCACCCAAAGAAAGAAGAAACCGTTCGCCAAGCCCATTCAATACCATCCCGAGCTATCTATTCCCCTTCAGAGACAGTATCCCGGAATCCTTCGACGTGATCCACCTCACCGTCAAGTGAAGCACATGATCATTCTTTGAATGAATGAATGAATGGATGGAGACCTGTACTTCTTGAATAGGTAAAGCAGGTAAAGTAAAGTGAAAACCGTTTCTCTTCTTCCGCTTTGCTGGAGTGGAGACCCGAGGATTTGGTTCGAGGGCAAGGGGGGTGTTGAGATCTAGGAACTTCGTAGGTACAGTAGCTATTGAATTAGTTAAGTTCAATAGGATGTTTATTTGTAAGTTAATAATTGTTCTTGTTGTCTATAAAGTATAATATCTCCCAATCTGCACTGAAGATCAGTATACCCATCCATCCTATCCCATCCCATCATTTATTCATAAACCTTTACTATCCTCACAACCCACCAAACCTATGCATACACAACACCACCATCCAACCCCCATCCCAACACCCATTCCCCCTCCGCTCACACCCCCTCCCTCCCTCCGTCCCAACCGCGCCCGCTCGCTCCGCCCACTGCACCTCCAATCGGAGAAACCACTCTACGCGTCGAACCCGGATTTCTCTCTCGCGTGGCGTAGCGACGCGCCTGTCTGCATATCATCTTCGATCCTGGTGCTTGGATCCTTAGTCTCCTCAACTGATGTGCGTGGGGGCTGACCTGACCGATTTGAGGGTGTAGATATAGGGAGATTCCTGCCTATCTTTTCTCCGTGTCTGTATATGTGTTGTTATTTTTTTTGGAGGGTTTACGATTCATCGTCATCCAGCATCATATCATCGCCGTGTTTAACCTACAGTACAGTACGCTACTGCAAATCATTGCCATTCTTTTCTTTAGGTTATTCCATTCAATCTCTCTCAAGTCCCAGCCATTGTATCGTATTTCCATGTTCGTGTCTCATCACAAACACAATCTCGGAGAAAATTTCACCAGCAAACGGTTCACCTACTATATCTGTATCTTAGTACAGACAGACGGCCCGGGGCAACCGGGAATTCGGCAGAGATTAAGTGATTGATGTGATTTGATTGTGCTGCGAAGTAAAGTCAGAGAAGGGAAGAATAAGAGAACTATTAAAATCTAACTTAACTGAACTTATTGGCAGCTTGATAAAAGCCGACTTTACATGCTGAGTCAGGTTCTGTACATACTGTAGAGTAAGGGAGATCCATTTCTCCGCAATAGAACAGCTAGCTTACTGCTGTATACTGTACAGAGTAAGTACGTACTGCAAAATTCACGCACGCGACGTCGCGGTGAGTAGGGTGGATACAATTGATACAAGTTAACTGAATAAAAACCCAACAGCCTAGACCTTAAACCCACCAAAAAAAAGGTGAAGCTATTCCCACCCTCTCACCCTCTCTTTACCACTGCGCGCCCGTTTTTAGTCTCATGCATGCAATTCTCATTCCCGCCCCACTACTCTAACGCCCAGTTACCTCATTGTCGCGAAACTACTGCATCTGGTACCTAAGTGTCCTTTTCCACGAACGCGAATCAAAAAACTGGCAGCGTTTGATTGGTCAATGGCCTATCCAGATGCATTGTACCAGCCACATGTGAGGCTGAAATAAAAGCGAAATTGCGTAGTAGCAGTGGTAGATGCATCAAATCTCGGTCGTCGCCCTCCATCTATCGCATCGCGTTGAGCACTGACACATGTAGACGAGAAAGAAGGATGAAAATTTCTGCGTTCGCGTTTTGCGCGTCTGCATATATACTTACACAAGCTTCTCCACTCAGCGGGGTTGGGGTTGGGTTTGCTTGTTCACTGGATAGAGGGATGGGATGAGGGAAGAAGAGAACAGAAAATACTATGTATAATATGGGTTCCGCTGGCTGGCTGGCGGGCGGGGTGGAGAAAGGACCGAGCGGATCGATTTCGATTTTTCTGTGCAGTTTTTCATTCTCGTCGTTGGGTGAGCAACGGAGAAGCATCGTTCTTGTTACGTGGCTGGTATGCAGAAGAAAAATTTCTTCTCTTCTCTTCCACCTGCCTGTCTGCTTATCGAATCTTAAGGCCGGGCGGGCCGGGCGGGGAGCGGAGGTGAGATGTATGAATGAATTTTACCGGAATCGCATCACTGCAACAGTTCGGTTTGTGAGATCCGAGATGAGAGGGTATTTTAACCGCCATCGTTATCGTTTACGAACGCAACATCGTATTTCTGCTTGAGAGATTGATGATAAGCAAAAGGGTAAGGTGCAAGTATTGTATTCATTACATTACATTACTTGCGCATACATACATGCATAGGAAATTACGCACGTGAGTCGGGGGTGTTCATCTCCGAATTGATGAAACGAAACAAACATATTCGTCTCCCGTTTCGTTTCATCTAACTCATTTTTCTCCTCTCAATATGTGATATTTTACAAGACGGTTAGATACTCCGTCCATCACATCGCATCACATCACATCACCTCATATACACCACACCGACAGATAGATAGATCTGGCCAGAAATCCAAATCGGTATTCCCCGCACTTTGTGCAATGCTAAATATGCTATGCAGTGCAAATAAAGTTATGCTATTTATGTACCTGTGCACCCGGCGGATATTTTTATTCATGCACTCACTAACTAGGGACTAGTCCCTGGATTATAGGGTGTGGAGGTTCTAGAATATTTATTTGCTAGTTAATGGATGGATGGATGGGTGGGTGAAACTTGTCTTTGGTACCTACTTATCGATTTTTTTTTGTTCTATTTCGGTTTTTATTGTTGGGGTAGAGTGGGTGATGCTGTCTCGGAAGAGAGAGGCGTGAGAGGGTCGAGGGAGTGAGCGAGTGAGGTTGTTGTCTTGGGGGTGTTGGAGATATTGAATGGATGAATGTACAAAGATGTCATGGGAAGTGGGATGCGGATACCGGGGGGTTGGAAGTGAATATGGGGTTGGAGGCAAACATACAACATACTGAGTGAGTGAAGGTAGGAGGATTTAAGGGGAGACAAAAACGGTTACTTTGTGCTGCGTGACGGTTGGGTGAGTATCTTACTGTATGTATGTAAATCCCTAAGCTTATTCAACACTGTCCAGCAATTTATAGCCTACATGAATGGCTTACCACATGTCGTAAACGTCTCATATCCCTCAATCCGGATCCTATAGAAGAGAATCCCGAGCGGGGACGTGCCGTTTTGTCCTTTTGTCCTATTTTGCGATCCTCATAAGTTAACTTATATGATATGATATAATATAATATAATATAATATAACATCCTCCAGCTTTCACCGTGCGGAGTAAGGGAGCAGACACCTACTGTACACTACCGAGACGACCTACATAAGTGGTGATGAAAAGCGGGAATCGTGGCGTCTGAATATTGACCGTGTGCATTCGCCAAATATTGAGCACCAAGAAAAAAAAATCTTGTCATGTATGTATATGTTCGGGCCTTTCGTTTTGTGTGAGATTTCTTGCAGATACGTGAAAGGATTATTGCTGTTGGTGCAGTGCAGCGCGCCGATTAAGAGCATAAGGATGGATCAATGCTTGTAAGATCATCCAAAGTATGTAAGGTAAGAGGCAGGAGGAAATAAAACCACTCAAACGATAATCATGTTCCAAGCCCCCGTCTCCACTCACCGTGTATGTATTGTCTTGACTCTTCGTCATCGTGTGTGCGTGTGTGTGAGGTGAGTATATCAAACCTTTCTCTGCCTCGCCGCGTCCCAAATAGCTGCGTGTGAAATCCATCCAAGCGTATGCGGCTCAAACGCCGTCCTTGGGGGCGTGTGTTTGTGAAATTTTAATTGGGAACATGACGTTTGGAATCTGCATTGGCGGAGCAGCAGATTGGTTCGCAAGGAAGGAAGTTTTGTGTGAAAAATGTAACTGCAACTGCATTGGCGTCGGGGGGGGGCTCAGATCAGATTCTACTGGGTGCGGCAGAGTTTGCGGCTTGGGATACGCGTGAGAACGTGACGTGATTTAATTGAGGAGCAGACGTGATGGACGCGCTCGACGCGATTGATTGATTGAAAAACTGGTTTCGAGATTGCGTTGGGGGCGAGCAACGTGAATTGGCGTGGGAGGGGAGTGGAGTGGTAGGGGAGCGCGTTCATGCAGATGGATTGATGCATGGAGATGCAGGATAGGAGGTCTTTGCCTGTAAACGACGAACGAGCGGACGACCAGGCTAGGTTTAGGTGAAAGCGCTGATGTGGAGCGAGTTTGATGCAGTGAGGTGCAATGAGGTGCAGCACTTTAGCTGGCGATGATGACGGCGCAGGATTTGGTTTTTCCTTAAGTAGTGGGGTAAAAGGGGTTGATGCTCTTTGCTCCTAAAGAGAGCTTGCATAAGACGGATAAATTAATGCAGATCTGAATAAGGGTATCTAGTGCATAGATATATGCAGATGCCTGTCTGTATATCTCCAGATATTTTTGGATGAATGAATATATTATGCAGGTGTAGAGTCTTGATTTGTGTGGCATATTAATATGTGTATATCTTCATCTCCATCTGCAACCCTCATCTGCGTTCAAGACCCTGAATGACTTGAGTGCGTTTATTGTTTATTGTTTTACACCAAACAAAATCAATGGTGCTGCCGATCAGCCAGCAAACCGATCGACCGGTTCCAAAAAGACCATTATGATCAGCAATCACTTGTGACCACCGCAAGGACCTCGTCTTGTCCTGACAAACTTGAAAATCCAGAACATGCGGAATGGAATGCTTGAATCGCTGATGCAATATGTGCTTCCATTACTCAGTTAGAGCGAGCGAGGGAAAAACCAAAAACCAAAACCAACACCAAAAATAAAACCAATTCTCGTGGCCGGACAACCAGAGATGTACGTACGTGTATCATGACGATTTCTGCTCAGACATACGAAGGGAAATACTGAGTTGGGAGAAATTCGCCGACGCTCCCGTACTTCAGTGCGCAGTAGTCGTAGTCGTAGTCATGTCAAATCAGGTAGGAATCCATCAACCCGTTACATCTGTCTCTTAGTACAGACGGACACACAGGCAAGCAATCACAGTTACAGTCACAGTCACAGTGATGTATCCATCTTCCGCGGAACACGCACCTCCTAGCCCTAAGGTAAGAATGGACATTCAGCAGTCCGTCTGTTCGCAGCTACCGTATGTCGGATTCCTATGGATAAAACATCCAGTCAGCCTCGTCGCGAATCTCTCACGTCGCGGCCACGGTATCACGGTCGTATTCTCGACCCTCCTTCCCAGCTTACGGTACGGTATGCTATGACGAAAGTATCTCTGCTATATATGTAAAGTTGCGCTGCTTGTATGAAATCAGAATGGCTGGTTTGGGTTGGGTTGGGTCCGAGGCACGACATTAACATGCAACTCGGCGCTGACAGGATAAGGTTGCAACACCTTCCGCTTCCAGCAAGAAACACGAATACCACACCACACGCACGCACGCACGCAACACGGCACACACGGGGAGAGTTCCATCTCCCTTCAGCAGTCCAAAAGTCATGATGGATGAATGGCGTAGCAGCGCCGAGCGAAAAAGGTGGCTTTTCACATGTTGTGTGTAACGGACGCGGATGATTGGTGAGAAGGTGGGGGAAAGTGGGTGTGGCTGCCTGGCTGTTACACAGCTGAGAGCTGGATACAGGACGCGGAGGGGGAATTGGCGGTTGTGATTGGTTCGGTGAATATGCATTCTCTCCTCGCCGTGCGGTGCTGTAAGCTCACACTAGAATTCAGGGGCAGCTTTTGGTACTTGTACTGCGGTGCGTAAGTTTATGTGTGGATGGCGAGGGGAACGAGAGTTACCTCGCAGGTACGAATGAGCAGCTGGAAATACCAACAGATCGTACAGGATTGTTACTCTAGATGGTAGAACTCGTATACACACTCTCACTCACTCGTACCTGGCCTGCTTTCTAATCAAATCATGCGCGCGAATTAAACTTCTTCCAGAAGCCTCTTCCGCGTCCTTCCTTTCCCTAGTAATTATTGAAACCCCGAATTTCGGGGATGTCCCTCCCGAAAGCGCGAAGCGAGATTTCGATATGCGATGTTGGGTTTGTGTGCTGTCAAACAATTTTGATTGATATATGCACTTATCCCTTTCGTGCCCCTATTCCTATGTTTTTGCCTCTTCCTTGCGGTGTTGTTTCATTGATGTTGGCTAAGTAGCTAATGACTGGATGGATGGAGAGATGGATGGGTTTCGATGTCATTTCCACAAACGTCTGACTTACTTACTAAGTAGTGGGTGAGGAGTACGTCGTGGTGAGAGGGGCATATGATATGTTTACGTTTGTGCTATGTTCCTACTCAAACTCAATCGGCAGTTTCCTGTCTCTGTGTAACATGGAGTTGGTTGCCTGCATAGGAGATAGATAGGTGCTCGGTCAGGTGAGTTGAGGTGAAGCTGGGGAGTTCGGACGCTTGCATGAGGCGTGATGAGGTAGGCTGTTCATAGATTCTGCTGTTTGCACATCTCATCAATCAATGTATCAAGCAAGAAGGCAGTCTGCTTTATAACATGCCTGCTGCAGCCAGCCAGGCTCGAGGTATGCGGAGGAAAAGGACGCAAGATATGTACGACTGCGTCCTGGCCGAGTAGGGCGATTGCATATATGACCTTTTTTTCCGAAAGGTCAATTGCATGTATTGGAATAACTGCTCGCACGACTGGGAATTTAGGGTTTCATATTGTGTGCTTCAGCTAGGGGATGGGGTGGGGTCTGGATGGGCAAGTGATGGGTTGAGGTAGTGCAGGGTGGATGTCGGATGGTTGGGGCTGGTGCTGATGCTGTACGTTGTGGAGAGATGTCAGTGCGATGGAAAGTGAGGTGACTTTGGGGGCGTGTGTAAGGCGAGGGTGTAGAGGGGTTTACGTGGGATTTATATAGTAGTGAGATACCAAGAAGTGAAGTCCAATATCCTTTAATTGCTAGAAGTTCTAGTCTATCGCCTTGTCGTCATCCCCCGGGATAAGAATCTGTAGCCCCAAGTGTTCGAGCATCTTATTCCTATTGCTGCTACAACTAATAAAGTTATCAGTGCTACAAGATGAGGGCATCTGCAACATCAGTCTTCAGCTCACTATATATAAGGATGCATGCGGGACCAGATCCATGTTTATCGACTACATAATGCAAAGATTTGAGGTGCCCCCAAAGAAAATGTAGTGTTTTCTAGGTCGTGCAGCCTTGATATTTGAGATATGACCTGACTCTATCTACCATATATCCTCAAAGATGGATCCGCAAGTTAGGCATATCCAAGGACCACTAATCCTACATCTATGTCTTACAATGGGAAGTTGAGGCTACTATGTGATTGCATCGGGAGGATACTATATTGCAGTCTGATGTATACCCTTTAAGGGTTCTTCGTGATAACCCAGGGAAAAGACGCCTCTATAGCGATGGTATGTGTGCATATCGCACTATAGGAGGCTTATCCTCATGACGCCGAACAATGAATGTCAGTGTTCTTTCAGGGGAATTGCGAGAGGGCGATCTACGGGTTTAGGGAGCAAATAACTACGATAGCCTAGGAAGTGGCTGCGCAGCACCTAGGCATAGGCTAAGCAGGACCTAGATACAGGGTACTTACACTACTTCTATTCTCTATCTTTCTGCATTTCTCTTCTTCCTAGACTCCTATAAAACTCTCTCCATTCCTTGAGAATCGCTTGCTTCCCTCTGTCACAGGAAGAAACACATCAGGCTCAAGGAGCAATTCCTCGCAGGATGTAACGGTTAGCGTGGATCTGTAGACCTTTGATTAGGCTCATCTCATAAAATACCTCAAAAACTAGCAGAGACCTTTCAATATCCTCGAGGCTGAATGTTCTCTCCCGCTCCAGGTGTATGCTTTCACATCTTTGATTCGGGGCAATGCTACCTCTGGTGCTAGTCGTACTGAGTTATATTGTGCAGAGAATGAGGAGACGAAATTCCCGCAAGATACAGCAAGAAAAGATAACAAACTTTTCGTCACTCAGAATATCGGTCACCACGGTAGCAGAGCTTCTTTTTTCGCTAGGACTGATAGTGAGTGAGTGGCATGCGCCGCGAGATTGTAGAAAGCTGCCGTCCCAGTTTACCTGCCGACCAAGTAACTTTTGATGAATCCAAAAAATAGACGTTGGGACATAGGTGCTGTAGCATCTGCCTTGAAGCATGAGAGAACAAACAAACCCTTCTTATCAGTAACTGCTCGGCTTGATGGTGACTGAACATCGTCCTGGCCAGTATGGGATCCATTGCCCGTGTAGCGCAGACCATATTTGTAACTTATATGCTCAGGTACGTTACTCAACAGGCACTAGCTATCGTCAACAATAATAGCTCCAGATCTGGGATGGCTCCACCAGCAAGAGTATACATGGATGATGGTTACTTAACTTACCCAGACAACGTATCGTATTATCTGAGGGCAGGGCTCCATATTGTCTGCGTCCGAGTATTTGCTCAGGAATCATGGCATGGCACTATAGCGGTTCCTGCAAGGCTGTGGAACGAGTCTACACTTGTAACATGCAAGAAGAACATAAGCAGTGTCTTTGAAGCTGGCGATGTGCTCGGGAATTGTAGCCAGGACAGTGGGAGGGATGGAACTGGTGTTTTCCTTCATTACAGACTGGAGTACTGGCATCGAAGATTGAGTGATCATATACGGCACTTGATAGACAGAGACGAAAATGATTAAGTACCTCGAACAAGGAACCAGTCCAGTAAATGAGCCGTACATTAATAATTCGGGCCATATATAGCTTCGATCTGAGGTAACCAACAGACTCCCTATACCAATATAAAGACAAGCTTTTAACGAACAAGATATTCAAAAGGAACAATTCCCGGGTATAATATTCCAACTCCTCGAGCAATCCATTAATCCATCCATCCCAATCCACCGACCCATCTCTTCCCGCCCTGTCTTGCATTCCTCCCAGCACATCCTAAACATTTCCTCTGCATCCCCAAATTGCTCACAGCGCAAGAATGACAGACTGCTTTCCCACAGCTCGTGCACGCATGGTTTACTTCTCCTGCTCCGTCGACATCCATCATCATATCTACATCCATTCCATCGCCATCCTCCTGGCTCAGGGAAGCATCGCAGTCTTCGCAATTCGTGGGGCGAAAGAATTGATTATTCGATATCAGAGCTGGCGTATTTGCAGACGTGGAAGGAGAACTGGAATCACTGCCTGGTGATGTATGGCGCGCTGAAGGTAATTGCCAGAACGAATGAAGGGATGATTGATGGGAAGCCTGGTTCGGTGCTGGGATTGGAGCTACCGGGGCGAAGGTTGGGGATGTGGTGGGAGTTGGGAAGGAGTTGTATTGGTGTTGCTGCGCTGAATAGAGAAGTGATAGTGTGTGTTCTGTGCGACTGATTAGTTATGAGATTGGACAGTTATTTGCCAAGTATAACATACGGTGAACGATTTCCTCATTCGGTCTATTATCCCTATGACGCTTCCTCGTCCTCGATGACAATAACGAAGGTGATGCGATGGCAGTAGAATCGATTGCCATGGAATTGCCATTGTGAAGAGGGCTGGTGAGCATGGAGGAAGTGGTAGAGATATCAGAATTAGACCGCTTGCGCTTAAGATACATTGTCATTGTGCCGGTCGGATGAGGATCGGAAGAAGAATTGGGTGAATTATATGGGTAATTGAAGACCGGACAGCGCAGTTGGGTATAGTACAATGATAGAAATGGAAATTTTGATGTTGATTGTTTGAATTGATGTAAAAGTTGTAGGAGGCTGGAACGCGAAATGAAGATAAGAGCGCGAAGCACTTTACGAGCGCGGTCACGCTAGTACATTTCCGGAGTACGCGCACGTGGGGCCATACTTTCGAGTACAGTCTGACTTCACCTCAACACCGCACTTAGCGACGGCGTGATTGATTTCGAAATATCTTGTGACTGATTGACATAAAAGCATCTTCTCGCTCTACAATTTCTTCTCTCCAGTTCAGTTCATCAAAAGAAATCTACCAATAGTACGCAGACAGCAAGGCATGTCTTGCAGAATACTCACGTTCGAACAAGCTACCGATCGCCATTTATGGTATATAGCATCATTTGGAAGACCTTCTGTCACATACGACCATAGATCAAGGAGAATTGGGCAATCTCTATGATCTATTGCTACCGTCGCCGTCCCGAATACAAAGTTCTGATTTCAGTGATTAGTCTATCGTAGTACTGAAATTGGTTCTCGGTTGGAAAATCATAGACAGACTCACAGACAGGGGGCAGCCTTTCGTTGTTCCTAGTACGGAAATAAGTTTACGACATTGCCGCTGCCGTTTCAACTGTCTGGGTTGGCCACGGACCTGCTTGCTGCCTGGTTGTCTGTGAAAACAATGACGGCCTTGTGGTCTTTTTTGAATGCAATCTGGCAAGTAAAGAATTGATTCTATATATAGGTTCGTTTGGGTTATATACATAAAGTATTGGTTTGTCAGAATAGAATCAAGATAGGTTCGCAACGCCTATCCATACTTTCCCAGAAGATATCTTCCTTCGGAGGTTCCGCCCAGGACCAGAGGCTTTCCCTTATGCCCCTCTACTTGTTTGCTCCCTAAGCCTACCCGGTATCTCCATTGCCAGCTGGCTAATACCCTATTGTAGACCGATACGCATATCCGTCCTCTCGAGCCGTATAGACAGTATTACTGTCGCTGCCATTATATACTTCGCCCCGCGGTTTGTATACTATTTCGTGTTACCTTGCCGGATCTCTCCTATACAACAAGGCTGACTGTATCTTGCACTTTGCTATATCTTAACCCCTAGCCAGGCAGCGAAAAACATAGCGTTTCTAGTTTACTAACCAAAGTGCTCTTGTATAACCCTTCCTCCCAATGTATAGTTCGTAGCCGTATAAAGAATCGATTCGAGATATATCAGATACACCGGATTAGAGTCGAGAGGTACCGTAGCCCCTAATAAGAGTATTGTAATCCTGTATTATCGCCCTCGGGCCCGTCTCTACAGCGATGCTTCTCTGGAATCCGCAGAAACCTCTATATCATATCCCTCTATATACACAATAATATTTATTAGATCTCTTGTAAACCCTTTATAGTCGCTCTCTTCCCCTTTGCATCCTTCGCTGGACTCAAAAAGACACTACCTAATCCGCTCTATACCACTACTCCCTTCAACCATCTGTGAACTTCAGGCAAGGTATACCTGCAAGCTGTATATATTGTTGGATTCCGGACTCTACTCGCGATACCCCAGAGGTATCTTGTCGACCTCCATCTACGAAAGCTTCCTTCGCAGGCCCTGTATACCACTACAGACTCGTAAGGGCTGATTCCGCTTAGGGGCTCACTAAACGTAAGTCACCCATCAGGCTCTGCACCCCCACCGTAGACTCGAAAGGGCCGGTACCGCTTTAAATTCGTTATTCGTATCTTCGACCGTCCGATGGTTTTCATATCCGTTTCGCTGGTAGTCCTCTGTTCCGGGCTCGTCGCGAGTGCCTCAGCGATGCTCAGCTGCGCGTACCTTCGCTCCCAGTACTGCCTCCGATTAGTGTACGACCACACCACCCAGCTCCAGCGACTCTACTTAGCTCTCTGATAACAAGATCGAAGGTTCGTAGGATGCACCATGTGCAGGTGAGAGTCATCGCATCCCTAGAAGCGGTACAGTCGCTAACTAAATCGGCTTCCCCGCCAAACTTACTGCGAAAGTTTCAGCCCGGCTCGGTAGACAGTGATGCCCCAGAAGGGGTCTCCTCCACGAAGAAATAAGTGGCCGAAATTGGTCTGTGCCCATGCAGCCTATGCTATTTTTGGGCTTCAAAACCAAACCACAAAACATAGCTGAAATCCCCAAAATTTTAAGCACAATACAGTTTGCCTTCTTAGGAATTTAAAAATCAAGTCACATCAAGTTTCATTGAGTTTTGAGAGAGTTTTGCTTTTACTGAAGTAACAGCCCTGGCCTACCAAAATTGGCCGCTTTTTTCTTTGCCGAGGAGGATATATAGCTTAATTAGACATTCGAACGTGACGCAAATGAAGCTGAGCGCGACGGCGGGGCAACGTTAAGAACGCGCAACCTGATCAACTTCTCCTGCCGCCGCAAAAATCACGGATCGTTGTCCTCGTCTAACAACAATTCTGGAGACAGCCATCTATATCCATCACATACCAGCTTTACAATCAGTATGGGACTCTATTCAAAGATCAAGAGGAAATTCTCAGAAAAGCCTAAGGAAAAGCCCAGCGGTGAGCTCAAAGGAGGGAACAGAGGCTCCTCTCTGTTTGCGACTGCGGCAGTGGACCTATCCTCTCCCACAACAACGGTGGCGCCGGGCTCGGCCTCTGAGCCCGCTAACGTCTCGTCCATCACGACAATCATCACACAGCCGCCACCTGAGCAGGCCGCGCCGTCTATCACACAGCCTGCGAGTAGCAGTCCCGCCCCAGCTCCATCTGCTCCTATTCAGCCAACAGCTTCCGACACCCCTGCTACTCCTCTGAGCCACGACCTCGATCCTTGGGCTCGAGCTTATGAGATATTTCAGAACCGGCAGCCCCAGCTGGTTGCAGACTACAAGAAGCACCTGGCTTCTCTGCGAAACGACGCTGCAGCTAGCACAGATCTCTCAACCCCGAGGTCCGTCGAATCCATCGTGAAGCAGCTATTGGAAGATAGGGAGAAGAAGCAGTGGCGAGTATCACTTCTGGGGAAGGATATAAAGACTCGGGAACAAGCCGAGAGGTTAGTAAAGTTTCTCCTCTGGTCCGATCCGATAGTCAAGAGCGCTGTCAGTGTTCAACCATACGCCGCGCTTGCATGGTCCGGTGTTTCATTACTTCTTCCAGTAAGTATATGACCCTCCAGGTTCCTTTGCGGATGCTTACCCAGTCAGCTTCTTACTAGCGGCACCGTGCAAAATGAAGCCATGCTGAAAGGCTTTAATTCGATCAACGATGTCCAAGTCTATTGGATAATCAGCGAGAAGACTTATCTCCAATCCCCACATCGGCAAAATTACCAAGACCTCGTCGAACCTTTGGCCAAGCTTTATTCCCATGTTATCGAATATCAGGCTAGGGTCATATGCCATTTATCTAGCGCTCAACTCTCCCGTGCATGGCAAAACGTGACCGGTCAGAATGATTGGGTTAGCTTAGTGGGCATGGTCAATGACTTGAGCAAGGGGTGCAGTGACTGCATCCCTCCTCTCCTAGAGGAGGAGCTGCGGAAAAATAGGGATAGCCAACTACAAGAGATGCAGGAGTCGCGGACCATCCTCGATGAAATTCGGCGTATCCTCAAAGAAAGCAGAGAGCAGACCCAGAGAAACTATGAGAAGCAGGAGGAAAGAGATCTACTTCGAGATCTCGCATCTGACTATGAAGGCTACAAAAACTTCAACGAAACCAGGGTGCCAGGCACATGCGAGTGGTTCTTCGACGACGACAGATTCCGTGGTTGGCGAGACAGCGGTATTTCCAGTCTTCTCTGGGTTTCCGCGGGCCCTGGTTGCGGCAAATCAGTCTTATCGCGGGCTCTAATAGATGAGGGACGGCTGTCAACAAACGTTACAACTTCAACAGTCTGTCACTTCTTTTTCAAGGACGGAGAAGAAGGCCGTATGGAGAGCACTAATGCCTTGTGTGCAATACTCCACCGACTTTTCACCCAAGACCCTACCGGCAGCCTAATCAGATATGCACTACAAAGTTATCAGAACCATGGCAGAAAGCTTACACTGAATTTCTCCGAGCTATGGCAAATCCTGGAAAACTGCGCTAGATCCTTGGATACAAGAGAAATTGTTTGCGTTCTCGACGCTCTAGACGAATGTAATGCAGCCGGCAGGCTGCAATTAACTAACCAGCTTAAAGAGTTCTATTTTAAGCAGGACCAGTCTAGCCGTCGCTTGAAGCTCAAGTTCCTTATCACTAGTCGCCCATATGACGATCTCGAGGCATCTTTCAGAAATTTCTCTAATACAACCGCATATCTGCGATTTGACGGTGACAACAAGTCCAAGGAAATTAACCAAGAGATAAATTTAGTCATTGACGCCAGAATGGATGATATTGCGGGTGATTTTGCCGATGAGGACCGCCGTAAGATTTCTGAGCGTCTGAAAAGCATGGATCATCGCACCTACCTCTGGCTCCACCTCACAATTGACATTATTAAGCAGAGTCCGTCTAAGTATGGCCGACTGTATGACGTAGAAAACTTATTGTCTGAGCTACCGGCGGAGATATCTGACGCATACGAAAATATCTTGGGCAGAAGCAAAAATGAAAAGCATACTGAAATTCTTCTTCAAATAATCCTTGCAGCGGCACAACCACTGACACTCGACGAGGCTAACATTGCCTTAACATTAGCTTTACAGAAGGAACAATTCATGTCGTACGCGGCACTACAGTCAAGCCTGTGGCCAAGCAAAAATTTCCAAAGCACCGTCAAAAATCTTTGTGGCCTCTTCATCAATGTCTATGACTCAAAGCTGTCTTTCATTCACCAGACAGCTAGGGGGTTTCTTTTACATCCTGAACGTCAAGGGAAGTGGAAAGGGCGCTTGAACATGCCAGAGTCGCACAGTACGATATTACGACCATGTCTCTATTATTTGCTACTGCCGGATATCCCAACGCTAGTTCAAGGCGACTATACATTCCATACCAATAACCCAGAATATCCCTTTTTCTACTACACCGCTTTACACTGGCCTTTGCACTATAACTCGCAGAATTTTCATGATACGGGTATAGGGAGCGAGAAGGAAATATCCGCATTAGCACTGAGTCTCTGTGAGACCGGATCGGAACGGTACGACGCCTGGTCCAATATATATAGGTCTGAGATATATCGATTTCCTCGATATGCTAGCTCCTTTATTATAGCGTCGTATTTCGGGTTTAAGGGCGTAGTCCAGCTACTACTCGCGACTAGCAAAGTCGAGCTTAACTCAAAGGACTACTATAATCGAACGCCACTATCATATGCAGCTGAGAAGGGGTACGAGGCCGTAGTCCAGCTGCTGCTCGCGACTGGCAAAGTCGAGCTTAACTCAAAGGATGACTTCAATCGAACGCCACTATCATATGCAGCTATGGAGGGGCACGAGGCCGTAGTCCAGCTGCTGCTCGCGACTGGCAAAGTCGAGCTTAACGTAAAGGAAAACTTCAATCGAACGCCACTATTACATGCAGCTGAGAAGGGGTATGAGGCTATAGTCCAGCTGCTGCTCGCGACTGGCAAAGTCGAGCTTAACTCAAAGAACGACTATGGTCTAACGCCACTATCATGTGCAGCTGAGAAGGGGTATAAGACTATAGTCCAGCTGCTGCTCGCGACTGGTAAAGTCGAGCTTAACTCAAAGGACGGCTTGAATCAAACACCACTATCACGTGCAGCTATGGAGGGGCATGAGGCCGTAGTCCAGCTGCTGCTCGCGACTGGCAAAGTCGAGCCTGACTCAAAGGACAAATTCAATCGAACGCCACTATCATATGCAGCTATGGAGGGGCACGAGGCCGTAGTCCAGCTGCTGCTCGCGACTGGCAAAGTCGAGCTTAACTTAAAGGACGACTTCAATGGAACACCACTATTATATGCAGCTAGGGAGGGGCACGAAGCTGTAGTCCAGCTTCTACTTACGACTGGTAAAGTCGAGCTTGACTTAACGGACAGGTATAATCGAACACCACTATCATATGCAGCTGAGGGGGGGTATGAGGCTATAGTCCAGCTGCTGCTCGCGACTGGCAATGTCGAGCTTGACTCAAAGGACTATATCAATCGAACGCCACTATCATATGCAGCTGTGAACGGGCATAAGGCCGTAGTCCAGCTGCTGCTCGCGACTGGCAAAGTCGAGCTTAACTCAAAGGACGAATACGATCAAACGCCATTATCATATGCAGCTAAGGAGGGGCACGAGGCCGTAGTCAAGTTGCTGCAAAAGTATATTAATTAATCATTTACTTCATATTATATTTATTTTTATAACTTTGATAAAGAGGAGCTTGGGGGATCTTGGAGGTTCTTCGGGATGGTACTAATAATATAGTGCCTGTAAGCTCTCAAATAGATTTAAAAGTAAGGGTAACTTGTGCTTGATTTAACTGTTCTACCTATTTTATAGTGATAAAGGACTGCTTATTTATACCTTATAGGCCTCGCCACAGTGTTGGCAACTGGCCTATATATGGGCCTATTTCTGAAGGCAATATCCCTTCCTTCAGGGCTAAGCCACTTCCTTTAGGCCTATCAGGCCTATATAGGCCCAATACGCCTCAACAGGGGAGATGAAGTTTATATATCAATTTCCGAAATGTCAGATAAATTTAATCTACAAAATTCTAGAAACTTCGAACGCAGGCATACAGAGTGATATCTCAGGCGCCCAGCGGCCGTGTAGGTGCAAATCGTCACAATAAGACAAAGACCTTATTATCCCAGGTACAGAAAAATACTGCTAGTACAGATCAAACCTCTGAAGTTATGAAATGCAGAGTATATGAAGCCTATGAAGCCGCTGAACGTGGGGAGCACGAACAATATGAAGCTCGAGAGGTTGCAGAGCATACGGCCGCAGAACAAGAGGTTGCGGAGTGTGAGAATCAGCAACCACATGAAGCTCGAGAGTTGGCAGAACTTAAAGAGCATGAATTTGTTGAGGTTACCAATAACCTAGCTCATGAGCTTTGCGGGGATTTTGAAGGATACTTTGCAGATGATGCTAATACGTCGGAAAAAGAATCAAAGAAGCGAAAATCGATAGAGCTATCCTCTAATAGGAACTTATTATCCAAGCGTCCTCGGGTTGGACTTTCAAATACAGAACGCAAACAATTCGTCACACCTTTCCAAACCCCAGGAGGAATCTCTATATCTCGTTACAATTTTTGTGACAACATAACTTGCCCTGCTGGACCATGAAAAGAATGTGTAACATTCGATGGGTGTTTACAAGGCTCCTGTGCGAATTGTTATATTAACAGTTTAGGTGCTTGCTTCTCTCTACAACGTAAGGGCAACCCCATTTCTCTTATGAAAAAACGATAATTGTCTCTGGTTCAGCTAATCAGCCTTCTCATGTTTCTCTGATTTCTCTTCCGGTCCAGAAAAAATGTATGTGGTGATAGGGATTTTCCCCTTCTCTTCAATCAGGCATTCAGAAAATGGAGTCCGTCCCACAAATCGAAGCAAACTTGCGATTTGCTTTCGGTGAGTCCACCTTGCTATCAAGGCTTGCTTTGGGTACCATGTAATGTGAGCAGAATAGGGTATGGCCCGTATGATCTCTAAGTGCCCTCTCATTCTGATGTTGGTGTCGAAGAATAAGCGTTTCTTTGCAAAATCTGGAGGAATCACCCAATGCTGATTGTCAACCGCTTCCACGCTTGACATGGAGGGGCCTCGTGGAATAGAAGAACCGGGAAACCAAATCTTGGTTTCCAATATAATCTGTTTCTCACCGCTATTGCCTTGACCCCTCCACCTTCTACCATTCAATGCAGAGTTTGCCGGAAGATATGTGTCCGTGAAAACCGCTAGAGTGAACGACTGCCGTGTATCCTTTAGAATCTCTGCCCAAGAATACAGCTTTCCAGAGATTTCAACCATGACTGTGCTTCCACTTCCAAATATATAAAGAGCGTGGAGATTACCTTGCAAATCAGTACCTGTATCGTTGAGAATACGGAGGCAGGCATCAATAAGTTCAGCAAAATCACCACGCCAATCACCACGCCAATCAGCATGTTCGGTATAACATTCCAGAAACCCGATTGTATCTTTGCTCTCAATTGCTCTCAAGACTGCTTTAGCAAAAGGTAATTTTTACTATGAGAGTGACCTGAGGTAACGCTTTACTGGCGTGGTGAATATCAACTCAATCAATGAAATCCGTCGTGCATTTCCTGTGCAAGCGGATACTTCGAGCCCGTATATACTGTGAAGAAGCTGCACTTGTCTATCTACTCCTGCGAAAAGCCAACTATGTACCAAGTTTCCCTTAGCGAACTTATCGGTTCGAAACGAGGTCTAAAGAGCTTTCGATTATCAACGAAAACCCCGCGGGGTCTGAATGATGCACCTCGTTCTTTCCAAGATCTTTCTATAGAATCAAAATCCATCGAAATCGAAGAACAATCAGGACTTTCCTGGAGCAGACTAGCTACATGTGGCCTTGTATACCTACGATACTATGTAGTAGGGTTGCTATCCTTCCTTCCTGTAACCGCAGATGAAGTTGCCTTTAATTTATCATCGGAGGAGGCAGCGGGAACACTCCATATATGAGCACCTGTATCTAGAGGCTGGGTACTCAAAGGTGGTAAGAGTCGCTGTCGAGTAACGAAAAGAATATTGTATGCAACATAGAACAGCACAGACAAGAACAGCCAGCCAATGGCACACAGCAGTAACGCGTATACCCGAATAAGCGTATCGTTATACCGATGAGATGCTGCAGCACAACTTCTAGGAGTCCTAGAAGTAGATCTAAAGATATAGTAGAGAGTGGTTTAGCAAGAACGATAATCGAGCTGATTACTTGTTGGAATTGCGGTTGTGTACCTAAACTCCTTTGTTAGCATGAGGGCGTGAAATAACCGAAAAGTGGCACGAGAGAAGGGGCCAGCGTCAAGTCGCTATTCGTAAAAGGCATATACTCTCCGGATGTGGTCATGGTACGAACTTGGAGAAGTAATATCAATAAGATTGATAGAAAATTGAGCCGATGGTAAAAATAAGCTCCCCTGGAACAAGTAGCCACGCGGGGAAAGGAGACGCTTCGAAATTCAGTCGCAAGATCTGTGAAAGTTATAACAAAAACAAAATCGCATGGGGTAAACCTGTCATATATCTCACAGAGCTATGCCTCTCGTAAGCATACATATCGGATGTATTCATACGCCCATCGTAAATACCGCCCACTCAAAGTGCTAACTCGATATATGGTGGCCAGCAATACCCTGTAGCCCACTGCCTTTTACATGCATGAGGTGCATGTGCATGCAAACATCACGTCGTGTCGCAGGTTACCAGTGACAAGGATCCTGTCCCTAGAACTTGCCGGTAAATGACGCACATCACTTCGCCATGACGAAGATTTGTATTTTTTGATAGCTTTAAGACTTCAGCCCATACTGACCTCAACTACAAGTAAAGGCGAGAGGTGTGTGTAGGAAACCAGAAATTTGCCTGACCATTACAATATAAAAGCGGACTCTTCCCCTTTCTTACCTGAGTAGCACCTTGCTTGGTATTGAGCTACTTCTCGGTTGAAGAATGAGATTTCTCGGGAGCAAGGTTGATGGTAAGGATAGTATTGGTCTTGAAATTAGTCGTCTTTATTTCGGATTTGACTACATGCTAGTGGGCAACTCGACGAATCATTCCTATTCTAGAACTAGGTACCTTTTGGTTGAGGTATCGGAGCGGTTAGCTATAGCATAGAGGGAGTGGGGCTGTGTGTAGCACACTGGAATGCTTTTATTCGAAGTGAATATCCACGAAGTGTAGATTATCTGCAAACTTCCTATATACACATCCCCTATTAGAAGGCATTGGCAGCTTACCGACCATGAACTCTTTCCCTAACCCTCCTCTAAACGCCGTAGTGTACTGACCGCTATAAAATACGTGGAAACAGCGGATAAAAGCCCATATAAAACAAAACTCCATCTCATCCATCACAATCCATCCGAAGCTGGTGGTCCTTTATAAACTATTCCAAAGTCAGCATCATGCCATTCCTACACCAATCACAGTACAAAACCAACTTACCCTTCCTCGCCCAAACCGCATACCACCCCGCAGCTAAAACTCCAAATCCCACCAACACCACACTCGCATAATTCATACTCACAACCGTAACCGGCAACGCTGTCGGCATACTAAAAAGCACTACTTCGAAGCCAATCCACGCCAACGCGACGACATTAACAAGCGGCCCCAGCACCCTCCCGCAGTTCCACCTCGCGCGATTGACTTCGTGGCGCTTGTTCCAGAGGAGGGAAATGCCGATGGGGATCGCATACGAGATAGCGAGCGCAATCACACCTACGGAAACGAAAGCCGTGAACGCGCTTGTGCTGCCGAGATTGATGAGCCCGAGGAGCATCTGCACAATAGTGACGAGCAAGAGGGAGTGCACTGGTACAGAGAGGCGTTTATCGATGACGGAAAAGAGGCGCGAGCAGGGGATTGCGCGGTCGCGGGCAAACGCCCAGGTGCAGCGGGAGGCGGCGACGGTGATGCTGATGGAGCAGAACATGGTGATGGCGAGGACGAGGAAAGTGAGGCCAAGGCCGCCACCGGGGGAGCCCATGACCATGTGGAAGATGTAGGGGAGGGCTTGGCCGTTGGGGGAGGCGATGATGGAGTCGAGGGAGGGGAGGGTGGCGCAGATGGGGAGGATGAAGAAGAGGCCTGCGGTGCCACCTACGGGGACGCAGAGTGACATGGCTTGGGGGACTTGGAGGGAGGGGTGCGCGACTTCTTCGGCCATGGAGGAGATCATGCCGATGGCGGAGAAGGTGTATGCGGCGGGGAGGAGCCCGATGAAGAAGGTGAAGCCGCCCCAGCCGGAGAAACTGGTGTCGTAGTGGCCGAGAGTATAGCTTGCGCTGTGGCGACCTTCTTTTGCGGAGACGGAAAGTGCGATTAGGATGATGAGGATGCTGACGGCTGTCCAGGCGGCGCAGATCGTGTCGACCATTGGAAGGAATCGGTTGCCGAAGGTGCAGATGACGAATGTGATGAGACATATGGCGTAGAAAATGAGAAGGAGCTGCCAATCGTTTGCTACAAAGTCAGGGTGGTACATGGCGACAGTTGCGGAGATCAATGATGCGAAACCGAAATTGACGGATAACGTGATGGTCCAGTTTCCGATGAGCCATATCCAGCCAGTGATGAACGAGAGCACGACTTTGTGTCTTCTTGCAACCTAAACGTCATATGTATCAGTGACCGGAAAGAATGTCTCAATATCCAACGCAATAAAGCCATTGTCCCTTGGAAGAATAGAAGAATACCCACCTGGAAAGACCAATAATAAGGACCTGCCGAAGTTGGGAACCTCGAAGCAAGCTCACTCAATGACAACGCGACACATTCATCCAACACCAACACAACAATCCAACCAACAAAAATCGACAGCTGACCACCTCCATATATCGCACTGATAAGTGGCCCTCCTTCGCCATAAGGAATAGCTGCAATAGCCAATGTTTGGAAGAGAAGCGTGAATAGCGATCTATTGCGCTTGAGTTCGGACGTGTAACCTAGAGCTTCGAGGTTATCTGCCTCATTCAATTCCGGCGGATAGGAATCTGAAGATATTCCTTTCTCCTTCGAAATTGGCTTGGCATCTATCGCCGGCTGATGTTGGCGCGTTTCCGATTCGAGACTCATTGGATAGACGTCTTTCCGTACGGTATGGGGAAAAGAACGTGTAAGTTACGCCAAAAGAAAAGAAGAGACGATCAAGAAGATACCTGATAGGAGCGACAAATAGATATATGTATATAATTCTGCACTAGCTCCAAGACAAGAAGAGGGGTTATCCATCCACTCACCTGCACATGCACATGCATATGTAGTGTAGCTGTATGCAAATCTTGCAATGTAGGAATCGGTAGGATACACAAACAACGCCCCATGCAACCTCCGCCACAGCTTCCTATCTCCTTACCAAGTGATCGGAACAAGCAAGGTAACTTGAACCAATAAAGAAACGGTTTCCAGAGCAGTTCAGGAACCATATCCCTATCCCTTCCCAACTCACTTGCCGATATCTTACCCCACAAGATAATATGATAAGGTTTTGGGGAGGATTACTTTATGAAATGATTGGAGAGATAACCAAAGCAAGAGGACGGCGGGAGGGAGAGATGAGCGAATGAAAAGTGCACGATTGAAAAGCAACTGTTGTTAAGGAAAAGGTATGTATATTTGCAGCGGTGTGTTGCTTCGTTGTTGGATTGATGATCAATTCACTTGAATGACTGACAACTGTGCGATGCGACTCTTTTCCCCGATTCTTTCTTGTCTCAGAAACTCGTTGGCATGCCTGTCTGAAGGGGCGCAGAACTTCTGGTAAGCAGGTGCTACGAGTAAATGTTCCGTCGTCGTACATGTGCGACTTCTTGATGTGATGTCGGGAAAGTCGAGCTGTTTTTGGTATCGGGGGAAATTTCAAGGTTCGCGGGTTGCTCCAGAATTAGTGAAGGGGGTCCAAGCGTCGATATGGACATCACAGTGTTATTGAGCGCAGAGATAATATATCTTCGGATATGGTTCTTATTGAGCACTGATAAATGCTAGACGCCATCTACAATGCATTCAGTTTTCCTTATTCCATCTATGCCATTTATGCCGACCAGAAATTGAAATGACAGCTTCCACCACGCTCCCAAAAGTAACTCCAGTATTCCATGCATTGGGCTCGTTATCTTGACCATCATCGCTACTCACCGTCGCTCACATCCATCAAGCTATTCGTCTCGCTAATCCTTACTCTACCCTTTCCTTTTCCTTTCCTATTACTCCTCCCACTTGTTCCCAAAATCTCATTCTTCCTCGCCGTCAACTCCTTCTCAATGTCCTCCTCCTCTTCATCAAACACCCTCGTCCCATTAACACCAAATCCAACTGTCTCCTCAAGCGCTTTATTCAGTAATTCCGTTGCAATAGCATCTTGTGGACTTATCGCCAGGGCTTCATGGAAAACCAATACTGCTTCATAAGTTCGATTCTGCTCCAACAAAACCAAGCCTTTCGCACAAAAAATTGCTGGATCCTTTCCGCCTTGTCGAAGAACTTCGTCAAACTCCACCAGAGCGGCATCGTATTGATGGAGACGTCGATATGCATGTCCCAGGTTTGCGCGGGTGGCAATCCAGGCTTGCGAGTCGCTGTCTATCTCTTCCGCAATCTCAAGAGCGCGAGTGAGGACGTTGACGGCGTCTTGTAAACGATCTTGATGGTAGAATACAACACCCATTTCGTTCAGAAGGAGAGGATCTGTTTTGCAGAGCTCATGTGCGGTTTTGAGAAATTCTTCAGCCAGTGTCATATTATTCAACATGTGATTTTGCATGCCTAGGAAGAGCTGAGGTAGGTGGGTGCCCATGAAAAGCCGTGCTGCCGTGGAGTACGCTGATATAGCTTGATCGTGCTCCCCTTCCGCTGCGAATGTATGCGCGAACCCTATCCATGCTGGGCCGAAATGGGGGTCCATCATACTCGCCTTACTGAAATAACGCCGGGCTTCAGCAACTTTGTTGATCGCCAGGTAGTAGATTCCGACTGCAAGCCATGTACAAGGCTCTTCTGGATGATTGTCCGCTAAGTCGTGTGCTATCTGCCAAGGCCGTGTTAGCATTGCGTTACTAGAAGATACTTTGGGAGTCAAGGTAAGTGGTATCCGAATCTGGAATAAACTAGCATATTACAGAGCTTTGGCTTCGCACAGGGGACGGAGCTTATGCTAATGAAAGGCTAGATGTGCGAGGCAGTGGAGAGCAGGAGGATATTGCTTACTAGGAAAAGAGCATTCTTGAGCTGCAACTCATACAGGCAAGCCAAATGCATTGGGTATATGCTGAAATTGTATTTGTCGTCCGCTAGAATGGAATTCGTAATAGTTAACGCATCCTTGAACTTGCACTGTGTGAATAGCAGGTCCGCTTTCGAAAGGAGGAGATCAGGATTCGTAGCAAGATTATAATGGGTTGATAGTGTTTCTGTAGCTGTCGTGAATGCCGTAGGATTTTTATATTTCGATAATCGGGTGGTGTAGAGCATTTTTGTGAATTCGGCCGCCTCTTGCGAGGATGAGGTATCGTCTGCAATAGATATTGAATCAAAGTTTAAGGACTCTAGGAATTTCCATTCATCTTCCGGTGACATTAAACAATTCTTCATCAGCTGCTCAAAAGCTTCGAAGCACTGAACGTCTATTCGTACAGCATCCATGTAGCATTCTTTCGCTCTGTCGAAGGCATTCTGTTTTGCGTAGCAAAGTCCCCTCAAATAGCACATTGCTGCTTCAAATCGTATGTTCGCAGCTTCATCCTGCGCTGTCTCCTCCCTCGTCTCTCGATCGTGTCTGTCGTGCCGGCTGCTCTGTGTGGTTGACCCATTTCGAGTGTGACCTCTCGTGTGTTGCAGTTTCCGTCTCGTGTTGCCCGATATAAGATGTGTTGGGTTTTTGTCTCCAAGTACGTTTAAGGCCTCTTCAAACCTTGATTGTTTGATCAAGCAATGTCCCGCAAGGTATCTGCAGGAGGGGTTTCGAGCTATTAGGTCTTGTTTGGAGAGGAAGCTTTGAGCTCGAGTGTAGTTGCCAGTAGAGAAATGGACTTGCGCCAGCCAGAATGCATCTTTATCATTCTCTATATAGGTGTTAGGCCACAAAGCCGTACATGTTTAAGCAGCATGGTGTGGGCGTGTACATACTTGTTAAGGCTAGCAATTTGTCTCCAATGAATATGGCCGAATCGTATTGGTGTTTGTTCAGAGCATCCTGCCTCCAATCTCTCAGAAACTTCTCCATGGCTGTGGCGAGCCAATACACCCATACAGTAATCAAGGACAGGAGGATTTAACACAGAGACATGAGAGTAAAAAGCCTGTTTATTGTTCTCGCAAGACGGAAGTCGCGTGGAGGGGTGCCGCGAGGCTGAGGTAAGAATCGCGAGGCTCGAATAACTGTTGCGCGCAAAAAATGTAAATACGTCGAAGAAAGCTATCAATGTCCTTTTCGACGGCAGTATTTCTTGAGTAGGCTGGAATATTTGCTTCGACTTTTTGCTCTAATAGAAGAAATTCTACAGATTACCGAAGGTGTAAAATCGAAATCTGTTGACAGAACAGCTCTTTCCCCTTCGTCTTTTTTGATGTTTACATTCAACAAGGCGCAGGATGATAAGCGGTAGTTATTTCATAATTTGCATAAATTTCATAAAGTGGCCTCCACTAGCGGCGAATTATGCTGCCAATAAAGCTACCGATTAGATTGTTAAGCCTTGTTCGCCTTGTCCATCATCCACCATCCATCACAATCTATCGCCGTCGCAACGCAGAGTCTCGACCACGGCTCTTTCACCTCCCAACGAGTGCGATTACAGTCAAACCAACATCGGCGCACTTGTTCATTGATTCAATATGTCTGAACGAAAAGTTCTTTCCAAATACTACCCACCCGACTTCGATCCCTCCAAGATCGTTCGTTCGCGCGCTCCAAAACAGGCTGGACCGAAAGTACAAACAGTTCGTTTGATGGCACCATTCCCCATGAAATGTACTGCCTGCGGAGAATATATCTATAAGGGACGAAAATTCAACGCGCGCAAAGAAACCACCGAAGAGAAGTACCTAGCGATTCCGATTTACAGATTTTACATTAAGTGCACGAGATGTTCTGGCGAAATCACTTTCAAGACAGATCCAAAGAACATGGACTATCAGTGCGAGCGAGGGGCAAAAAGGAATACAGAACCGTGGCGCATGAATGGCGGAGGCGTACAAGAGAGCGACGAGGAGAGATTGGACCGTCTGGAAAGAGAAGAACAAGAGCGGGATGCTATGCAGGAGTTAGAAGACAAAACCGCCGAAGCAAAAACCGAAATGGCGGTCGCCGATGCATTGGACGAGATTCGGACAAGAAATGCAAGGAATGAACGTATGGGTAAGGATGGTACTGAGGTTACCGTGGTGCGGGAAAATATCGATGCAGAAAGGGAGAGACAGGAAAGAGAAGATGAGGAGGCTGCCCGAAGAGCGTTTATGCGCAGGCAGGAGGCCATGGAAGAAATTATTGAGGATGAGCCCGACGATGCTGGCGTTGGTCCGGCTCCTATCACCAAAGAGGAGGCATTATCCATGCCACCGCCGAGCTTCAAGAGGGTCGTGAAGAAGAAAAAGGATCATGCCGCAGCCCTGGGCATTAAGAAGAAGCCGGCCCTTGTCTAGTTAGCTTCCGCTCGATCGATTCAAGTTCACCAGAAGGCTTCGGGTCGGACGCCTTGTATAATTCTCCTCGTTAGTTTTGATAATACGAAGGCTTTGTAGATGCCGTTGACCTTTTCTGGAATACCATTGGCTGAGGTCTGACCAAAATAGATGCCGAACCACGGTTCCTCCCGCTATCCGTCCCTTCCATATTTCGTACTATTTCGTACTGCACCTCATTTACTTAACATACGAAGTAGTGTACTGTAAAAGCTTCTAGAACAACGTGAGTTTCGGCCTTTATATGATCGACATGGCCGTGGTATCATTCATGACAGCATGAGATGCATCCTTCCGACATGCAGTTTCTCAGCGCAGCGCATGATGCTATCTATTGAAGAAAAAGTTTAAAGCGTCATTTCATGGTGCAGCGTTGACCCTCAGGGTAGTATTCGATCTGATCCGGAACCAGGCATGAATGAACAAGCCAATGGAGATCAGAGGAAGTGCAACGGGCATTCTGTCATCGCCCACGCCGTGCATAAGTTGGGGTTA
This sequence comes from Rutstroemia sp. NJR-2017a BVV2, assembly GCA_002946415.1. Classification (NCBI taxonomy): domain Eukaryota; kingdom Fungi; phylum Ascomycota; class Leotiomycetes; order Helotiales; family Rutstroemiaceae; genus Rutstroemia; species Rutstroemia sp. NJR-2017a BVV2. Next base: position 654,799 of record NJPS01000054.1, read on the forward strand.
CGTATCGCATTTTGTTGTACTCGAGTTGTTTGACGTCGGACTTTGGTCGGTGATTCCACTTGTGTTACATCCGACTGCCTGCACCCACCTCTTTCTACACCCGCCTCTTCGACGTGTCCCAGTCCAGTGCATCTCAATACACCTTCTCGGTGTCGGTGTTAAAGCTCATACCATACTCCATATGAACACTGTGAAACACATTTTCCACATGGTTCATCCAAGCGTCCTCCATGAAAATATGGATTGGAAGAGTAGAATGGAAACTTGTGTGTCTAACAGTCCCACATTAGTTCGTCCCACAGTTCGCTCTATCGACCACTAGCGAACATCATACACGATCTCGACGACAGTATGAGGTATTGACGCATGAACCTTGTCGTCGGCACTCACTGGCGGGAGCTTTGTCATTGTCGGATATTTTCACCGAAAGCTTAGCACGCCACAGCCGTCACAGATCCTTGACGCCAATGCTTAGAAGGACTTATGGAGCCTCTGAGTGGTTACTTCCGACCTAGCCGCCCTTCCGAACGGAAGGCGGTCCTTATGCTATCGGTGAAGTCAAGCTTCATGTAGGGTTTAGGGATCGATATTGGTTCTTCCCTCCAATTGTCGTCATCAAGCTTGATGCTTCAATCTTCTACAATTATGGGTAGAACAATTTTTAGCGGAGTCGAGAGATCCGCAACGCTTCCAGAAAGTTGATTCCTCATGAATATATAACTCCTTCAAGCTCTCTTAATGGTGTCTCTTTTCAATCATCTCAAAAGTTCATACAATCATACATCAGCTACTTTCCTATCTTAATCGACACAATCTACATATTAATAAACACCTAAAGACATACTGCAACATCACAACCAAACAGCTATGAGCTCAACTAACGCCCCCGCATACGGACAACGCTTGCTGCCAAGCTTGGTGGATGAAGAGGCAGCAAACAACCCAGACAGAGTCGTGTATTCTTATGCCAAGACCACAAAGGCTGCGGATGGACTCGTGTCTGTATCGAATAAAAGATTCGCCAATGCGGTCAACAGAGCAGCTTGGTGGATTGAAAGCTTGATTGGCAAGAGCAAGAGCTTTGAGACCGTTGGATACATTGGCCCAGGCAAGTTCTAGATTTGACAGTGAATGAGGTCACTTAGTGCTAATACTTTCATAGGCGATTTAAGATATCAAATTCTCACTTTGGCCCTCTCAAAGGCTGGCTACAAGATCCTTCTTAATTCCCCTAGAAACAGCATTGAAGGTCATATCAATGTTATCGAAAAGAGCGAGTGTAACACCTGGTTATTACCTAGTCAGAATGTCGGTAGCATCAGTGAAGTACTGAAGGTTCACCCGATGAGAGTTCTGGACTGTCCTGACCTCGATTTCTTCATTGACGAAACCCCTGTGGAACACTACCCATACAACAAGACATGGGCAGAATCTTCCGCAGAACCAATTCTTGTATTACATACATCGGGATCAACAGGGTTGCCCAAACCAATCGTCCTTCGCCATGCTCTTGGTGCTGTCCTTGACGCTCAGAATCTGATAAAGATGGATGACGGGAAGAAATTATACCTGCAAATCTGGCAGGGAGCCAGAGTCTTCTCCGCATTCCCAGCTTTCCATGTAAGTAGATGACAACCCGTTATGGTCCATTCTAGCAGTCCGGCTAATCGTGATATAGGCTGCTGGAATTTTGATCAATTTGTTCGGCGCATTCTACCAGGGCATAGACATTGTTCTAGCTTCGCCTGCCGCGCCTGTAACCGCCAATCTGGTGGACGACATGTGTGATCATGCGAATGTCAACGGACTTATGCTCGCGCCTTCGACCGTCGACGAAATTGCCTTCACGCCTTCCACGTTAGAAAAAGTTCAAGCCCTTAAATTTATTGGCTTCGGAGGTGGTAAGTAAACTCTATTTGCCGAATCTAATCTTTGCTGGCTGTTTATAATGCTAACTCCTTTCAGGACCCGTCAGCAAAGCAGCCGGAGATATTCTGACCAAGCTTACAACTCTTCTAAATATCATCGGAAGCACCGAAGCCTCACTTTTCTCTCTTGTCTACCCAGGTCAAGAGAACTGGCAGTACTTCAACTTCCATCCAGTGAACGGCCTTCGCTTCGTGGAACGAGCCAATGGTCTTTATGAAATGATTGTTGTCCGCGATCCAAAGCTAGCCATGTTCCAGGGAATGTTCCATACTTTCCCAGAGCTCAATGAGATTTCAACCAAGGATCTATACCAAAAACATCCTACTTTACCCGATCACTGGCTATACCGTGGACGAGCGGATGATATCATTGTCTTCTCGAATGGCGAGAAGCTTAACCCTATCACAATGGAAGAGAAAATCAACGAGCATCCGGATGTTCGCTCGGCACTTATTGTAAGTTCAACGTTGATCCAAAAAATAGAAAACTGCTAATCTTTTGTCTCTAGGTCGGCCAAGCACGCTTCCAGCCCGCTGCTCTCATCGAGTTGGCTCATCCGGTGGAGATGACTGAGGAAAAGCGAAAAGAATTAATCAAGAAAATCCAGCCCATCATTGACGAAGCAAACAAAGGTGCTCCAGCGTATGCTAAAATCAAGGATGGATTTATCATTTTCGCCAAACCAGACAAGCCATTTCCCAGAGCCAGCAAAGGGACTGTTCAGCGTCCCGCCACAATCCAACTTTATGCGCCAGAAATCGACGAGCTTTACGCTGATTCCGAATCCGCCACTGAAAGTGTACTTGATTCCTCATCTCCAGAATCACTCACTTCTTCATTGAGGGACTTGATCGCGCAGATAGCCAATGTGAAGGATATTAAGACAGATGTGGATATTTTTGCGAACGGGTCTTTCGATTCCTTACTTGTCTTCACTCTTCTCCGCCAATTACGATCCGCGCTCGCGAAGGATGGTGTCCCGTCAGAGAAGTTGCAAGCTAGCACAATTTACAATAACCCGAAGATCGAAGCTCTTGCCTCTGTTCTCTACAAGCTTGCTCACCCAGAAGAGGGCGATGGAGATCAATCGACAACTCAATTGGAGGAAATGCAACAGATGTTCGAGAAATACACCAAGGATCTTCCTTCGAAGGCTTCGGTTAAACGGTCGGCTAAGGAAAAGCCTTCCAAGATTTCCGTCGTTCTGACCGGAAGTACCGGTTCGATCGGTAGCTACATGCTGGATGATCTCCTCTCCATGCCTCATATCTCGAAGGTTTACTGCCTAAACCGTGCTGTCAATGGTGAAGAGAGACAAACGAGCGCAAGTGCTGGACACGGTTTGAAGACTGATTTCAGTCGTGTTACGTTCTTCAAGACTGACATGTCTCAACCACTCTTTGGACTTGAGCAAGAACAATACGATGAGCTCTTGGTCAATGCTACCCACATCATCCGTAAGTTACCACGCATTCCCTTTCTCCTCACATCAGGCTAACCAATTCATAGACAACCAATGGCCAGTAGACTTCAACATGAGTCTTGCCTCGTTCGAACCCCACGTCAAGGGTGTGCGTAATTTTGTCGATTTCATCACTAACAGCAAGTATGATGCAAGCTTGTTCTTTGTCTCTTCTATTGGTATCACTCAAGGCAAAGCTTGGGATGCACCAGTACCAGAAGAAATCATCGAGGACTGGGGCTCAGCCGCGATGGGATATGGTGCATCTAAGCTTGTCTCGGAAAGAATCCTCGCCGAAGCCCAGAAAGTCAGCGGTCTTCGAACTGGAATCCTGCGAGTTGGACAAGTTTCTGGCCCTGTCAAGAAGGAGGCTGGAAGATGGAATATCCAGGAGTGGTTCCCGACTGTAAGTTTGCCTTCCTCGCCCACTCTGCATCAACAACGCTGACAACAAATTCTCAGATTGTCTCATCTTCTGCATACATGAAGTGTGTACCGAAGACCTTAGCAGTTATGAACCGTATCGATTGGGTTCCAGTCGACATCCTCTCAACTGTTATCCTCGACCTCGTCGATCTCACCAACCCCAACAACACCTTCACCGAGTACGACACCGCACCATTCTACCACCTCGTCAACCCGTCCAACACCACCTGGCAAAGTATCTACCCGGCTGTCGTAGAAAACATCGGCAAAGACTGTGAAATTGTCGAATGGGAAGAATGGGTGAAACGACTTGAGGCTTCGGCCGAGAGAGGTGAAATCAAGGAGAACCGCGGTATCAGATTATTGGAGTTTTACCAAAATATGGGCAAAGGATCTCCATTGGCGGTCTTGGAGACTAAGAAGACGGCGGTGAAGAGCGAGAGGTTGGCGAACCTGGGTCCGGTTACTCAGGATTGGTTGAAGTTGTGGTTGAAGCAGTGGGGAATGGCTTGATTTGTGATATGATACCAATGTTGTATTGTTTGAAGATTGGGGGTAATGGGATGAAAAGATATATTTCTTTTGGGGTTTTGCTCTATTTTGGCATGGCGACGGCGTTTAGACACGGGATTTGATTTCGGGCATAGCGAAGATTGAATTGGGTATACGGGAATCAGTCTGGTCGGCGATAATGTTGTATGAATGAGACGAATAAAGTTCTTAGATCTCTACAGTTATCAGATGATATAACAATGAGATTATATATGTGATTCTCAGAATCTCTCAATTTGAGTTGCGACTTGTATCATATATGAACATCCATTGAAGGTTAGAAGCAACCACCCCCGCCCAAACTAAACGACACGTGATCATCGGCAGTTATCATCAACCTCCCCACTTACTTAAAGTGTTTCGAGACGTTCTTGTACCGACAACAACTTAATCGCGCAAATTCAGTCACTCAAAATAATGGATTAATGTTGTAGCACCAGTATATGCGAGTACACTGTACGATCAAACCTCTGGTTATGGGCAGGTAATCTCGGAACTCGGAACGTGTCTTCCTATCACAGCAGCTTTCATGTGCTCAACGCACGCGCATGCACAGCAAGGTTTCTCAAACGGCCAACGAATTACAATCCCGAGGACACACACCATCAATATCTCGAATGCATTCCCGCAGGAGATGCAGAATTGAAGTAGAAATTCAACCCTCCATCGAGGGATTCGAGACACATGGTCAGGAGATAACGAAATCGTCACCGGATGAACTCAAACAGAAGGTGCCGAACACATTAATGTTGAATTCAGACTTGCCGTCCGAGATAACCGGGAGATGATCCCGGGGACCTGCATGAGGAGGGTGCGGGGGACGGAGTTTTTATCACGACACGGCTTATTATTCGTTGTGGGCTTTCGTCACACAGCGTCCCCCCTGCATGGCACATATAGTATCCAACTGTGTAATCAAACAGTGCAGACTCAACTGGAAGTATTCATTCGACACTTTGGTAGGGAGGGTGGTTGCTTGCTTGCTTGCGAATGACTTGAGTTGCAACGTGTGATTAGCCTTTCGTGGGGAGCTTCCTTTTCGGGCGATGATTCGCGGGGTCCGGGCAGGGGACGTATCGCGGGTGCATTAGTCCGTGTTGTGTCTCTTGAGGGGTAGAGTAGAGGAGGTGCAACAGATATGTTATATACTCTGGGTTCTCTCTTATATGTTCCCAAAGCAAGTGCGGTGTGTGACTTGCTAAACCACGATCGTTAGTTGGTTACTTGGCATGGCTTTCTTAAACGGTCTTTACCTGTTTGTGTGTTTTGCTCTGTGGAGTGTTGCAGGAGCTCAAAATGCTACCAATTCATCAACCTATGATGTGCTTGATTATGTTAACCAGTTGATTGGAAGTTCTAATGGGGGTTGGTTTCTTGTAACTTTTCCTTTGTATGCTCGTAGCTGACACATTCGTAGGAAATGTCTTTCCGGGAGCTACCCTTCCATACGGTATGTAGCATATTCTCATTGCCAAAAGATATACTGACCCCCTCAGGCATGGCGAAAGCCGTTGCGGATACAAACTCCGGCAGCAACCAAGGTGGATTCACTACAGATGGCAGTAATGTCACTGGTTTCTCGAGTATGCACGACTCAGGAACAGGAGGATCACCATCTCTAGGCAACTTCGCCCTGTTTCCATACGCAGGATGCAAAGGAGATGTTGTAGATGGATGCACCTTTCCAAAGAAAGCACGCGCTACTCCATTTCTCAACACTTCTGTCAAAGCTTCTCCTGGATACTTCGGTCTCACCTTAAAAAGCGGCGTTGCAGTGGACATGACAACCACCCAACATACCTCTCTCTTCAGATTCAAATTCCCAACAAGTTCCGGGAACGCATCTAGTCCTTTGATCCTCATGGATTTGACAGATCTATCAGACTCTCGTCAGGATAACGCTAGTATTTCCGTTGATGCTGACACTGGCAGAATGACTGGAAACGGGAGATTCCTTCCCAGTTTCGGCAGCGGAAATTATGTTTTGTATTTCTGCGCTGACTTCTCTGGTGCTCCGCTTCGAGACAACGGAATCTTTTCGAACAGTCGTGCTAGCGCCGACGTAAAAGATCTCAAAATTTCTCGCTCGATCAATGGCTATCCTCTACCGGGTGGAGGATTTGTTCGCTTCCAACCATCAGATAACCCCATCCTGGCACGAGTGGGAGTCAGTTACATCAGCAGTGATCAAGCCTGTGAGAGTGCGGAGAACGAGATTCCAGATTTTGACTTCACTGCTGTACAGACTGCTGCGGAGACCACGTGGAGAGACAAGATCTCGCCGATCAAAGTGTCGAGGAATGGTGTTAGCTCGTCGATTCTGACAAACTTTTACAGTGGGATATATAGAACTATGGTTAACCCCCAGGATTACACGGGTGAGAATCCGTTGTGGGAGAGTGATGAGCCATATTTTGATTCTTTCTATTGGTGAGCATCATTCCACTGCATTAGAAAAGAAGAATACTGAAACTGGGAAGCATATGGGACTTGTTTCGCTCTCAGACGCCTTTCTTGACCGTGTTGGACCCAAGCACTGTTGCCAAGATGGTTCGGTCTCTCATTGATACTTGTAAGTCATTTCATTATACATTCCTCGTATACACAAGTTAACGCATTCCAAGACGTCCATGAAGGGTGGCTTCCTGACTGCCGTATGAGTCTGTGTAAAGGATACACACAAGGTGGTTCCAACGCTGACAATATCCTTGCCGACGTATACATCAAAGGCATAACCGAAGGCATCGATTGGGATCTTGGCTACGAAGCCGTAGTCAAAGATGCCGAAGTCGAACCGTACGACTGGTCAAACGAAGGTCGCGGAGGGCTTGATTCCTGGAAAGCACTCGGTTACATCCCCGTCCAGGATTTCGACTACAAAGGCTTTGGGACCATGACTCGGAGTGTTTCCAGAACGTTGGAATATAGCTACAATGATTTCGTCATCGCCAGCATGGGTTCGGGCTTAGGTGGTCATGATGAAGATGTTCAGAAATACCTGGGACGAAGTGAGAATTGGCAGAATCTGTACAATGACGCGCAGACTTCGTTCCTTTCTAATGGCACCAACACCGGTTTCAAGGGGTTCTTCCAGCCAAAGTATCTTAACCAGACTTGGGGGTTGCAAGATCCACTCAAGTGCAGCAACATCGACACCAACCCTAACAGTGTTTGCTCTCTACAGAACACAGGTGCTGAGACGTTCGAAAGTAGTATATGGGAATATTCATTGTGCGCAGCCCCCATTCATCCCCCAAATCCCATAACTAACAACCATCCAGCTTCGTTCCTCACGACCAAGCAACCCTAATCTCCACCTTCGGCGGCCCTGCCGCCTTCATCAAACGCCTCGACTACCTGCACGACAAAAACATAACCTACATCGGCAACGAGCCTGCTTTCCTCACTGTCTACCAATACCACTACGCCGGGCGACCCGCCCTTTCCGCCCTCCGTTCCCACTTCTACATCCCCTCCTTCTTCGCCCCCACCAACGATGGCCTCCCCGGCAACGACGACTCCGGCGCCATGGGTTCCTTCGTCGCCTTCTCCATGATCGGACTCTTCCCCAACCCCGGCCAAGACGTCTATCTAATCATCCCTCCATTCTTCGAATCCGTAGAAGTCACATCTCCCCTCACGAACAACACTGCACGTATCCGGAACGTGAATTTCGATCCGGAGTATAAGAATGTGTATATTCAGAGCGCGACGCTGGATGGAGAGCCGTATACGAGGAATTGGATCGATCATAGCTTTTTCACGGAGGGGAAGGAGTTGGTGCTGGTGTTGGGGGCGGAGGAGAGTAGTTGGGGGACGCGGGTCGAGGATTTGCCGCCGAGTTTGGGGGAGTATGTGGGCTTTGGGAATGGCACGGGGACGAATGCGACGGCGGCGTTTGCGGGGAAGGAGAGGAGGGCGTATAGGTTTGATGAGGGGAGTGTGCCGATGGCGGGGAAAGAGGCGAGGGTTAAGACTGGGGGGAGTTATTGGGCTCAGGCGGGGGGTTGAAGAGTGCGGGTAGGGTGGAGAGAAATGGGCGGGATGGTATATGCGCGGATTGTTCACTTCGGATGTATATATTGTTTTGAATATTTGAGGTACACAAGACGGGTAGGGATTTATGACAGTTGCGGAGGAGAATGCTGGAACATATATAACATGTACTGGAAGTTAACATCAAATTCTGAACATCTCATGATATTTTCTATTTAATCTCGATCTCTGAAGTTCTTGCACAAGTTTTAAAACAACGTAGTGTTAAGCAACCTATTTTTTCGAGGATGTCGAATATATGAAAGTAGACTTTAAAGAGACGACTTATCTGCATCAAGGCTGCGAAACTACCTACTTGGTGGGTTTTAATGATTAATAGGTGTAAGGTGGGTAGGTTGAAGGGCTGATTGGGTTGCTAGGTGGTTTGGAGAGCTGGAAACCAACCCATGGGTACCCATTTCCCAGCCTATCTGCATCATGCAAGAAAGTTGGTTCCCAGATATCGTGATATCGTAGCCCGAAAATGGTAAGGTTTTGTGATGTTTGGACGCCATAAGCTTCATAAAATGTCCCTCTATATACCCGCCCATATCTTTTCCTTGACACAAGTCTCGCACGCAATTAGTAAAGCCCGAAGTGGCGCCACTCCTGCAGAGTGACTATACTAGGATTTATAGCTGGTCCGTCTTGCACAGTTCCTCGGGTCCAAGCTCCAGTTCTGCTTCAGCAGCAGCGCAAGTTGGGACTTAGCAGGACCTAACCTAGTATTCGCAGTCTGTGAGATGGAACGACAACTACGGGATCAATTGGCGTTCGGAGTTTTCAATTACTATAGACGAATTAATCGGTCCTTTGCTGTAGTTTAAAGAAGTGAATCCCACGTAGTTAATTAGTTAGTCAATTCAACTTGCTTATTCTTTCACGCTCCCTGATACCGTAGAGCATGGATTTGATAGTTTACATGCACGACTGTGTTGATGGATATGCATTTTCAGGTATCCTACTAACTCTCCCCTAACGTCCATTTAACCCCCTACCCCCGTAGCCAATCCTCCTCCCACATCACCCGGCACAGCAGGCACACCCCGCACAGCAGGCACCGCGCCATTCCCCCCAGCAGGACCTCGACTCCCAACAGAAGCCAAACTTCCCCTTGAGGACCCCGCCATGGGCGGAGGCATGATAGCACCGTCGTCAGCAATAGTCCAAGCTCTGCCTCCCGTCGGGTTTTACAGGCGGTTGAAGACGTTTGCGCGCGCGCTCTTCAAGGTTGAAATTGTCTTGGATTTTCTTTAGAGCTTGCGGGCTTTTTGCGAGGGTTGTTGGGCGGCTTGGTGGGCGAGTTGGTCTAGGGGAAGGGGAGAGGTGTTAGGGGGGTTGCTTTCGTTGGGGGTTGGAGAGAGATGTGGAGAGATTGAAGTATGAGGCGGTATCATGCCATAAAAATATTTGAGGATACGAGAGGGTAAAGGGAGGCAATGATAGCGAAGAACGGAATGATAGCGAAGAACGGAATGACGGCGAAGAGCGGAATGATAACGAAGAAGGGGATGGTGGATGAGAGGAAGGAAAGATGCATACCTGGAGTTAGAGGTGCCGAGGCCGTGAGCATGCGAACATTTTTCTGCTTCGCAAGGCTTGCTTCTGATATGTCTTTGAAATACCTCTTACAGATGAGTGAATCAAAATCCACATCAGGAAAACAAAAATAGGCCCGTTCTCTTCTTCATAGAGCCGGGCAGGTAGAATTCGACGGAAATATGATGTGTTGGTGTCCAGAGCGTTCCACAGAATCCTTTGAATGGCACTCGGTCGGCTTCCGGGATCTCTGATATCAGATGCCGAAATTTTTGGTTGTATATTAGGTCGCTGTTGATGAGGTTGACATCTGAACCGGTGTCTAATTTGTATCTTGCTCAGATATCAAAACTTCGGGTCCCCAGAAGCGCAATTTAAAGCTTCTTAGAAAGTGGCTTGGGGTATTCTAGAGGGCGGTAACTTTCTCCAGGGGTATGAAGAGGACACTTGGAATGAGCGATATGATAACGATATGATTACACTAACCATGAGAGAGAGGGGCCTAGGGCGCGCAACAGCTATTGGTATGGTAATGGTTTACGATTTCATCTACGGACGTAGAAGCAAGGTAACGATTCTAGACACCATAACAAACGATAAGATTTGACGAGGTTGAACACGATAGGGAACCAATTTAGCCGACCCGCAAACAAAGCAGAGATATTATCCCGATGAACGATTAGATTGTGTCGCGAAGGTTTTCACCTCGGTTCTGGCTTCCCTGTTCTCCGGGCTTGTGATTCTGGCGCTCTATCTCATCGATAAAACCGTGAAGCGGATAGGAGCCATGTTGGCTTTTACAGCACTCTTCGCGTTTGTGCTTTCTTATTGGTCTTTGGCGGAAACGATTGATGTCTTTGCAGCAACTGCCGCGTAAGTTTTGACTTGAAAGATGCAGGATAGGGGATGCTGATGAACTTTCAGATTTGCAGCAGTTGAAGTTGTATTTATTAGAAGCGCCAGCACTAATGGCACCGCAGCCTAACAGGCGCTGTCTTTAGGTTTCGCTCGTGGGTTTAGGAATTTAGGTGATGGACGGCATGCAGGATTTGTCTTTGGGGAAATAAAAGGGATATATTCCTTATGTGAATGTCTGGAATCGAACCATAAATTAATGGCCCCGCTGGGGGTATATTGTGTGGTTTGGGGCAGGCACTCGTATCCAGCCGCGAAGAAATGGCGCATAACAATACGGTAGAATGTGTTAACCAGACATATGTTCTTCAGTGTGAACTGCTTACTCATATACCGAGACGAGTATTTGGGGAGCATGTCGATTAGGCTAATCATCTTAAACGCAGAATGAAGTGTGGGTATTACCACAGCAAATGCCTCGAAATAAACAATACTCCCTCAAGAATCGACACTGAGCGAGGACTCTAGGCCAATCTCTAGAACTCTTAAAAACCCGCGATCGTGTGTGATTGAGAGTGCGTGGGCCATCTGTCGACGACGGGCGCCATCACGGTTTCCAACGAAAATATTTCATCTCAACGTGTACGTACTGAGAGACGTGCGCGAACTGCATGTAGTCCTACTAGGTCCAAATAATCCTAAAGGGTCCAGTAACGTACAGGCATTGACCAATGGTATACGAAGTAAAGGCCTGAATCCTTCGATCAGTGTAGGTCAGTTCTAGACCACGAGCACGACCGCACAACGCATCATGTCACATCACTAAGAGGCCATTTTGCAACTTTGTGGACCGAGAACGATCCATATAGAACAGCCTGCTCTCGGTGATGGTCGCGGTTCCTCATCCTCCTCTCACGTCACGGCTGCCTGTGAGTGATTCGAGGCGTATGGTCCATTCGAGGTAGGGCTGCGTGCGATGAAAGATCTCTTAGTAAGCGAATCGCATCAAACAATCTGTATTCCAGTACCATTGTTCCTTGTCGTAGTTGTATAAAGCCTGAAGCACCATTCTCCAGTATGTTGGTGGAGGATCTAACGACAACATAGCGGCCAGCTCGCGATTGAAGAGAAAGAAATGGCATTCGGTTGCTCTTGAACAAGAGTCAAAGAATATAAGCGACAATCTCTATTCTTCAGAGCTTGACTGAAAATGCTTTCAAAGACAGAAAACCAACGAGACTCTGAGACCCGCGCGCAGGGGGATTCGACCACAAAGAACATAGGATGGCTTGCCTTTGTCGGTTTGTGCAGCATGCGGGCACGATTTCGATCCATCTTTCGTCAATATGTAAGCTTTCGTAGTTCTAAAGAGACTCGAGAAAGAACGACGACAAGCGATGTTGATGATATCGCCAGCCAGATCTGAGAGTTCATTGTTGTGGTGATAATGAAGAATTAAGGCTAGTGACAGAATAGGTGTAGTGTTGGACGCACGGGTCTATTCACCACGAAACCTCGACTACATCAGCGGAGCTTACCATTTCAGTCTAAGCCACCACACATTCCGTCCATAGAGATTCAGTCAAGACACCTGAATCCTCTTGAGATCTGGCTTCGAAAGTATACTCATTTAATCTCACGTGTTAAGGATGTGGGAATACTCCAGTCGGGGTCGAGTCGTAGCCTCGTAGGGCCAGGTTTTGGGTAACCGCCACAGGTTGTGTCTGGACCGGCTATCGTGTGGGAGAACGGTCTATTCAGCTCGACCCGCGACCGCTTGCTCAGGCGTCGGAATCGAAGTCTTACGTATATTCGACCGCGTAATGCAATGTTTTCCAACTCAGAACTGCGAATGTCAACTCATGCTGCCAGCGTAGCAATTATCTTGATACGGGTGTTCCTCAGTGGGATTACACAGCCTGCAATGAGGATCTCGGGAAATTAGAAACTTTTCTCACAGCTGACTGGGCTCTCCTCATCTCAATCCTTACGAGCGCTTTCCTTGTCACTAATCGTTATATTACTTTAAACAGTTTGAAACTTCTTTTCGTAAAAAACTGCCATCCTGGAAGAAATCAGGATGTAAATTGCCGTTTTGGGGGTTCTTTTCCGTGGTGGAGGATGTATCAGGAGCCTCATATCACGATGAGCGTGCGGCGCACCCAACGATTCTCTGGGGACGAAGTCGTTTCTAGCTGTTTCTTGTAGTATTCAGATATGGCCGTTGCTTGTTTTAGGATTAATTCTCATTTTCCACGTTGCTGTGGGTAGCATTCCTATGGCTACGGTCCCCCAGGCCCAAGCATTCCAGCTAGCATCTACAGGCCTACCCACCACTATGCTTGATGTATGTTTCTCTTTCATTCAGTATAATACCTAGCCTATCTGCCTTGTTGAATCACTCCCTTTGTCACAGGTTCTAGTCTTTTCCTTTGCATTCACTCCTTTTAGAGACTCTTTGAGAATTCTTTCGCTTTCTATACCAAGTCACTCTTTTCCTTCCATCACACACTCATTTCCCACACTCATTTCAAATATTCTTACCAATCTCCAACTCTATTAATATTTCGAAGATGATGTTCTCTATATCGGCGGTCCTTGCGGGGATTAGTATGCTTTCGCTCGCGTTAGCGGCTCCTACAAACCCAATGTTAGTACCATGTTCCCACTTCGAATTGCTTTGCACATCACTTACCATTCTGCAGTACAACTACCACTCTCGAGAAGCGTGGCACCTTCTCTTGCGCGAGTCCTGTATCAGGACTCTCCGCATCTGACTGCAACCACATGTCGACTATCAAAATGGCGGGTATGGGCACGAATGCTAAAGCCGCTAATGAGGGCATATGGATCGGAAGTCAAGGACCAAATATATTTGCTTTCACCAACAAGGCCGCAGTACCAATCACTCTGATCATCTGGACTCAAGTCACCGGCGATTACCAAAGCTCGTTCATGGTCGCGCGCACACCGGCCGTCTCCTACTCTTTAAGTGCTGGGCAAACCGTCACAATCTCTATGGCCAACGGTATATCTGGTGGATGGTCAGCGCTCTACAACGGACAGACCACTTTGACCCAATATGGCCAGATCAACAACACATGGGGAGAGTTTACTACGGGTGGATACGCTACTGTCGATATTTCGAGTGAGATTAACATGAGTGGAAACGCCATGTCTATTACTGTCGGCAGTAATGGCTGTGTCGCCAATATGTCGAAATGTGTATTCCAATGCAAGCCAGGACAAGGAAACACCTGTGGCGCATCTGGCACATATAATCTAAATGGTTGCGCTGTGGGTAGTCAACCGGGTGCTACTTATGGAATGAAGGCGGGTAACCCCACCGGTGGCTGTCAGGGATTCAGTAATGGCGGGCATGTTACTGTCAATTTCTCTTGATCTTTTTTATGATATCCATTTCCCTCTTGGTTTATGCCTTGTTTCCCTCCTGGACGCTGGCTCGTTAGATCGCCTGGATGGCATGGTTTGGGGAATATTCTATGTATCAAAATTTCGTCAAAATATCGTCTGTATTCAATTTTCCACGTGTGTGCACTCTCAAAGGAACATCTGCGTCGAAATTCTATGGTCGCTCTAGACTGACAGGTCTTACTATCGCGGCCGTGCACAGCATTAATCCACGCTCCACACTTACCGCCAAGCCAACCTGCAAAGTTGTCATCTTGGTCTCCACTTTTCTCCAGATCCAAATGCAGGGTTGTTGTACTTTCGTACCGCCTGTGGATTGTTTCAGCACTGCTTTACGTTGTGGTTGGCTAGCAAAGACACGTTTTGAAACAAAGCGTGTACTCCTGATAGAAGATAAAGGTACGTAGGGTCTTGTTCTTGTGCATTGTTTCAGGCCGCATCGGTGTACGCCATGTAAAACGCGAGATCTTATCTTGCATGGAGCAGATAGGTCTGGAGTCTGTTCAGTCTTTCACGATATCACTGATTCATGGAAGGCCGTCTGATAGGTCTTGGTTTTTCTTTCCTCGTGTCTGGGCTTTGTTCTTGCTTTGCTAGGTAGTCAAGGATGCAAGTGATGGGAATGCACATGTAAGGAAGTGTTGATAACGGTGTATGTTGGTTATTCAGGGGAGTTTAGATTCACCCTCTTTAATTTCACCAGAAACCGAACCAGATATCTTCCAGTTATTCACCTTCGATCATCGAAATCCCCGCGATTCACCTCCACAACCATCCTTCATACTTTTAATCTTGCTAGCGCATGCGCCCCTGAAAGGAACCGATAGATAGCACAACCCAACGCTAATCTCTTTTCTTTATGTTCATGCCTCGCTACAAATTTTCCCAGGGATTCTAGAATTGGTATCCAGATAGGGAACAAAGTTCTAAACTGAGATCCTATTGAGTCGTTTTTTCATGAATAGACGTTGTGACCAAAGAAAACTTCGATGGCCGAGTTTGTCTATCTGTCGTCTCATGGTCTATCATAAATTATTAAATTCTGCTATCCCAGTGGCCGTTGCATATTGTCACCTTCCAATGTTCTCATTCTTACTGCTCGTTCGTAGGAAGAAGTATGCTCGCCGCACTCCGTTGGAAGAGCTGCTCTCTGCGGGGCGGTTGATACCGGCGCTCCTCTGAGTCAGAGGAGGCTCTATGCAAATTAATGCTCATCAAGGGATGAAGAAAGAATTGATCCTGGGACATGACGGCCATCGGATCTACATATCAGAGGAGCAAACCGAGGAATAGAGCTCTCATGTCTCGATCTTCCCCATTTTCAAAGCATCGTCGAAGTGATGATGGTTTGATGAATGGATAGGCGGGTCAACACGGCGTTATATTGTCGGCCAGTGATACAATTGGGTTCTTCGTACTCCCAAGAATCTCCTTAATTGGATTCAAAGAAATATTGCACCAATGACAAGTGTACACTTCTATAGTGCTGCCTGCAATGATGATGCCGTCTCTTACATTTACGTGAAAACACGATAAGAAAATGTCGTAGTGGGGGAGTCTGACGTAAAGCTATCTCCCTCGGAAGAATCGTCCATCACCTAGTAATACGATTAACTTTTCACCACTCGTCTCTGAGATATAAAACTCATCTAGCCCAGTCTTCAGAGTTGTAACTTTTGCTTTCTTCATAATTTAGTCCGCTCCTTGATTTCCATTCCGTCAACATGCCAGATCTTGTTGAGCTACCCCGCTTTCCACCCCTCACGCCCGCAAACAAAAACCTCAACGGAGCTCAAGGCGCACAATATGAGTACCTTGCCGACATGACAAAGAAAGTATATGGCAATAAAATCATCACACAAGACCCGGACGGCGCACTCCAAGGTCCCCTCAACATCCTCCTGTGACCACTCTCTCCTCCGCCAAACACAAGCCCCAAATGCTAACACCTTTACAAGCTACACACCCACCATCGTCCAACCCTGGGTATCACTCCAGCTTGCCACTGCCGGACTCCACCCTGCAACCGAAGCAGAAGCAGCAGCTATGGGCGTCCTCTCCGTTACCCACGCGAAGTATGGAATTTATGCACATTCTATACTTGCCGAGAAGGCAGGGTATAGTTCGGTGCAGGTTAAGGAGATGCTTGAGGGGAGGTGTCCAGCAGATATTGGGGCGCGGGAAGCAGCTGTGTATAAATTGGCTGTGAAACTAGCGCAGACGAGGGGACCGCTGGATGGAGAGTCGTATGATGATGCTTTAGAGGTATTGGGAAGGGAAGGCGTGCTGGGGGTAGTGCAGAAGGCAGCGGCTTTTATGCATGCGTCGATTTTGATGAATGCTGGGAATGTTGGGTTACCCAAGGGAACGTAGAGTTGAAAAGGTAAGAGGAGCCTGGAAGAGATATATGTATTGAAGGCATATCTGAGTCCCTATGAAATCCATATGACCTCGGAGTTGTCGCTGCATGCATATCGCCAATTTGACTCCTTTAATTTTTTTACGGAAGAGACTAAAATAGAGTTTGAGACTTCTGAGGGAAAACAAAGCTAATTGCATAAAAGCTAGAAAGGTCTGTTAAGCGTTCTATTGGTAGCCTTCTACTGCATTGGGCGCCATGAGGCTGTAATTTTAGCGTAACCTCAACGTGGCAATTCAAAGCTCTTCCGGACAACACTTCTTCTTTTTCCTTTCCTTTCCATGATCCCTTGATAAAGCTCACAATGAAACTTTCCTCAAATCTCGAAGAAATTGAGTAACGATCGGAATGTCTTTGCAAACGATACAGGAACAACCAGATCTTGAACGAGGTAGAGACGGAACCAACACCCTTGGTAGTCAAAATCCCAGTGACCAAAATGTTATGTCTTCGTCTAGCGAAATCGCAGGCACTGAGGAGGAAAGCCCTTTATACGAATCTTTATATGAAGCTTTCTATGGCTCACTAAAAAAAACTACTCCCGGTAAGGGGGGCGTTTTCGGGAAAGAACAATTCGAGGCGCATCTACGAAGAGTCTACGAAGCGACAGTATTCACCTTTGATGACTCATCATTGACAATCAATTTGGCCTCGCTGCATAGAATTGAGTTGCTCAAGTTGCAGAGGCAGTTGTTGGAAGAAGCTCTCGATTTCAGATACAGGAAGTCAGTTACCACTTCTACATCAGCCACTTCTCACAAATACGGTAAGATTCCGAAATCCAGAGTTTGAGTTGAGTTATTTGCTGAAGCACAAGCTAGTGCAAGCGCTTACCGACTGGGAGAAGATCAAAGCATGTGCAGCTAAGGGAAGAATGAATGATCCATTCATTTTGACAACTTCGCGGCTACGTGACAAAAATTTAATAAACGAAAGCCTGAAGGAATTCTTCGAGAAAACCTCCTCCATGACCAGCGATCAGAAAGCAGATTACCACATACCAAAACTCCACCAAGATGTGAGGACTTTTAACGCAGGTTGCGCAACCACATGATAAAAATCGGTCGTCCACATTATTCGGCGGATCTCGCACAGAAATGCACAGGAAGGCAAAGTTCGAGAATTTCCTTCAGAGGTTGGCCATGGCTGGAGTTGGCGGGGCTTTTTTGATTGGTCCCATGCTCCTCATGGTCCTAAAGAAAACGCTACTCACAACACTGCTCACCACGTCAGTTTGCGTTATTGCTTTCGGATTCACTCTGGCGGTGTACTTGGATCAACCCTTTAACGTATTGTCAGGAACGGCGGCCTATGCTGCAGTACTAGTCGTGTTTGTGGGAACCAGTGGCAATACTTCATAGAGGAAGTGTTGTGGTGGAAGTCGAGCTCTCCATGGACGTTGCTGAATGTGTATTGGAATTGTGGGCTGGTGTTCCTTTCCGCCGTGATGCCAACGGAGACGCAAATGCAAATGTAGGTCACATCTTGCAAGACGAGACGATCCACACAACATCCGACAAGGTCGACGATTGCCATGTCGAGCAGGAAGTCCAGAAACAGCAGGGAATGTTCGGAATATTATCAAGGCAGTCGAGATTAGACTTATCTACCAGAGGATGCTTCATTGAATTAGACCTCTGAAATGCCGAGCCCGAGAGCATTCGTGGGAGAAAATCTCTGCAGAAAGGAGGAGTTGCTGCAGTCATGACTGACTGGGCGAATGCTTTCCTCTGATTGCTTTTTCTTCTGGCAACTCACTATTCACTGTACTGTGCATGCATGCCCCTTCATTACATCGTGTCTCAATATGACGAACAGAGTGCTGCAAGACAGAGCTGTAAGTTCGCCAGAAACTTTTGAGAGGCTTTCAGGGCACGCGTCAGAATTCTTGCATGGATTCAAAGGAAAGAAAGAAGCTCGGATAACTATCTCATAGACTCCCAAGAGGGACAAACCCTATGAGACTCTGTTATATAGAATATTTGCACACGAACTATCTTGAGGTCGATGCCGACGCTAAAATTACCCCTCTATGTGGCTCACCGTGGCTGGAGGGGCAATCCTTAGTCAGCAACTGAAGGGAAACCCCACCCACATCGCGTCACCTCCTCGTCCCTTCACTGAACGAAAACATAGAGTCAAAGTTTGTTCGGCAGGTCCTGACTCTACAAGGGAATACCCAATCTACAGTCTACGGCGAAGAACGAATGCGATCGCTAGAACAGTAACGCCCCTCAACTAGCCGCTGTGCTTGACGATGCGCCACGGGACCCTCGTGCTAGACAACGGCCTCGGCAGGGAATAATTAGGACGGCACCAAGTAGCACGGCTTGAGCCAGTGTGAGGATACCGTAGGTTCTGACGGACTCTGAAGCTGGTGGTTACGAACTCTGAACGCCCTTCCTTT
This sequence comes from Rutstroemia sp. NJR-2017a BVV2, assembly GCA_002946415.1. NCBI lineage: Eukaryota > Fungi > Ascomycota > Leotiomycetes > Helotiales > Rutstroemiaceae > Rutstroemia > Rutstroemia sp. NJR-2017a BVV2. The sequence continues at coordinate 673,855 of NJPS01000054.1, forward strand.
TCCGCGATCGCGAATAGAAACGAGTGATGTATGCGCCATACAGTTCGGGGGACTTTGGAATTGGAAAAGGGGGACGGGTGTGAGATAATAAGTAAGGACGGGAACGGAAATGGATGGACAAGAAATAATCTGGCACGTTTGATATTGTCCCCACGGGAGACTGCATGGATGGGGAAGGTGATGCTTTGGAACCTGCTTTGTGGAAAGGTTCCGCTGCTAGATCTATGCGGTGGAGATTGTGAAATCTTCGGGCTTGGATTCGTGCTATCGGTTCTTAGGCGTGGGTCCATGGCTGTTGTATTGCAGGTGCGGACATAAAGATATAAGTATGCAAGGTGGGTCTAGGACAAAGACAGGCTACTGTGCTGGTTTGTGTCTAGTATGGTAGGTTTGGTGTGGATTGGTGAGTGCTCTAGGGAGGAGCCCTGATAAGGGTATTGGGCTATTTAATGGAAGAGGTAACGTATGGATATAGGGAGGGCAAATTGTCATACACAGACGCATGTAGTACTTGACAAAGTGCAATACAAGATAATAGGACGGACAGCGCAGAAGACCATCACACAATCTACACCAATCAAATGCAGCAACGACCCATAACAGGACTCGCATGACTACAATATCATTTCTCATTTGACCTCCATCATCTGATCCTGTTCCACCTCGCACCATGTCTTTCCATCCTTCTGGTTCTTGATTTGTACATGCATCTCGATGCCTCCAGTAATAGCCCTACTTGCTAGCTCTTGGAACCTCGGTTCCCTTCACAAGCAACGGTTTCTCCGAGCTGAAATTTGGAATATCACCCATGATCTTTTCGGCCTCAGCTTCCACGCCCTTCCCGAAGCTCTCCATACTGTCCCAGTAGAGAATTGCTTGTCTGTGTGGTCATTAGCTTCTTCGTTATTCCCATAATGCATCTCCATGACGTCAAACTTCTCTCTATCTATCGGCGTACATAGACTTTTAGGTAAGTCGTGATATAAGAGAATAAGAGAAATATTGGAGGTAAATCCAGAGAATACATACACAGACCAACCATCCTTGCCATCCAGTTCCAAAACAGTCCAGTTTTGCAGTCCATGCGGACCCCATTTCTCCTGTACCAACGGCATGTGCGTCTTCATGTAGTAATCCATATCGAAAGTTGACGTTTCCGTCTTCGGGTACATTACTGTGACGATTGCGGCGGGCATTGTGACTATTTGTTGCGGTGTTTGCTGAGTTGGTCTAGAAGGGAGGAGTGTGGGATTTGAATGGTTTGGAAGAGATGTCAAGTAATGAAGGAAGGAGGAACGACGTTTATATAAAGGCAAACAGTGGAGCTAGAGAAACAACGAGGACCCCGCACTGTCGTGTTAGCGAAAACCAAAATCGGTGGTAACACACAGCTGCCGCGGCGATAAGGCGGTAGTGGATTTGAGGTGGGGCAATAGGTGGGGAAGGGTGTGACGACACCTCAGTAATGCCGAGGTCGGGATTTACGCTGGTGGAGCGGAATTCGGAGTTTTTTGGGGCGGTTTCATGGGAATAGGGGATGGGAAAAGATGGGTGGGTTGCCGGGTGTTTGATCCTTAGAGTTCCTGCGCTAGTGTTTACTGATCACTTATTAAGCAGTCTGCAAGTTGCAAGGCTGCTTCGGTGTTACAGAGGAGAAGTCATAGTCGATGGTGGCTCGAGGATGAGTTGACCAAGTTTTCTTCGTCATGGAGCTCGTTGTCATTCTGTTGAGACTCGGGGCATTCCCATCAAGAATGTCACCTACTGCCTAGACGGAAGGCCTCCCCTTTTTCCGGCCGACAAATCTTTTCTTCGCTCTTCTATCGTTGCTGCTATCATTACCTGATGGCACAAAAAAGCATGGCTTCCCGTCCTTCCTCTGTATTTGCACAGCAAGTAGCTGCTTATGCAATAGCAGTACCTTCGAGTCGAGCGCTATCCAAAGAACACTGTTGGTGCATATGACGCAAAGTCCACACTAGGAGGAGTCGCCCCGATTTCAGCCTCGGCTCCTGGTTGTCGCTTCGGATAACTACAGTATATGAATGTTAACAATTGTTGGCTGTAAGAGATTCCCCTAACAGCATACCTGCGACTGCCACATATCCACTTCCTCAACTTCTACTCCATTCACCTGAACAAGTTAATGATACAGGAGAGTGTGTTTAGTCACCTGTATGGCTTCTCAGCCGGCACATGGGCAGGTATCTACTCTTTTCGCACCAGCGCCCAATCCAATTGCATTTATCTTTGAACTTCTAGTCTCCGGTGCTGCTACCAAAGAAACCTCGCGGAGGACTCTGACGCTTGTTGCGCGTGCGTGTCCGCCGAAGAAGAGATATTTATATATGTCGCTGGTGACGAGTTTGTACGGGGTTGCTCCCGCGGTTGAACAGTGAATGACAACAGACTGATACAAGAACACGCAGCTATTGGATATTTACTCTTCGCGATAATTGCGCATTTTCTTTGGCTACCTGGACTCCCGGCCGCGGAAAAGACTCTGACATTAAAACCAAGTCCCTGAGAGTTGACTGTATAGACACTTTGCTTCTCATCCCGGCTGCGAACCTACCAACCGGATGGGTAGCCGCCGACTTGGGGCACCCATGGGTGGGTATTATAATGGCTAGTGGATACCCATTACTGAAGGGGATATTGGCCATACCGGACCTTATTCTGGCATATGCCACCCCTGCTTGGGTTGCTGGGTGGGTTAAATAAAATAGAAACCCCACCCATGGGTACCCATTTCACAGCCAATTCTCATCAGAGTCACCACCACAGCATTCACCTACTTCATTGTAGTAGCCCAACAGTGGGGCATAACCTACCCCAAAACTGTAAAGTCTGGGGCTGTATGCTGGGATTTATTTTCCAGGAATTGCCTTCGCATATCATATCTTCAAGTCCGTTTCTGAGACCGGTAGTCCTAGCTCTAGAAGGTTTGAGTCCCACTCATGCATCACCGTGGGCACTTCAGATGCGAGCGCAAGAAACTTCCAAGCACTGCTATGTCTGCTCTTTCAACTCTTCATACCTATGATCATTGGCGTTCAGATCTACTACTTCTCGTCTACTTCCAATCTGTATGCGGCCACTTTGCAGCTTGACCCTGTGGGCTCATCTTGCCCTATATAACGACGTTACTCCCAACCATGGCAGGTGGAGCTTTTCGATTGCATGCGGAATATGTACGATAAAAACTGCCGTACCCAAGCATGACAACAATGAACGATCGAATCACAAACATATTGGTCACTTGGCCTGTAAGTACGTATCACACTTATGACCACAATTGAGGATTGGAATCCATTCAATGGAGCAGGCTTGTCCCAAGAATAACATCCATTGTCTGCCAGCAAGGTGACCCAGCTTGAGATTGAGTGGCGGCCAGTGATGCATAGCAGGTTCGAAAGGGAAACAGGGTGGAAGTGGAAACAGAATTGACGATCTGGGTAGTTGAAAATGGAAACATGAATGTAGTTCTCAAGAACCAAGTGCAGCATATTTGCGACCCAGTTTACCGGCTGCGAAGCCCAGAGGGAAAGTAGGTTACACATTATTTCAAGTACTGAATGACGAGATATAATACTATAAAGAGTCAGAGCGATTTCTTCAAGCAATGAATGACAAGAGCTTACCGTCAAGACTGAATCGTCTCCGCCATTGTCGTAGTTATCTAGATACACATATAGAATCATGGCGTGATCATCAACAAAGCCTGCAGAAATCAATTAGCATCCAAACACCACTAAGACGAGCCCTATCATCTACTCACAAGCAATGACTCTCCCTCCTAACCGTCCTACACTAAGCACCTTTCCCCAATCCCTCCCATCAATTCTAACTGTTGACCAAGCATCCGGCCCAGCAGCCTTCAACCTGGTCGCTGGATGATTCTCAACCCCATCCTCTCCATCTTCCAGCTGTCCCGGATCCAGTTCCGGATTGGTCAACCCTGTCCACACACTCTCGATATTCAACGCATCCGTCCTTATACTGAGCTTCAAGCTCCCATGCATGTTCGCACTCAACTCCAACTTCGGAATGATCGTCACACTTCTAGTCCCTCCAACCGTTGTTGCCATTGCTAATTTTGTGAACCTATCTGAAATAGCTTTCAGTTGGATTAAAGACGGTAGCATTATATGCGCATCTGGTTCGCGCACTCGAGGCTCATGGATTCCTTCCACGCTATCTGCGGTGAGGATTCGTATCGGAATGTCTTGAGTCACGACAGCTTCGCGGTCACCACGGATATTGGCGTCGAGACTTTCTTCGCGGAAGGCATTGTCGTTGAAGGGATCTGCAGTGGCAGGATTTTCGAGGAAAGCCGCACTTTTACCATGGGATATTGTGCTGGTTATGACGGTGAGAGAGAGCACTGGCATGCCATCTTTTTTGGTGAGGCGGATGGAGGCTGAGGCGGCATTGATTGCGGATTTGAGTGCGCGATGGAGGGGTGGGAGGGGTAGTTCGATATTAATGGTATTAGATGGCGCGGCGGATTGTATGGTATAGTCTTCCAATATCGAGTCTATTGACAAGGAACTTGATTCTCGTTAGTGATCTAGACATAGAGATATTGCTGCAAGAAGAGAACTCACGCCCATACTTGAGTTCCTGTCTCGGGAATTATTGTGAATCGAACTCCATTATCGTCAAGTCGTACCCAAGCTACCTTGCCCAGTGATGACAACGAAGCTGTGAGCTCTACAGCTTGTTAGTATGGCGCAAGCTGTAGATAATTCCATAGAGTTTCGTACTCACTGCTGAACGTCTGGATATTCTTGACAGACGTTTTGAAGCGCATTTTGAAGTTATTGATTTACGCGTTTGAGGTTTGCGATAAAGCTTGCCATGATAGGCAGGAGTCGCTGACTAATCACCACAGTTCAAGGTCAAGCTCCTCGACAGCAAGCAAAAGACCTACGGACAATTAAAGCATCATAAGGTATGAGAACACCTTAATGTATGAGAACATTATACTGAATATAAACATTATAATGGGTAAAAGCATTATATTGAATGGGAACACCTTAACAGTTAGGAGATATTTGGATATTGAAAACATCATAAAAACCAAGGGATATTTGAACAATTAAGATACCGCAATGAATAAAAACATTATAATGAACGAAAGCACTATAATGAATGAGAGCACCATAATTAATGAGAGCATTATAATGAACGAGAGCACTATAAGTGAACGAGAGCATCATAACGAATGAGCAGTATCCTAATGATTGAGTAGTATTCTAATGAGCGAGAACATCCTAATGATTCAGAACGTTGGAATGATTGAGAGCACCTCAGTTATCGAGAGCATCCTAATAATTGAAAGCATCCTATGAATTGAGCGATTTTGAATGATTGAGAGCCAGTTAGTAACTGCGGGCACCTTAGTTACTGCAAGCACCTTAATGATTGCAAGCAGCTTAATGATTGCGAGCAGCCTAATGATTGAATGCATCATATAGATTGAGAGCAATATAATGATTCAGCGCATCCTAAGGATTGCAAGCACCTTAATGATTGGACGCATTATAGGGATTGAGAGCACTTCAATGCCCCAGCGCATCCTAAGGATTGAGAGCAGCCCAATGCTTGAGCGCGTCCTATGGACCAAGAGCACCCCAGTGACTGAACATGCTGTATGGATTGAGAGCAACCCAGTGATTGAGCGTGCTATATGAATTGATAGTAACCGAATGATTGAGCGCATAGTGTGGATTCAGAGCACCTCAGTGATTGAGCGTGTTGTATAGATTGGGAGCAACCCAATGATTGAGCATATGGTGTGAATTGAGAGCACTCCAATGATTGAGTGTGTTGTGTGGATTGAGATCAACCCAATGGTTGAGCGTGTGGTGTAGATTGAAAGCAACCCAATGACTAAGCGTATTGTATAGATCGAGAACTTCCCCTTTATTAAGAGCATTTTACTAACTAACAGCGTTTTGATGATTGAGAGCGTCCTGATGATTGAGAGCGTCTTGATGGTTGAGAGCATCCTAACCAATATCAACATCTCAATAACTTAGAGTCTTCAGGATAACCCTTCAACAAGAACAACCCAACGACGTTTAGACAATGAGAAGAATAGAATTTCCTAGAACTTTTAGGACATTCGTTAGATATCAGTAAACAGCTTCAAGATATTGTCCCAAGGTCTCACGATCTTGCTAGTTGCTAGCATTACGCAAATAACAACTATCACAGGACAGCATCTACTAACTTGGACTGAGAGAACTCATTTTCATTACTAACCAAAATTATTAACATTGACCATTGAAACCCGTAACACATTAGCTGGTCGAAAAGAAAATAATGGCATACCTGCCGTGTATTGAGGAGAAACTTTTGATAGTAGACAATGCACACTGGGAAAGAACCCGAGCATCAAGAGAGAAAGAACCTTAGAAGAGACCGAACATAGAAAGAAAAGGAGCTCCAAAGCCAAAGAGCAGTGGACGAGATACAGTGTTTGTTTGGAATTAGTGAGTGAAGCGTGTAATAGAAACGTGCATCAAGATAGGACTACGTGCAAGGTAAACTGCGTCAAAGGAAAAGTGCAAATGGCAGCGCAAGCAAGATAATCTACGTCAAACAGAAGCCAAAGGAGTAGTCCGTGCAAGAAAGAAAGTAAACGTGAGGCTGCTCGTCCACAGCATGATTCTCAACTGAGTAGCCGCCATCAATGCGTGCTACTAGCATCCTCCTGACCATTCTCAGACCAACTGTCAGGCAGTGCAGCCATAGACTTTGAGCGATGTACTCCTGGAGATGACTTCCTGCTGACATAGTCTGCCTGCTGGAACCATCGAGGTCGACGCATGAGGTCTTGACTAGCTGGACGAATAATAGTACCAGGCTGCTGTCCAAAGATGGTATGACCAGCATGAGTTGCACCTTCTGTTCCCGGCATCACAAATGGAGCTGCTGTTGCTGTCAATTTGGAGGAGGAAGAGGATCTAGCCTCACTGGCTGATCTTGAAGATTGCGGAGGGAGTGTTTGAGCAGCAGAGGTAGGTCTAGGCAGCACAATAGCAAAGCCTGAGGAAGGAGCAATGCGGGTTGGCTCTGCGGGAGTAGGGGGGTTTTGGGAAAGAGTGGCAGGAGCAGCGCTAGTCGTTGTGACTCTTTTGGGACGCATGATTGGAGATCCTGTAGCTCTAGTGGCACGAGCTCGACGAGCAGCAAGTACATCAACAGCAGCACCCTGTGCCTGGGCTTGAGCGGCTGCTTGAGCGGCAGCATCAGCTGAAGCAACAGCTAAATGTGTTCCGTGTGATTGAGGTGCGGCTAGTAACGCCCGTTTCCAGGCAGGAGGACTTGCCCAGAATCGAGGGTCGCTTGAGTGGATGGGTCCCAACGATACCACATCAGGGGGATATTGAGGTTGATCGTCAAGATTGAGCGCGATGCTAGTCACAGCGTCCGCTATGAAAGGCCAGTAAGGATCATCCAAGTTGTACTGATTTGCACCCCACCAAGTGAGATGATTTCTCCGGTCACTTTGAGGTCCAGGGTAGTCATCTGGGTACTCAAAATCCTCCGGATCAATCTGAGGGGCTTGAACAACAGGAGGGGGAGCAACAGCATGAGGAGCTTGAGCAACATGATAGGCTGGAGCAACATGGTAGGCTGGAGCAATATGATTGGGAGGAGTTGGTTGACGAGGCATTCCATGGCCCATGCCACCACGGAATTGCGCATCACGTCGTGCACGGCGATTACCATCAAAGGCACGCTCTCCGCGCTCATGATGTTGTCCACGCACATAATGCTGAGGGAGTCTCTCCTGGCGACGAGATGGGCGTTGCAGCTGTGCATTATCACGGTTGAAGCGACGCTCTTCAATCATTGCGTGGTTTAGAACACCAAAGCGTGTATCGGTGGACAAGCCTGGATGTGCTTCTCCCATCACATCTGACTTATTTGGTGTGGCATACATGGAGATAGTGTTTCCAATGCTCGCATAGTATGAAGGGACACGCCGATAGACCTCTCCATTGGGATAGGAGTGCAATGTTGCCTCTCCTGGGTAGGGAATAGTACGAAATCCATTGAAAGGATCATCTCTTGCCAGAGGGTCATGGCTATGTTGCACGCGGACAGTGTTTATGTTTTGCATGCTGTTGTCGACCAAAGCAACTTGATTGTAGAAAGGGTGATCTTGTGTGGGATCGAACTCATCGACCGGATCCTACAACTCATTAGCAACCATCTCTACTTAATGAAGGGTGATGAACGTACCTGAGGGCCAAATTCCAGGCATGTGCCATTGTGGTAGGTGATCATAGCCTGAAACTCTTTGGGACCAACTCGATGATAGTGCTGCACGCGTTAGAACTACTGTCATGCTGATCAGACCTTTATTCTCATTCTTTAACTTACTTGAGCTCGACCTTCACTGGGAGTAGGTGGTCTGCCTTGACACAAAAGACCCCATGAGTGGTGCTCTGACGTGCCGTCAGGTGGTTTGATTGTGGCCATTATTGCGCTCTGTCTTGGGTTTCAACAGTTAGCTTGATTGTTCCCAGGTTTCACCATAGATGACATCACTGCTCGACATGGTAATATGGACAGCTTATTGATCTAACTGTTCTAAAGAACAGGAGTCTCAAGCTATCAAAAGATTCAAGATTTTTTGATAAATTTTCATTCTCTGGAACACTTGAAGTTTCTGAGAGTTCGAAAATTTCTTTGTTTCTAACTATTTGGAGCTTTGAAAGCTCCTCAGATACAAAATAACTTGAAATTATTTTCCCCTTTTCAAGACTGGGACGGCTTGATGTAACTTCAAGCGTTAAACATCCATAAACATTGGAAGTCCATGGAGACCCTGACGCGAGAATCTCTCGTGATCGTCTAACGAGAAAGAATTGTGAGCAGCCAAAGAAAATTGTAAGTACGTACTTCGATGATTATCCTCCTGTTTCTTGCAGATTTCTTTCAAATTGCTGTCAACAACAAATAGACTTGTGACGCGTAACGCGTAACGAGCCTTTTCGAAGAATGACAGGTGCTGTCGTGTAGTAGCACAGCGAGGAATTGAAATTAAGGGGCCTTCTTGAAAAACAGTAGTTGCTGTCGTAGGGAAGCACAGCAAGAAAATTGTGATGTTTTTGAGAAGAGAAGAGAAGCTTGATCAGGCAAAATTTAACGGCAAACAGCGGGAAAAGAAACCCGTAGAATCACGGGAGATTAATGGTTACACCAACCAAATTTATATCAACGGGGAGTGACGTTTCAGGGGGGCACCGGAGATGATTAAAACGACGGAGTGAATCTGGAGAGAGGTTCATTACGGGAATGCTTGTTTACGGGACTACTGCAAGTACGGAGATGCTTGTATGGGAGAGATTAAGGTCTTCGAATCAGTGTCGTAATATCTGATCAGTTAAACCAGAGGTTCGATCACTTCTGTGGTCGAGAGTTGAGAAAGGGCAAGCAAACATGTAACTAGGAGAGAGCTGCCAGTGCTCGCTTAACGAGATTTTTCTTTGGAAGAGCTGGAGAGAATAAAGGCCTTTCTTCTCGTGGACGATGAGGCCTTTAAGACTGTGTTCAATACCTGACCGAGACGAAAGTGACGTATCCAGATAGTCCTCCAACGAGACGGTAGTGTTGTCGGGGTCAGTGAACTGATTCATTGACTGAGGTGCACCTTAATAACCCATAGGAGGACCTCCCATCTCTGATTCTTGTCTCAGAACTCCTTGACTGATCAAGAGTCAGTGAATTGAGTGTGAGGATCTAGTTAGCTCAAATTTATTATTCTACGCAGAAACTCCTTGCACATTTATTGAGGATTCTTTTCAGTGGCGTTGAGACTTGGTTGTGCGCAATATAATTATCGGCATTCTGTCCCTCAGCTTTCGTGGTGTTCGACTTTTGAATGATGGCACAGGTCACTGCCTGTAATCCGGCACACACACACATAATTCATCCTTGCGCTTCATGGAGCTTCAAAATTTGGTCATTACAAGAAGCAGAGGCGGCCAAGAGCTCAAAGACCAAGTCAAGTAGGTTAATTGTCCCATTGATGGTCATCGGTCATGGATCGTTGCTCTCCTTCTCAAATTTCACAAATTTTGGTTCTGTCTAGTTTTTCTCCCCGACGAGTCCCGGTTGATCAAACCTCCTACTCAATTCGAGCTTCTGCGTCTGACAGTGTTAGAAGTAGTGCGCCTCCGTGAATTTGATGCCATTGTGAGGATCGAGATGTTGCCAGCAGTGCATGTCGTTGGTTCGAAAGCTGCAGATGCAGGCGGCTTGTCACGGCTGTCATGACTGTGAGTGCAATATAACTGCCAAGGTAGGGCACTAAGCCAAAATAGGCAGTATGCAAGCTATTCTTCGAGATTTAATAACTGTAAGTACAATAATATCAATGCTAAGGCAAAGCACTAAGTCAAAAGAGGTAACATGTATTCCATTCTTCAAATTCTTCAAGGCACAAGATGAAGTCATGGCCCAGCCGTCCAGGCCGGGATCGGAATCACCTTTGCGCTACTTCCTTGCTCAGTCCCTGTTAGATAGCTGCTCCGTGTACCCGGTAGATTGGGAATCCAGTCCCACAAAAGTTTCCTACCTACTCCGCCGGGTTGTGGCACCCAGGGGTGGGTCACGATGACAAATAGGTGCCCGTTGGACGGTTGGGGTGGTTGAAGGGAAGACTGACTCCACATTGGCGATGCCGGAACTTATTATTGGCATGTGCCACCCTGGCTTAGGTTGCCGGGAGGGTTGAAGAGCGGGAGAACCTACTCACGGATGCTCGCGGCTGGGTTGAAGTCTTGACGGGCTGGAAATACCCACACATCTTTCCCATTTCGCGGCCTTTTCCTAGCTCAAGCCCAGTTCAGCAACGACAGTATTCTGCCAGTAAGGACGTAGTTGGAACTTGGAGGATATGGAATGTATCGGTAGACAGTATGAGATTCGATATTTGACTTGCCTACTGTTTAGAATCTAGTTAGTGTAGCGTGAGGAGTTTGTGTTCAAATCAGTCTATCAAACTGGCAATTGCCACACTGTTTCCGCTCCAGCTGTCACATCTTGAATTCGAGTGTGACAGGAAGCGAGAGCCGGTAGAGCTGCCTCTCTTCTACCCTTGAAAGCAATCCTCAACTCAGGAAGTTGTACATCGAGTCCCTCAGCATGTTTCAAGTTATCGTGTTCTCTGCAAGTGGAAATTGTAATATTTAGGAAGTATCTGCCCATTCATTCCCAGAACAATGTAAGAGTGACTCGACGGTAATAGGTGTGATAAAATCTTGAATCGACCAAGACGTGGCAAGGAACCGCCGCAGAAACGCGCAGACATGATGGCGAAGGCAGGGCTGTCTTTGAAGGTCTCAGCCTTGATTAGTCCGTTGGATCGTCTGCGGCTCCTTGAAGAATCCACCTTCTAAACGTTTTGTTAACACTGCACATCGTTATTTTCCGAACTATGCTGCGGTGTCTGTGGTCTCAAGTAGAAATTGTGACTTGTCTGCTGCTTCTCAAAGGACTCGGAAGGATTCGTGTTCGGATTTTTTTTTTGGCCCTGCACATCATTGCTTCCGTATCTATGCTGCGTATTCAGGTAACAGAATGTCAGCAAATGCTACCCTCTTCAGCTGCGCAAAATTCGCATCAACGGAGGAATCTCTTAGAAGTTCCCTCTCACAATTAGAAGCAAATAGCTCACCTTTATTTATAGATTCAAGATAGACTGCTGCAGCCTGCAGGCCAGTGATCGCTTTCGCAATACAAGATCCCTGGTCAGGCACAACACCCGCTTTGACAAGGAATGATGGAGCAGGGCTAGACGTTGCGAACTTGTGTCGATCAGTTAGGGGTTGGCTTTTGTAGTCTCGCCCATTCTAGGAAACAAGGCTTTGCGGCATTGTGCGAGCATTGTGCGAGTGTGTAGCGGCAGAAAGAAAGTCTTGATAGTAATGAACTAGATGTGCCAGTCTAACTTTCTCTTGCAGATCGTCTGCTAGTTTCCTACAAAAATAGCCTATTGCCAGGTCTGCGATGCTGTATTCAACCTCAGCCGAAGTTAGTTTAGCATCACCAAGATTTTCGAAATTTCGTGCAAGTTGGGACTGAGGGCGTGAGCTTCTAGGTCGGAAAGAGGCTGCTTCAAGTTGTTTGCCAGTGAGCTTGAGCTTGAGCTTGACCTGTTTAATTCCACCCAGACTCATTATTGAAAGAGATTATTTTGCCGGGACATGCTGTTCGATTGATAAAGGCAAGGAAGTCGGGCTTGGCAAGACGTGTGTTTGTCGACTGAGGGGTTTTCCGTCCGGTGTTTACGCGAAGGAAGTCAGTGCTGAAGGAAGCACATGTCGCCGCGATATTCGCCAACACTGATCTACTGTACGTCTTTCTCACGCAAAGGATTTATCTGAAAGTCTTTCCTTTCAATGTGCAGCCCCGGAGGGAGTATAAGTTGGACTTAAATCAAAGTTCCACTTACTGCTTTTTTATAAAAAAAGAACCTCTATGGCATGGTTACCAAAGCGATTCCGTAGTTTACTCTCTATCTATTCTAGTGTGTTTATTTGAAAGAAACGCGTTTTCTTTCATGAGCTCTAAGCAGATAACGTGAAGTGATGATACAAAGACCTCTCTCTGTCTTTGAACCTCAGATCTAAGCGAGTGTGAGACTGATGGGAGAACGACTAAAAACGTGAATCAATGGCAGTAGGATGCTTTCAGGCTGTGGTCTATCGGGGAATACTTTTAAGTTCTCTAATGCGTCTGTTGCATGTCTGCGGGGACCTGGATGGTCGCGCTAAAGCTCTCTCCGAACGGAGTGGAAATGCTGGACCCACTAAATGCTCTCTCGGGACAGACCGGAGAGACTGGACCTATCTAAGCCTCTCGGGCCTGTCCATCCAGGTGAGCGAAGGCATGCAACAAAGTTCTATAATACCTCTGTAACACCTATGTTGCATGTCTGCGAGAACCTGGATAGTCAGGACTCAACTCTTTCTCGAGAAAGACCGAAAATGCTAGACCCAGTAAGTAAGTCTCTGAACCTGACTATCCAGGTTTTTCAAGATATGCAACAAGGTCCCCGACTCTATCCTCTAGGAACTGTCTATCCAGGTCCCCGAAGACATGCAACAAAGTCCTCGCCTGGGTAGTCGTGCTAAATGCTTTCTCGGGTTAGACCAGGTATACTTGACCCGCCACCCATATAAGCCTCCAGACCTAACTATCCAGGGTTTTCAAGACATGCAACAAAGTCCTCAACTAATTTACTGCTCTAGGAGCTGTTCATCCAGGTCCTCTAAGACATGCAACAATGTCCTCGGATAGTCGTACTCAATAAACTAAATGCTTTCTCGGACTAGATCGGATATGCTTGAACTGCCACCCATGTAAGCCTCTGGGCGACTGGAACCATCAAGGTTTTTCAAGACGTGCAACAGACTCCTCGACCCACTTCTCGATCCATATGTTGCCAACATCTTGAGGGAAGACGGTAGAAAGTCTGTTCAAGGCTGCCTTAGATGCTTGAAGAGTTCTGGTCGAGCTTCCCCTCCCATCATTAATGTACATCTTAACTCTTGACGGTACGATGAGTTACCTTTTCTTGTTTGGAAAGCCATCATGATCAATGAATATTTTTCGTACCAATAATCATGCTGGGAAGTGACTCGGACGAACTTGATGTACCAGTGACTGACAGTGAGGAGAAGACCTCATCACAAATATCACAACTATCTACAGATCATAAACTACCCTTCTTCTTTTTCGGAGATTCCGAGGGTAATTTTCATCCTTAAGCCGCTCAAATTTCTTACAAACAGTGTAGTCGCTCACTAGCACGTAGAGCCGAACCTCTTTCTTCCCTCGTTCGCTCTTGCTTCCTCCGTCTTGAATGACCGCAAGCAGGCTCCATACTTCCCATAGGTTTTAAAAATACCCCGTTTCAATACTGTTCATCCTCTTCAAATTTGAAGTTGTTTGGTTGACCTCTGGTACCTTTAAAGAGAAGTGTGCTGCTGTTGGCGTCGTCCAAACCTGAGGGGATTCGAGATCCTAGAATTACATACCCGCCACCTCTCAAAACTGAGGACATCACTGGGATTTCTTCCATTTCCACAACATTGTGGGCCTTCTTCTGTGTCGTTATAGCAGCGGGAACAACAATTTTACTCACATCCCATGCATTTTCTTTGTTATGATCGAACCATTCACCATTCCCACTCTCGCTTCTACTTCAAAGAACTGCGCCATCCCGACAATAAAATCGACACAAAGACTACCCACTACATCCTTGCCCACTTCAGCGTTAGTGGGGTCAGAATTTTCTCTTCTCCAACCGATTAGGCACTGGGATTCAAGATGCGTTCCTCTAAGCTCCTATGTCGCACAAACAGGCTGCTTGGCACTGCTTGCCTGCTGCGATCGATCATAAGTATCTATAAAGATCGCTGTCCTACGAAACCCATCACGCTGACCACACTGACCACCTCATTCGGAGAGTTGGGATAACCTCAATAGTTTCAATTTGGACCTTCATTTAGCTCGTATTGGTGAATAGCCTTCAAGCTTTCGGCTTGACTTGAAGTTAAAAACGGAGAGTGTGATCCCGCATTCAAGTTATTGTTTCCCTCGGTGTTAGAAGTGTTACAAGCTTCAGCAGCAATGCCGCAAGACACTCTAAGGTGATATTTGTCTACTTGATGCGCTACGGTTTGTAATGCTTCAAGTTAGCGAGCGGTGGCGATACGGTGCCTAGGAATTGGCATTGGCATTGGCATTGGAAAGGGTCTTGGTGTCAAACCCATTACTACTTGAGTTGATTGCTTGAATTTAAATACGTTACCACTTAGTGACCCTCATCATGAACTGCATTTTCGACCCTGCCTGCAATTGTCTGGTTGTCATGGCATTGTTCGGTGGCCCGTGCTCCTCATGCAAGTCCCCCTTTCCCACGCGTCCGGGAAAAACGCGAGCGTTCGGGACTTGAATAAACAACGATAACAAAGCTTGTCTAAATAAAAACAAAAGGTTTGGACGCACTGCAAAGACGGTATCTAGGCAATCCATTAGCAATTAGTAATTTAAAATCATACCTTCAGAAGAGTCACGGTGAGGAGAATAGATGAGACGAGAACTAGAATTTGCATTTGTTACGGCATAGTCTGCAGAGAGTAAGAAAGCATGCTCGAAGCCCCAGATTTAACAATTGAGCATGATGTGCGGGTCGTGGACGAGATAATCCGAGCTGTATTTTGCCAATGGCCACTTGAAAGGAGAGCGAAGAAACTTGCAAGACGAAAGGCTACAATGAATTCATTCATCCGCTCTACCACTGCTACACCACGAACTCCGAGTTCTAATATGGCAATCATCAAGTTAGATATAGTATGCGGTGCAGGTAATGAAGCAATCTTTCCGTCACTCTATGAGAAATGCCAGATGAGTTCTACCATCTCTTGTCCAAGAACGTTCCCACAACATCCGACACAAACTCTTCTTGACCAGTATTCGACTCCGTGTCTGAGTCTGTATCGGCATTTCCGTAAGAGCTGCTGGCCTTGCTCGCGTTGCAATTATCACCAAACACATTCCGGGCTTTTCGAATTCGGTCGGGCTTGATCGTGTCGGTGGATGAATCACGAGATGCCGAAATTTCCCAGGCTCTGGTCTTCTCCCATGGATTCTTCCACCGGGTTCTTCCCCGCTGTTCTTCTTTTGACCTTCTGTTCGCATCTTTTTGAATAGTTTCTCTTCCTTCAGCTACCCAATCCCGAATATAGCTGACCGGGCTCACATCACCGAAGTCCCATGCAGTTCTTCTCTTGATTTCAGGCCACAGTTCCATGATTTGCCTTGTCGTCATCTCCTTCCCATCAAAGACATCTGCAATGAAACTTCTTGTCCTACTTTGGTCCTTTTCAAACCCCTTTAGCAAGCCAGGATAATTCTTCTTGTCCACAACGTCAGCCTTAGGTGGCGGAACCGGCACCTCACGGCGTGCAGCTTGTTTTCGAGTCCGCGGATGAAGTGAACACTTTGAAGAGGTTCGACTGCTAGATCGACGAGATTGATTGACAGCTACTGAAGGAGATGGCGAACGAGACTTGGTGTGGAAATGTGGATCTGAGGGCATTCCGAAGGATAACGATTCCGACGGCTACATGCTGCCGACGGGTGCTCCACCGACGTTTCAGGGACTAAAATGCCTATTTTGGATGATCCTTATCTCTCTTCTTGAGGATATAAACCCTGGGTTTTCCGCTGTAATTAGTTCTTTAGATAGATCCAAATCAATGCATTTTCAAGCTCAGAATCTCACACTTGGGGACGGGCGAATTAATTGGTAGCATTTCGATATGCTGTTCGTCTCTCGTGGGGATCTTTTTTCTCCTAAGAAGGATGAAGTTAATCATGGTTACTTTATAACACCAAGGAAAAGCTGAGTGGGTTTGAGTATATTAACTTGAACTTCTTGAAAGTTGAAAGGAGGAAGAGAGGTTCGTTTAGATGACCAGGATACTTTCTGACTGCAACTGTTGAACAGTGAATGAACAGTGAATGCAGAATGACCAGAAGTTACAGAATAACAACCCAATTCTAGGCAGAATTGATCTTATGAGTCGATCTCCGCACGTCTAAGTTGTTGTTATGTCGCTAACTCAGCCATGAAAACAAGCTGGCTTCGCCCGAACTCGTTATTCCAGAGCAGCGGATTGCAAAGCTCCAACAGGCGCAAATTATCCTGGATTCCTGCTCGTCTGCGGACCTCGAGCAAGTTGATTACCACAGAATTGTCAAAAGGGCTGTCTATAGAGCTGCGTGGGAGCATGGAAAATCTAACCTTGAATCTATAACTATATGCAGGATTGTTCTTATGTTGTAACACCACACTATAGTGCACTGCTGAATCCTGAGAGCAGCGCCGACTGTGGTTGCCCTATTAGTGAGAGATCTGGAGTATCATAGTATGCTGGTCAAACAGATACGGGATACATCATCCCAGAGCCATGTTAGACACCACCAGTACTATATTGCTTCCTTCTGCCCTGGGAAAAGAGACGGAACAGGCGATCGAACGAGTGAGCGAACGAATCAAGGGCAAAGCCTGAGGGCTGAAATGGGAAGACAACTACGATCCCGAGCGACGACTACAACGACTACGATTCTAAGCGACGACTACAACTACAAGGGGAGGAGAGAACCTGGCACTCTTGTACTGCAGCAAGCAACTGAGGCGCTATGGATTAGCTGAACACCACAGGGGGTGTAGGCACTGCGATATAGCTATATTGTTGCAGGAGTTAATGAGACCAGGAGGCAAGGTTACCGGATTACGGAGTCCAATGAGGAAGGGAAGGAAGCAGTAAAGTACGAAGACATCGTACAGAAGGGATTATTGTACTTAAAGATCATCTACCGCATGGGCGGGCCTTATAGGCCTGGAACGGGTTATGATTCAATAATAATAATATTAATAACACCACACTTCTGCAAGTAAGTAGGCATTGTTCTGTGTCCCCACAAATTGATATGAGCACGTTACAGGCGCATACGTACTACAATTTTGCATACTTCAGCACGATTTTTCACCGACTATGAGGCTGAGCCTGGCTGGTCATATGCCCCCTGCCTCAGCTTCTTGACTTGTAGATAGATAGAATTGAGATCAGGTTTGCTGCTGCACTCCGCCTCTTCCCTGCTTTTGTGCTTCTGTGCTCTGCTTTAAGGTTTGCTTTGAATAACAAGTCGGGAGTCGGGACGCGAAAGCATCACTGCACACTTCATTGATCTACTAACCACATCTTGAAAACACACTCTCCTTTGGTTTGACTAAAGCCATTTCTTGCTTGTTCTCATGCTTTGCTTAGTCAAATAATCAATCTTCCTTTCACCATCGCCCAGTTAACTTATTTTAACTCAGTTCATGTGGTGAGGTAGGTTCTACTCTCTGCCGCCTGCCTGCGCAGCATCCCATTTTCCAGCTCCGCAATCTGTTCTCGTGATGGAACAACGTTGAGTGCTTTCAATGAGTTCCTTGAAAGAACCCAACTTCATTCCACCTCCTAAAATCTTCTGCAAAGCGTCTGCAACACTTCGACGAGGAGCGTCTACGGGACTGGGGTTGGATTGAAGAGGTTGAAACTTGAAGATCTTTCCCTGGAAGACACGAACCAGTCCGCTCGTTCAACCTTAGACTCTAGTTCAATCTCTATTAACAGCCTGTTAACATATCTATCACAGTTCCGCGAACAGGATTTGGATTGAAGAGGTTGAAACTTGAAGGTATTTCCCAAAAGACACACACCAGTCCGCTTGTTCAGCCGTTGTTCAATATCCGTTAAACCCCTGCTAACATCTCTACCACAGTTCTTCATGCTCAAAAGTTTCCTACAGACATCGCCGATCCCGAATGTCTTTATCCAGAGCGTTTTCAAAACAATGTCGATGACTCACGAGTTGAAGGATGATGACAATAACGAAAAAAGAGACAAAAACATGGAGGTGAAGAGAGCAGAGTAAAGCGGACGAAGCATAGAAGGAGAATATGGTGATATAGCAACTTGGCAAGCATCAGGCAAATCATCCGTGGGAGTTGTTACTGCTGATGACTACACAATTGAGGACGAGGGGGAACAATTAAGAGATGTGCTTCTGGGCATGCCAAGAAGACGATGCCCCTTTCTTCTCAGAAGCGGTTTATTCTTCTTGGCATTGCTTTGGATATACAATGACAAGGGGTAATTACGGATGGAACGGAATCCAACAGATGTTTTTCTTCTAGAGAACTTGAATAACTTCGCATCGGTGCAGCATTACAGATTTCCAAGGAAGTAGTGAGCATTGAGCACTGATCCATTTTGGTGTCAATATGGCCAGCGAAGCCGGAATTCTCTACCTGTAAGCGGTGCTGGCTACGAGCCTGGATACTTTCCAGAGCCAAAGAGAATACGCAGCGATTGATAAAGCAGCTTTTCAATAATATATGTGTGGTCGACTCACAAGAAGACGGATCCTTCGGACGAACGCGAGTAATGGCAACGTGGCCACTTCGATTTGGGCACGAGCACAACACCACTTTTTGCGCAGTGGAAGCGGCAGCATTACTACGACACACGTTATGCCAGTGGCCGACGATTACTACTACAAACGAGCAACGAAGAACGCAGTACGCTAACCTGCTTGGCAGAGCAGGACGACGGCGGCCAGTACTCAGCTCGACTGAGTGCTTTCCAGTGACGCAGAACAGCCAATCCAACCTGGTCTTTTGTGCACAAGCATTAACTACCAGGCAAAGGCACCTAACTTCACAAGTCGAGGCCTCCAGATTGCGCTGGAGGGGCTTTGCCAAGCGTCTTGAGGAAAAGACAGGTCGTACAATCGTGAATGCCCAAGGACGCCAGGGTCTTTCACTGACCACATGGGACACATTCTTGGCGGCACTTTCCCGAAGCCGAGAGGTCGAGATACCTGGTGGAGGGGATAACATAGATACTGTGGTGACAGATCGAAAGAGGTGGGGCTGCGCTGGGAAGTTTGGAGTAGGGCAGCTGTTGGAGTGTGGGAGTGTGGGGAGCAGTGGGGTTGTGGGTGGATATTGAGGGAGGAGGAGCGGAAAGTGTTGTGAATTTAGGGGGGGAGAGTTGGAAGATATGCATTACCATGATTGATGCAGGGACAACATCGAGGGCTAGATCGGTCGATAGAGGGTTATTTACTGCGGAAGATAAGCATGCATCCCCTAGCGTTGCAATGAGTACAGCAGTGGCGCCGGGTCACTTTGAGCATCCTCATCCGTCCCGCTCCGTCGATACCAGTCCAGTCCATATGGATTACGACAAACCCTTACCATCACCCCTGTTCTTCTAACCATACATGGTGCTGCTACGCCGAAGAAGGAGGGTGGAGAAGGAAGCAAAGCTGCTGATAATGCAGGCAAGGCATCGGGCAAGGGCAAGGGCAAGAGAAAGGTCGAGAACGCGAAGGAAGGCATGGGAGGAGGACAGGTTGCGAAATGGGTACCCATGGGTGGGTAATTGGCTTCCCTCAACCTACTCATCTACCCAATCAGGGGTGGCACCTACCCTATAAGGGCCCGCGACATACCCAATGGGTACCCATCAGTCATCATAACGCACCCATGGGTGCCCGAACCTACCGGGTACCCTATCCACCCGGTGGGTAAGCTCGCAGCCTAGAGGAGGAGAAAATGCAGCTAACGTTCTTACCCCACCCCATCTCCAAAGAAAAAGAAGAAGACAGTTCCTGCTGCGGGCAAAGTCAAGGACGAAGAGCTTATGTTTGGTGACTTTGAGAAGCAACTGTTTGGACATGATCTCGAGAGTGATGCTGGGGTTCATGAGGAACAGGAACATGATTTTGATTTGATGTTTACGTTTAGTTCAGGGTTCTGGTCCTCTAATACCTACTCACATGCAGACGGATGGAAGGCATTGACTCTCTGATGTACGGCATTATGAGACTTTTCAGTTGAACCTGAGGTACGGGGGATATAATGGAAGGGAGCTCTAGCTGGCCGGAGGGGTAGGGTCACTATAGCGGATTAAAGAAACTTCAAATAGCAGAAGGTCTCGTACGAATACTTAAAACAGCACAACTTGCTTTATAAGATCGGTAAAAGGCCAGTAAGATACCTTATACCTGTGAAATACCTTATCTTAACATATCTTTATACCCCTTGGGAGGTCACCGAGTTCATGCTCGCCGGATGTAAATAATCATCATCATCATTATCATCATTTATCTGTCAATAGGCAATAAGATACTTGAATAGTATTCCAACACGCAACCAAAGTCGAAAAACTCTCCCCGCCCCCCACCTCGTCTGCGCACATCTCCCGCACCGAAGAAATCCTCAACGAATAATCCGGCTGAAAGTACCTCACCGGTACCACAGACTCTGGCACTATCACCGCCTCTTCTGCTCCCGGCATAAAACTCGCCTTCGGTGTCTTCGTCGACTGCGCCCTCGGCTACATAGAATAGCACATTCCGTGAACACTTCTCGCTATTGCCATCTAGAGACATGAAGCAGCCACTTAGCACCCATCAATCCAAGCTAATAGCCCGATTAACTGACTCCATTATACATATTCGTCTGGCTATCGCTTTCCATTCAAGTCTGCTAAGTGTTTCTTCATGCTACATTCTTCACCCCATCTCCCACTACTCTTCTCCTTCCCCTTTCCCGTTTGTTCGCGGATCCTATAAACTAAACCCTCATGTCATATCCCACTACCCTTAACCCCAGCTAACTGACCTTTAGTTACAGAAGTGCAATCATCCACGACGGCGGCGACGAAATCGACACACGCGGGCCGTTCCACGAAACTCAGAGTCCGTACCACCAGCTCAACCCTGCGCGTGTGCCCTCTGCGAAACCCTCCCTCAAAAAGGCAGCCTTATCCTTATCCCGACGTCCATTCAACCAAAGCGCTCTCTCGAACACCTATTTCATACAAAAATGACAGCCTGCTGCGGTACAGCCTATGCCCAAGTTCAAACAAACCACTTGTCACAGCAAAAAGAAATCAAAACGCAACATATGTTCTTCGACCAAAAACAGCACAACTGACCATAATATAACTTCTTTTCCTTTCTCTCCACCTGCGCAACTGATCTACCATCCCACACCTCCTGACTCAAGCCATCCCAGAGCTGAGGTCATTCGACCACCCAACCCTTCACGTGACCCCCTCCTCCCTCCTTCCCCGTAACCGAAAGCCCCCCGAAACTCCAGATGACCGCCTCAATCCCATGCTCACATAATGTCAGCGCACCCCTCCGAAACGAAAATCCCCCGAAAGTGCAGCCCTCACACAACGGCTTTTCTCTTCTCCATATGCATGAATCGCGCATGTGCTACTACTGTATTGCGTCAACCATGATGACCGATTCCGAAAAAGCACTTCTTAAAATAGTTTAGGGAGCGCGGCGTAACTCGCCATACCACGGCTAACGAGACAAAAGGATCAGCCCTATGGCTATGTTAAACATGCAGGCTCGTAAAACAGGTTTGTGAATGACTGACTGAATGACTGACTGCCTGACAGGTTAAGGGACTTTTGCGTAAGTGATGAGGAATGAGTGAGACAACCATTTTTCTTCTTCTTCCGGTCTGTGTGTTTCTAACGAAAATGAATGGATGAATGAATGATCTTAATGAAGGGTCTGGTTCATTTCGTGATATATATTTTTTCTATGCACTTCTCATATTCTATGAGTTTCTCTCTCGTTTCCTTTTCCCTCTCTTCTGTCTGAAAGTGCGGGTCATCCATCTATGCTCGCTCTCCCCCGCATCTGCCTCGCTCTTCAAAATGGGTATCCCGTACGCCAAAATGTTCATACCACAAACCAGCACATCTGAATCCGCATACATGAAATCCGCCTCCCGTTCAACACTCACCTTGCCGACTCCATCTCCAGAACCAAGCACGCACTGCACGATCTGCGCCTCACGTCTCGACCACCCGCGCGCCGACGGCCGAACCGAAACGCTCTTCGCCCTCCCCTGCTCACACACCTTTGGGTCGCACTGCATTCTCCGGTGGCTAGAGCACGACTCCCCGTACCAAGACTGTCCTGCGTGTCGGCGCAAAATGGTCTATGTTGAGTGCGGACACCTTATCCGACCATGCGCTGCAGAGAGCGCGCCGAAAGCTGTTACGCAGGAAAAGATGCCGCGGAAGTGTTTGGGGTGCAGAGGACTGGAGGGTCAGTTGAAGGAAGAGGTGGAGGAGCTGTTGAGGAGGGCGGAGGCGGAACAGAGGGCGTTGGTGGCGATGAAGGTTTGTTTTCCGGGGGTGTGGGGGGAGTTGTGTAGGGATACGGTGAGGACGGTGGGAAGGAGGGTGGAGGAGTCGAAAGAGGGGGTTAGGAGGGATATTGAAGAGCTCTGTAGGAGGTTTGAAGAGGAAGGGGGAAGGGAGCAGTGGTAGGGTGGTTGGCGTTAGTGAGAGAGAGCAGCAGATTTGTTTCAGGAGCGCATTCTTGATAGATGTTAGATAGCTGGGCGGTCATCATTGGTAGACACTAGACGTTTCGGTGGTATCTGTTGGCGGGCTGGAGGAATGGGCGGTTTGAGATCTGTCGATGAAATTCTGGTAATTGTGGTACAGGTTTTTGAACGTCGTCGTTGTTAAGCTCGAAAGATACCTGTTCATGGCAACCATCGAGGATTTGCTGCGCTAGAACTTTTATGCGATCTGGACATCGGTGCAGAAGAAACATTAATTGCTGAATTGTAGAAAAGTAGTTGCTAATCAACCCATGTTGATAGTTTGTTCACCGTGAAGTAGTTCGCACCCTACTGTCTATCCCATCATCGTCATCATCACTGTCGTCCTTGAATCCTTCTTCAAGATCTCGACTCAATCTTCTCCCATCGTCATCTCTGCCTCGTCGCGCATCAAGGGATAATGCTTCCCGTCGATTATCATCCACATCGAACAGCTCTTCTCCGTCATCTTCATCGAAGTCGCTAGTTGCCCCATCCTGTGCGCTTATCCGTCCTCGACCGAAGTCAGCGCTCCATGACGAAGGTAATATGAGTCTAACTGCTGCAGCTTGTGCGCGTTGTCGTAAAGTCGTTGTTCGATTGGAGATTGTCTCCAAGGGAAGGTATTGACCGTATCGTGCTCGATATCGCTTCCATATCGGAACAACGACAAAGGATAGAAGTAAATAGAGAATGAGTGAGATGATCGCTGGTACTATGAGCGTCTGCAAAAGATACGTTAGCTTCCTGAGATTAGTTTAAGACGAGTTCGGGTAAGGCAATGTATGACCTTCAATAATGACCATGTGGAACCCATGTTTGAGGTTGTTGTATAAGTTGGAGTCTCTTCGTTCCCGGCAGCGTTAGGTGCAGGATGCGGTATATATGGAGTAGCTGCACCTGCTTCGTTCAAAGCTGCTCGAGGGTGCCACGCGTTCGTCATCCGATGAATTGTGTTATGAATGGATAGAAGTAAGCTGGAATTAATGCAGAGGAGGTTTTCTAGGTAGAGACCCGCAACCTTACTTCGTAGTTACCGAGATTATGGCGGAGGGCAGAGAGGTTGCCGGATACTCCTACGTCCGGACGGTGTCGTATGTAATACTAAGGCGCGATTGAATGATCCGGGTCCAACGGCTCAAACGGCTCAAATGTGCGAGACAGCCAATATCCGATCGCGTTGCTTCATAGTCTGGGCCCCGTCAGGCACGTATGTTGCATCTGCGAACTGTTCTGGAGGCGCACTGTTGGTTGACAACCTTTCCGCGTGGAGGTTCATCGGGGGATGCATTGGGGTTCCTCTCGGGCGCTATCAGGTTGTTCTTGGGCCATTCTTGGGCTATTCTTAGGAAGCTGGGAAGGTAGCACGGTTAGTCGCTAGCTGAGTAGCTGAGTGATAGTCCCTAGGTCTCACCTGTTGCTGACTTGTGATTTGTCGAACGGTGGGTGGATTGCGGTGGATTTGTGGTGGAAAAGGTGCAGTATCGGTCATCTATCGTTATCGAACTGGCCATTGCCACTGGTTGGCTGAGCTGGAGCACAACCGACCGAACCGCCGACCGTACACTACTTCACGGCAATACCACCCTATCACCCACCAGAAGCAGCTCAAGGCCAGAACCCTTTGGAAAATGCTCCGTGGGCAATAAAGCGAGAGGAGAGAGCCATAGGCCAATATTATCAACCACCCTTGGAAATACAATCTTCCACTTACCATACCACCTGCCCGGGCACAACCACACTGTCACTGCTTTAATAAGGGGTTCACTTGTTTCTACCTGTCCTTCTTCGACATCTTTTCCCTTAATGAACTACAACTCAAACTATCAACACTCGTTTGCTTCTCGTTTCCTTGAATAACGTCGCGTCTTTTCCCTTTTTCTATTGCTGTTGCTTGTCATATCGCAGACGGCACAGCGTCCAACTTCTGAAATCGAAATCGATCAAGGATTCCTTTCCTTCCTTCAATCTAGCTGGGTCTGGTTTCTATCCGGCGTCCATACATACGGTGGTCTGTGGGTTTTGGGGAGGTGTTTGATGTGCTTGGAGTGACAAGAAGCTACGCCGAGGGAGGAAGAAGACCGTTTCAGCCCTCGAAACAATTTGTCACTTTGAACTGGGGTGGAGAGACTATCGCGATCGGATTGTGGGTGGTTTTCCAGATTCTCTATCGACAGACGTATGGTGTACCTCGCAGAATTAGAGAATTGAAGTCTAAAGATCCCTCTTTCGGAACTTCAAATTGGTGTTGAAGAAATTGTTCCCTATCTCTTTTGGTAAGCGCCTCAACTCATTCTGCGTAAGACCAGCCTCTATTGCCTGTTTTGCACAAGTACAACGGAGTACCGTGGATTGGGGTATTGATCCTGCCGGTGTCGCAGAATCGCAGAAGAATTCATGCTAATCATTTTGACTTGGCAGCGCGACTTTAACATCTGCCAGCATAATATCCACAACCCGGAGATACGCTTGCAGGATTTATTGGAGCATGATGTCGAATTCCGGTACATCTTGAGACGTTGATGAGTGCAAAATTATTCACAGCAAAGGTCATAACACCATAGACGTTACTAGAACGTGGGGCCGAAAACATACGAACGACGAGAATTGAAGCAAGAAACTTTTGATTCGAAAACTTCTCCAGCATGTCGGCAACTGGAAAATCATCGTTCTTCTCGAGGGGCAAAAAGGACAAGCGGAATACCAGTGACGAGGGACGACAGTTAGCACAAAGTAGGGACGATGCAGGAAGCTCACATGGATCGCGATCGTCAAGACATGCCAGAATGTCTTCTGTGGCCTCGGAAGATATACCTGGCTCGCCTGGCGCGGACTTGAGTGGAATTAACATGATGGCGGGGGTTATTACATCCATTCCTTACGACAGTGTGATGGCAGACGGCAAATCGCCCATACCCGTAGATTATTTACCGAGGAGTGACCAGATGCCCATACGAAGGGAACCTCTTCCACATCATTTGAACAAAGGCGGAACCGACTTCCATCAGTACCCCTCAGTCGAGACATTGTCTGCGAGCAATGGAAGCTCGCATCCTTCGGGACCCCGGGTCCCGCCCACAGGTAATAATATAACGATGGCATCTACAGGAAACCGAACGACTCAACTACAGCAATGGGGTCCTTCAAATGGCAGTAGAGTAAGTATCGCAAGTACCATAAACGGTAGCCACAATTCGAGATATGACTCTTATTCTACGAACCAATCCTCCACATCTGGTCGCATATCCTTCGACCAACAAAGCATCGATTCTATGACAGAGAGATCCAGCATCCTCTCTTCAGGAAGCTCTGCAAAAACGGCGTTACCAGGTTCCTACTCCAATAACTCGTTGTCGCCAACCTATGTACCGGGTAAGGACCACCACCGATCAACGAAATTGCCGCAACCGCAGAGTCCTGGGTATGGCTCCCCTGTCGCGGCGCCACCCGGCTTCCAACTCAACAAACCGAACGATGATAGAGTTATCGAAGAGCAATTTTTGGCATTGATGCAGAAAAGAGGATGGCACAATCTACCAGATCAGGCGCGCCGGCAAATGATGGCTTATACGCCAGCGAAGAAATGGACCTTAGTGCACCAGGATCGTTTAACGGAATGGCAGGGTGAGCAGAAAAGACGCACCAATGCCAGACACACAGGCCAATACGGTTCTGCTATGGAAATGCTGCTGAATGCTGAGGAAGAGGGTACGCCGGAATGGTTTGTCAGGA
Organism: Rutstroemia sp. NJR-2017a BVV2; assembly: GCA_002946415.1. Lineage (NCBI taxonomy): Eukaryota > Fungi > Ascomycota > Leotiomycetes > Helotiales > Rutstroemiaceae > Rutstroemia > Rutstroemia sp. NJR-2017a BVV2. Next base: position 700,604 of record NJPS01000054.1, read on the forward strand.
AGGTCATGGATAACAGCATTTCTGCCAAACAGTTGCAGAGTCTTGCAGTCAGCTTGAGAACACAGCCGATCGGCTGGGTCAAAACTTTTGTTGAATGCCAAGGTCAGGTCGCTCTAACGAATGTGCTCGGGAAGATTAATCGACGACAAGCGCAAGGTCCGACTGGTCCGGAGGGATCAATCAGCGAGAAGGATCTAGATAGAGAATACGACATTTGCAAATGTTTGAAGGCTTTGATGAACAACAAATTCGGAGCCGACGATGCTTTGCAACACCAGCAAGTCATCGTGGCGCTCGCTACTTCATTGGTTTCCCCTCGGATCCCCACGAGAAGGGTTGCTAGTGAAGTTCTGACTTTCTTATGTCATTGGGCAGATGGACAAGGCCACCTGAAAGTTATCCAGGCTATGGATTACGTGAAAACCCAGCAGGGTGAAAATGGTCGGTTCGATGCTTGGATGCGTGTTGTTGAAGTTACTGTTGACGGACGTGGAAAGATGGGAAGTTTGGTTGGTGCCAGTGAGGAAGTCAGAAGCGGCGGTGCAGGCATGGAAAACCTCCTTATGGAATATGCTTTGACAAGCATGTTCTTGATCAACATGATAGTTGATGCTCCGGAGCGGGACTTACAGCTTCGAGTCCATATTCGGGCACAGTTTACAGCATGTGGTATCAAAAGGATTCTCACGAAGATGGAGGGCTTTCAATACGATGTTCTCGATAAGCAGATTGAGCGGTTTCGCACCAATGAAGCTATCGATTATGAAGATTTGCTTGAGCGCGAGAACAGTAGCATGAAGGATAGCATCGAAGGGGAGGTTAAGGACTTGAACGACCCAGCACAAATCGTTGATGCTATCATGCAGAAAGTCCAGGGAAGTAGGACTCAAGACTACTTCGTTTCTGCGATGCAACATCTTCTACTCATCAGAGACAGTGACAGCGAGGAACGGTTACGTATGTTCCAACTCGTTGATCAAATGCTTAGCTATGTAGCCATGGACAGAAGACTTCCTGATATGGACCTCAAGCAGAGTCTTAATTTTACCGTTCAGAGTTTGCTCGACAAATTACACACAGATTCGGAAGCACGGCAAGCTCTCGATGAAGCTCTTGAAGCCCGTCAGATCGCCGACTCGGCAATGGCCGAAAGGGATGAGATGAGAGCTCGAATCGAACTTGGTGCAGATGGTCTCGTGGGCAAACTGCAAAGGCAATTAGATGAGCAAGCACAGATTATCGAGGTCCAACGGAGACAAATTGACGCGCTGAAGGGCGAAGTAGAAAATCTCCAAACTATTCGCGCTAAAGAAGCCCAGCGAAATGAACTCGAGACTAGAGAATTGTACCTTATGCTCCGAGATGCACAGGATATTGCCGCCTCGAATGCTTCAAAGGGCAATGGCCTAGGAGAATCCGATCCGTCACATATGAAAGGCATCCTCGATCGTGAAAAGCTTATGGATCGCCTTGAAATGCAAATTGAACGCCAGAAGACCCAGTACAAGCTTGAAGGTAGAGTCTGGGGTGATGCAGCAGGCCCTTCTGATCGTCTACGAGCATTGCGTGAGGAAATGGATGGTGGTGGACGTGGCGATCATGGTGCGACACTTGGAGCACCACCGCAGGACTACATGAACAGCATGCTTGGAACGGTTTCTCGCTCAACCAAGATACCCAGAAAACCAATTGCCGGCGATGAGTCGATGGATGAAGATGAGTACGACGATGAAGACGATGAGGACGGAATGGTTTATGAGAAGCCCCGTGTTGTCAAGCTGAGGAAGCCGAAGAAGCCAAAGGCCTACTTGGATGAGATGACAGCCAAGATGAAGCGGTACGATGCTAGTGATGACGAAGAAAATGATGGAGTTACAACAGGCCCATCGCACCCAAGCATCGAATCCGATTCACCGAAGACGCCAACCGATGAAGCTTCTACAAAAGCCAACGGACCACCGAAGCCTGCGGGGTTCAATGGACCCCCTCCGCCTCCACCTCCGCCCCCACCTCCTATGGGTCCTGGAGCACCTGGCTTCACTGGACCACCACCACCTCCCCCTCCACCTCTTCCAGGCGTCAAAGGTCCCCCTGGCTTTGGTGGTCCTCCGCCTCCTCCTCCTCCACCCGGTATGCCTGGTATGCCTGGTATGCCTGGTATGGGTGGTATGCCACCACCACCACCCCCTCCTCCTCCACCTGGTATGCCTGGCAAGATGAGCGGTCACTTCTTATCCCAAGCCTCGTATAATGCCGCGCCAACTCTTGGCTTACCTGTTGCGAGACCAAAGAAGAAGCTCAAAGCATTGCATTGGGAGAAGGTTGATACACCTATGACCACCCATTGGGCTGCCCACGCTCCTACTGCTGCCGAAAAAGAAGAGAAATATGCCGAGCTTACCCGCAAGGGTGTACTTGACGAGGTCGAGAAATTGTTTTTGGCAAAAGAGATCAAGCAAATTGGTAAAGGTGCAAAGGCGAAATCAGACAAGAAGCAGATCATTTCAAGTGACCTGATGAGGACGTTCCGTAAGTCTCTAGTCGTTAGCATTATTATGTGTATGCGAGCTAACCCTTGATAGAAATCTCCCTTTCCAAGTTCTCGGCTTTCCCACCCGAGAAAATCGTTCAAATGATCATTCATTGTGACAGCGAAGTTTTGGACAACCCTGTCGTCATGGATTTCTTAATAAAGGAAGACATGTGCAATATCCCCGACAATACAGCCAAGCTCATGGCACCTTACAGCAAAGATTGGACTGGACCTGACGCGAGTAAAGAGAACAGGGAACAAGATCCCTCAGAACTCACTCGTGAGGATCAAATCTATCTTCAAACCGCCTTCGAACTTCGCCACTACTGGAAGTCTAGGATAAGAGCACTCTCACTCACCCGCACTTTTGAAATCGAGTATGATGAAATCTCAGAGAAGCTAAAACAAGTTGTTGCCGTGTCAGAGTCGTTGCGAGATTCCGTATCTCTCATGAATGTTCTTGGATTGATTCTTGACATTGGTAACTACATGAACGACTCTAATAAGCAAGCGAGTGGTTTCAAGTTGAGTTCACTGGCTCGACTGGGAATGGTCAAAGATGACAAGAACGAATCGACTTTTGCCGATCTCATTGAGCGCATTGTCCGTGCGCAATACCCTGAATGGGAAGGGTTCACCGAAGACATCGCTGGTGTTGTGACTGCACAGAAGCTGAATGTTGAACAACTTCGAGAAGATGCCCGGAAATACATCGACAATGTCAAGAACGTTCAAGGGTCTCTTGATTCCGGTAACTTGAGCGACCCCAAGAAATTCCACCCACAAGATCGCGTTAGCCAGATTGTGCAGAGATCGATGAAGGATGCTCGAAGGAAGGCGGAACAAATGCAATTGTATCTAGAAGAAATGGTTCGAACTTACGATGATATTATGGTCTTCTACGGTGAAGATGCCACGGATGAGAACGCTCGAAGAGACTTCTTCTCGAAGTTGGCTGTGTTCGTTACAGAATGGAAGAAGTCCAAGGAGAAGAACATCGCACTTGAGGCTACGCGGAAACGAAATGAAGCTTCGATGAAGAGGAAACATGCTCAACTCAAGCTTGGTACTACCGAAACTGGTGGTCCACCATCTCCGAACTCTACTGGTGCCATGGACTCTCTCCTTGAGAAACTGCGAGCTGCTGCGCCGCAAGCTAGAGATCAAAGGGATCGAAGGCGCAGAGCGCGCTTACAGAATCGACATCAAGTCCGTGTTGCTTCTGGCCAAAAGATTCCTGAGCCAGATGAGATACCCGAGATGGAGGCAGGTCTCAAGAGCCCCGAATCGGTCAGCACTGAAGGCCTGCTAAGTCCCGAAATGGCGCCTCCTAACGAAGTCTCGGAGAATGATGACGTTGCCGACAGAGCAGCCCAGCTGTTACAAGGCATGCGCGGCACTGATGGCACCGATGAAGCTCAAGTCGATAGGAGGGAAAGTTCGAGAAGGTCACGGCGAAGGAACAACGCGGAGGAGGAAAGGAAAGAGCGAAGGCGGCGCAGAGAAAAGGCCACGAGCACTTCCGATGCTGGAATACCGGAGGCGGAAACGATACCCGAAGAAGCCACCCCGGTGCCAGAGGATTTTACCAAAGAATCCACAATCCTAATGCCAGATACACCATTATCGGAAGAGGGTGAGAAGATCCTGACACCAAAGATGATAGTCAGTCCGCCTCCGGCAGAAGATTCAGAAGCTGAAGGCACGAAGTCAACACCGATTGAGTTGGATGATTGATGTAGGAAGTGAAGACACACGGGACGATCATAAAACCCCTTTTTAATGTCTATTGCTGGAGTGGATGTAAATCTCAATCAGAGTGAGAAACCTCTTTGTACCTTATTTTTTTTTGGAATTTCTACTATCACATGTTTTGGAAGGAGGGCATAGAGGGGAACTGTCGGAATAAGGGGTTTGTCCAAAATGGAATAGCGAGGGAACTGATGGCGTCGGTGCGTAGATTGCCAGCCTATGATCGGGGTGTGGCCTGCGTGGTTGGGCGAGTGGAGTTACAGAGAACCGTTTCTGCATAGCGTGCGTTGTGGTTTTTACATTTTTTTACATTATGTCTGGTTTGACTGGGTCGACTGGATGGGGGGAGTAGAGGGAGAGAAGTGGGGAAGCGAGGGATGGAAGGTAGAAGTGAAACATATATTCTTCATGGTGCATGACAATGAGAAGTTGTTATCTTACCATAATTTTTCATGGTTTTTGTGCATGCATGCTGTCCTCCGAACATTTCTCTCCTTTAACTTCGCCGTGCTCGGTTGTCTGCTGTCATGTTCAGTCATATCTACTAGCACAGAGCTAATTCGACTTTTCGTCTCAACTTTGCGCAACCCCCGTTTTTTCCCTCGTAAATCTTCTCGCCGTTCGTTTGTGTTCAGCACTGTCAAATCGCATTAACTGGACTGCTTCCTAGCAGACGGGAATTTGGGATTGCTAGCATTTTTCTGCTTTCGTCGTGCGGGGCACGTGAACCGATGGTTGGTGGGAAGGAAGACACGGCGCGGTTCACTTCTCTGGATCAGCGAAACGTATAACTTCAAATCTTCCATCATATATAACTCACGGAATATAGAACGTCCAATATCGCAAAGGCTAGATCAGATATCATGGGGGTCAAAAGCAATATCATCTCACATTCTACACGATCCTGTTCCTAGTTTGAGGTGTGTATCTAACAATTTCTTTTTTGCCTAAATGGCAAGCACCTCCTCACTTCATATTTTATTGCCGGTCGACCGCGCACCACTAATGCAACGGATACGAATTCCCATGACAATCGTTTCTGCGCGTCTTTGCATCAGGGTAATGCCTGTCTCTTCTAAGTGGACGATATTCATGTCTTCCCGATTGAGTAATCTATATTTTTCTATGAGGCCCACATTGGGAAGTATCGAGTCATCTCGAGCTGGATTCTTTCCAGTTATCTCTGGAAGGCTGGCCAAGTGTCCATATTTCCTTCATGCATCTATTTGGTCATTCACATGCGTTTCAATGAGTTCCAAAATCTATAATTCAGCATTAATTTCTAGTTTTGAACTTTTCTGAACTTTCTGATCTTTCCTACTCTCACCAACCTCAACTTCCCTATGCGTCATCTTAATTAAAGCTTCCACCCATCATGTCGCCCATTCCTCGAACCAAACAGTCCCTAGTCCTAGGCTACAACACCCCCCACCCCTTCTCCCAAATCCACCTCCGCGACCGCTCCTCCGCGCAAGCCCTCCTCAAAACTCTTCTCGGCCCCTTAACCACCCATTTCTCCCCCCAAAGAGCACTAATCCGCGTTCCCGGCTCCACGGCCGTCCGTTTCGACCAGCGCGCGAGCGAAATCGAAGGCTTCTGTCGACCGCTCTGGGGACTGGGTGCGCTGCTAGCAGGAGGCGGAGAATACGATGGCGCGGACCTGTGGATTGAAGGGCTGAAAAAGGCGGTTGATCCTGAGTCTGAGGAGTTCTGGGGGGTCCCGAGGGATAATGATCAGAGAATGGTGGAGATGTGTCCGTTGGGGTTTACATTGGCGGTTGCGCCGCAATTTTGGGAGAGTATGAGTGAGAAGGAGAGGGGCAATTTGGAGGCTTGGTTGGGGAATTCGATTAACAGTAAGAAGTGAGTGATTTCATTTTTTGGTGCGTGGTCATGTGGAGAATGGGACTCTGACGAAAGTAGTATGCCAAATACAAATTGGCTGTGGTTCAGAGTTTTCGCAAACCTGGGACTTAAGTTGAATGGAGGAAAATACTCTCAAGAGAAAATCGAGCAGGATATTGTCCATTTGAATTCATTCTTTCGAGGAGAAGGCTGGTCAAATGATGGGCCGGAAGGAATTTGGCAGCAGGATTACTACAGTGGAAGCTTTGCGATTCAATTCTTGCAACTGCTGTACGCAAAGCTGGCAGGCGACGAAGACCCTGAGAAGGCAGCCGAGTTCAAGAAGCGTGCTCAAGATTATGCGTTGGATTTTGTTCACTATTTCGATGAAGAAGGCAGAGCTACTCCCTTCGGTCGTAGCGTGGGATATCGATTTGCTATGTCTTCGTTCTGGCCGGCTTTGGCATATGCTGATGTAGAACTACCTGCACCTCTCACATGGGGCATCGTGAAGGGGTTGTGGATGAGAAATATGAGGTGGTGGCAGACGCAGGACCAAATATGGGGTCCAACTGGAACGTTGACGATTGGATACACCTTCCCGAATATGTTCATGTCCGAAAACTACAACTCTCCGGGAAGTCCATACTGGGCATGTTTGTCGTTCATTGGGCTAGCTGTTCCTGAGAACCATCCATTCTGGACTTCTGAAGAAGAGCCTTATCCGACGAATCTGATTCCGAAAGTTAAAGCGTTGAAATATCCGGGACATATCACAAGTTACCATGGAGGACACAGGATGATACTCTCGTCTGGTCAAGCGTGCTCTTATCCTATGAGGGGGACACATGCAAAATATGGATCACTTGCGTATAGCAGCGCCTACGGATACTCGGTTCCAACAGGATGTTTCACTCTCGAACAGTTTGCAATGGCATCGCAACTTGGATTGTCGGACGACGGAGGCTCTATCTGGAAAACTAGATTGCACTGCGACGAGGCTATCATCGAAACGCATGAAGATCAGCCAGTACTGAAGTCAATTTGGAAGCCGTTCTCGGACGTCAACATCACAACCTACCTGATACCCCCAGTAGAAGCTACGCCAAGTTGGCACTTACGCGTACACAGAATTGAAGCAGGCCGGGAAGTCATGACGGCAGACGGATCATTCGCAATCCACAACGAACGAAAAGTCGATGGGCGTTCTCTCGATCTGTATGACGCTTCAAAAGATGAAGGTACACTGCCCAAGATAATCGGCAACTATGATCTCAACACACCAGACGGCAGCTCACCAGGGTCCATTGGCGCCTTCGCAGTCTCAAAAGGCGCCGTGGGCATCGTAGCTCTTGAGACGGCAAGCAAACGTGCAGCAAATCTCGTCAACGCCGATCCAAACTCGAACCTAATTGAAAGTCGGACGGTGATACCAACTTTACAAGAAACGTTAAGCAAAGGAAGCGTGGCTTGGTATGTTACGGGCATATATGCCAATCCCACGAAAAGTAGTGGTCTTGGTGCAAACAGCTATCTTGATGGGTGGGATAACAAACCTGCGGTTCCGGAGTGGTTGAGGTTAATCATCAAGGAGGGATAACTTCTTGAGCGTCTCCCCAAATAGATGTAGTTCTTACTAGTAATTCTCTATTGTTCTTGACGTTCATCTTCGATATAGTTTGTGCATGCTCAGCCTTCGAGATCCCGTGTCACACATAGCACACAAGTCATACAAGTCACGCAACATTACCCCCACCCCCACACTACCTCAATCTCACCTTGGCGACGTCCCGCCAAGTGTTCCTTCCCCGCCACAAAGGACCTTCTGAACGTGGATTGATGGAATAATAGTGCCATCACGCGCATCCCTGTCCGATAATCAGAAGATGAAGTTATATGTATGCGGGGCTCCACAGCCGGCTAACCCCATCCAGCTTACGACGTATTGGACAACCATCCATGTAGCTTTTCCATGCACATGGTTGGCTGGATGAATACGAATCCTCCGTGTATTTACCCATCATGCAGTGCCAGGATGCGATAATCAGAATCTGGGGGATAGCACAGAATGGAAGAGCTGATCCTTGGCGAGCTTGGCCAATTGTTTGGCCTCGGACAATTTGACTTACGGTGGAGAATGGTCTGTTCTTGCGAACCCGGGCTGAGGAGATTAATATAATGGGATGGAGGTACGAAATATGTCTGCTAGTTCAATGTTCAGTTCATTTTTTCGTCTCTTGTGAGTGAACGCATTTACGTCGACAGATACGTTTGCGGAGACCTCGACAGTCGCGGAGCTTGCATCTCAGGAGTCGAAGATTACATATTACTTTTATCAGTTCGTATCACTCTCAATTGCAGAGATACTGCAACCTCGGCAGAATGGGTCTCGGGTTTAAGATACTTCAGAAGATCGTGAAGAATGAGTCTATGAAAACGCAAGTCTTATTCTGGGGTCTTGCGATTTACAGCGAGTTAACTTCTTTCTAGTGATCCGTAAGAACTTGAGAGAATCACTGCAAGCATTCGCATAGTCTAATTGATACATTAGACCTGAGATCTATGGATGGCGCGTTTTCTTCTTGGCAGCTTCTGGTATGTATCTCTAGTATTGCCCTCGGAATAGGAGTTACTTCACTGCGCTGGACACATGTGCTGACTTATTCATAGCATGCTTCGGTGGAATGCTCTTCGGTTGGGGTGAGTTTAGACCGCAAGACTTGATACGGGATGTGTTGATTGATATCTTTAGACATTGGGACCATTGGAGGAGTTATTGTTATGCCTGCCTTCACCACGTATGCCTAGTTTTATGAACTTGCTCTAGGCAATTGGCTGACATTCATAGGAAATACCACATCGACCCACTTCACCCGAAAGTTGGAGCTGATCTCCTCTCAAATAGCAAGTTACATTTCTCAAAATCGTAAAGTTAATATCTGACTGTCAATAGTTGTTAGTACATTGCAGGCTGGATGTTTCTTTGGCTCCCTGATCGCATACTACGTCGCGGATCGATGGGGTCGAAAGGTATGAGATTTCTAATTGGTAGCGATACTTTACTTTACTGAGTGATTCTAGCCTTCGCTACTCATCGCTGCCGCCTTTACAATCGCAGGAGTCATCTTTCAGTGCGCTTCGTCAGGGCATATGTATGTAATATTAAGACACGTCTGCATCCCCAAGACTAACACTTCACAGTGCGGTTCTTTACATCGGAAGACTTGTCAGTGGGCTTGGAGTCGGTGCTGCTAGTATGCTCACGCCACTTTATGTGAGTTTTTACGCACGCGAAGGGAATTATAACTTATGTCACTCCTAGGTCAGCGAGAACGCACCCCGAGCTATCCGAGGTGCTCTCACTGGAATGTACCAACTATTCATCGCAACTGGTAAGTTATAGTCATAATAACAGATGTGGCCGGTTTCTAACTGAAGGATATAGGAACTATGCTCAGTTTCTGGGTCAACTACGGAGCACTATTGCACCTTCCAGGTGACTCCGTATGGATCGGTAAGAGACTACATATTTACCTAACTATATCAGAGACAACGCAGTTCTAACCCATTCTCAACCAGTTCCACTTGCGTGCCAAATGATTCCAGCAATATTCCTCTTTGTCGGCATAGCTATGTGCAATGAATCTCCTCGCTGGTTGGCCCGTCAAGATAACTGGGAAAAGGCCACTGCCATTCTATCCCAAGTTTCCAAGTTCGTAGTCATCATCCGATACTTAAGTCAATTCTAATATCCGAAAGCCTTCCATCTGATCACCCTTATATCCGAATGGAAATCGAGGAGGTAAGTCTAGCACCCATCCCAGTTCTATAGAATCTTAGCTCACAAGACATTAGATGAGTCAACAACTCGAGAATGAGGTTAGCATATTAATATCCCTTCTCTCCTCGACTCTTCCATTAACAAATCATAGCGCCGTCTCATCGGAGGAGCCGGATTCGTCGATCTGATGAAGGAAATGTGGCTAGTCGCAGGAAACCGCAAGCGAGCTCTGATCTCCATCGGACTTATGACCTGCCAGTACGTCCCCTTTCCAGACCCCACATTTTCCTTTCTCACTGACTGACACAACCCTAGACAAATGACTGGAACAGTATGACTGAAATTCATATTTACGAAATTTCGCGCCCGCTAACAATAATTTCAGAACGCAATTAACTACTATGCTCCTAAGATCTTCCTGAATCTAGGGATTAACGTATGTTCTCCTCTCCTCTCCTCTCCTCTTACATACATGTGGTCTAATAGCACAATCAGAGCGCAACATCAGGTCTCTTCGCCACAGGAATCTATGGCATCGTAAAGATGGTCACCTGCGCAGCTTTCCTCCTCGTCGCCGCCGATTCCCTTGGTCGTCGTAAGTTACCTTCTCTCGTCCTCACCCCTTCCACATTCTCCTTTCCCTCTCCCTCCCATTCCACCTTCCCCTTCCCCACACTCCCTCCGCAAAACTCCACTAACCCCCTGCCTCCTCCAGGTCGTTCCCTCCTCTGGACCTCCATCGCCCAAGGCACCGCTATGTTCGTCATTGGCTTCTACGTGCGCTTCGACCCGCCCGTCAAAGGCGCCGTGATCCCTCCCGTCGGCTACTTCGCCCTGACCTGCATCTACCTCTTCGCCGGGTTCTTCCAATTCGGATGGGGCCCCTGCTGCTGGATTATCGTTAGTGAGATCCCGACGGCGCGGTTGCGCGCGTTGAATGTGGCGATCGCGGCGGCCACGCAGTGGTTGTTTAATTTTGTTGTTGCGAAGGCAGTGCCGACTAGTAAGTTTTGCTTTTTGTTTTGGTGTTTGGTTGTCTGGGTTTGAAATTTAGGGGGTGGTTGAAAGGAGGAGCTGAAGGAGGGAGGGGGGATTTTGGTTCGTGAATTGTACTAATGCGTTTTTATAGTGCTTGTCACAGTCGGAAGAGCAGGATACGTAAGTCCCCCGTTCCCCATTATTGCACCTTTTTCATCCTCCCTCTCCCCCCATTATTGCCCCTTTTCTATTCCCCCTTCCCCCTCCAAACCCCACACTAACACCCCTCCTCCCCACCCCAGGGCACCTACTTCATATTCGGCACCTTCTGCTTCAGCATGTTCTTCTTCGTGTGGTTCCTGATCCCGGAAACCAAAGGTCTCTCCCTCGAAAAAATGGACGAACTATTCGGAAACCCCGATCTGCTGCACCAGAAACACGACGAGGAGTCGCAGAATGGATCTGTTCGCCGTGCTAGTGCTGCGGAGAAGAATGCGCATGTTGCTGAGATTGAGGAGCGGGAACATGCGGGTGGGAATGTAGACGGTGGCGTGGAGAGCAGAGGTACTACTGGTGATGATATTGTGGCGCAGAATAAATAGGGGGAGTATTAGAGGCGGTGGACATACTGAGACTGGTGGGTATTTTAGAGGTGGGGGGATAAGAGAGGAATAGGAAGATAATTTGTGAGTAATCATGGGGCATATTATTATTAAGAAGCCCGAGAATTGCGAGATACTATATCTGGTGGGACGGGTGACGTTGTCGATATAGCAACTGTGTTCGGGAATACTTATTATTTATATGCCTGTTGCTTTTGAAAAATCATGAAAACCTTCATAGCTGTTGGTTCTAAATAAAAATAACTTGCCTTCCAGTCGCATCGAGTCATCTCTGCCAGCCTATCTTGTGTAGTATGCAATCTTCCTCTTGACTGCCATCATTAGAAGATGAATTGGTCGTGTAGATTTCCATACCCCATTTACTGAACCTGCGAAGATGAAGTAACACAAATATAGAAATCAACAGAAAATCAGTCAAACCGATGAGACATCTCCTCCAAACCAATCCCTCTACTTCTCCCTAGTGTCTGTTGCTTATTATCTGAACTCAAACCCCCCACGGCCAACGATGTACATAATATCAAATTTTCAAGCGAAGCGCAAAGTGCGTCAATGTAGAAACTCAAATGAAACTTCTACCTCTACCCTTCAACTGGTCAATTCTTCTCTTCACGCTGTTCATCTGTCTCCTGGCTTCAGCCACTCTCAAAGCATCCTCAAGCTCAGTCGCTGCTCTCGCTGCCTCTTCTTCGAGTCCGCGTAATTCGACTTCCAGCTCTACCGATGGTAGCACGGGTTGATCTTTGACTCCGACTTCACATTCCACGTCGGGCTCATGTTTAACCATCTTGATTCCGGCTTCGGCTCCGATTTCGGTTTCAAGGGCAACAGCGGACGAGGGGCGTAATGGGATATGATTATCGACGTTGACAGTGAAAGATTGAACTGTGGACTTTGGATCACGGGTGTAAAGTCGGGCAGCATTAGTGGAGAAAAAGCCGTAGCGGGAAATAGAGTGCTGTCTGCCATCGAATCATGATTGGTGGTTGCCTGCAGGGAAGATTGTGGACTGGAGACATTCAAGGGTATCATGCTGGGACTCAGTACTTTCTTATGAACTCGCCGCTTTGGAACCGTTAGGTCTATAAACTCGACAGGTCTCTTAGGCGCCTTTTTGTGCTCCGTCTTAATATTGGGTAGCAATTTCACAGGGGAACCATGTTGAGTTGAGGAGACCACGGCCAGAACGGGATCATCTGACGAGCCAAGCCCATTAGCAGCAGGGAAAGTATACATATCAGATGTATGACTTTCAGGAGTGCTTGTGATAGGAATGACGGTTCTCATGCCTACCTCCTCCAAGGGAGTCGAGCTTGCAGATGGAACGCAGCCAACCATTGATATTGGGACTGCTTTTGAAATGGACGGAGGAGGATTAACAGGAGATGTACTGTCCTGTGATACTTCCATATTTTGAGAAGTCAATAGTAGAGTTGGCTCGTGTGCGGTGCTTGGTGTACTTCCCTTTGATGTTTTTTCTCCAGCGGGGATCCACGAATTTGTAGTCGGTGTTTTGACAGCCCCGGGAACCAGGCTCAGCTTTTGTGGTGAGACTTCAAGATCAATAGGCACCTCTTTCGACCCTTCGGTCAATTCGTGTTCTGGAGGGAATTCACCTTTATCAATATAACATCGTCTCCCCTGCGAACTGTCAACATGTTGGAAGGGAAACAGGAACAAGCTTGAGCTCACTTGCAACTTTTGAAATGCACGCGATCTCTCGCGGCCATGAAGCTCGCCCCATGACCGCCAGTATAGAGGAGGATTAGAACGTAAACGATTTGACAAGGCCATGACAGCTTCATTCTCTGGTTTAGAACCCAATCTCTTCAGATGATGCGACCATACATGCTCAAAATCATACTTCTGGAGAAACTTTAGCTTTCTCTACTGCCGATGCAAATCTTTGACTTTGGCATACCGAAAGCTCCTCGTAAGTCTTCTGTCGGTATACTTCAGGAATGACATCCCACGATAGATAGATCAAGGGCACCGGTGTCTTAGCAATACTGATAGTGTCGAAGAATGCTAACGCTAATTAGCAGCACGACTATAAGTTTGTAACTCACTTACTCGGTCCACGCCACAGGTAGCAAAATTGTTGCGCCTGGCTATACCTGTACAGTTGTGTGCAAAGCGCTGGCGGTCGCAGATGTTGTGTTACTTCTTCGTCTGAAGCCGGCTTTCCGTCGAGAAGTCTTGACATCGTAAGCAAGGGTACATCACACCATGAAGAAAACTCACTTCAGCTTATGCGTTATGTGATATCGGTGATAAACTCTCCGATTCACAGCGGTGCGTTGTAGCGTATCGATTCGGGTATCCTTCTTTCGAATGGCATCCATTTTGAGCTTATGGGCTTTCATTCTCTGCTGAAAATCCGACCTAGTGATGTCAGTCTCCCCTGCCTGCTTATATTTACATAGCTCAATGCGCAAGCCTTCCAAATTCTTGTAGTATTGTCGAGAAGTACTGGAAGAAGGCTTGAAATAGTCACCTACGCAAGGATATGTCAACAGGTGAAAGATAACGCTTCGAGAGCAATATACGTACCGGCAGTGAGCAAATCTAGTCCGAACTTAACATCGGTCATCAATTGTCCATCAACAATAGCCTCGATGGAGTCGATGATAATTGTTTCAGCTTTCGTGAGAGGCCCTTTCTGAATCGTCTTCGGAAACTTCTTCTTCCAGATCATTGTTCCAGAGTGTATGCTGAAGAGCTTCACCAGTACGCCATCATAGAACCCGTAGGTAAATCCTGCATTGAGAGTAATCTCCAGGCCGAATAAGACCGGCTCTGAGATAATAAATCGAGTCAGATTTCCAGTCTCCGGGTCTTTCTTATCAACTTGCATGTATTCATCCAAATACTTCGGCGCCTTGGCATGCACTGGGTTTTGGATGAGGCGGGTGGAGAATCGCTCATAGGAAAGACCCAATGAAGCCATCTGTGGATTCGCCGAAGGTAGCTCCATAATCAAGTCGGTAAAAGCACAAAGCGAACTTGGATTGCTGTGAGAGGTGAGTCTTGAAACTGGTATTCAGGTGAAACTTGTTCTGTCCGAATTCAAATCAGACGATGTGCACCAAGCCGTTGCAAAGATCTTGTGCAGATCATCAATCCAGTTTAAACTCAGAAGACAATTAAATAAAAAGGTGAGGTGGAGGTGAATGGAGAGGATCGAAATTGGGTTAAAAGCAACGCAAGTTCGCCCAGGAAAATTGAAAATTATTTCGTTGCGATATCTAGGCTTCGAGCAGGTCTAGGGGAAATGAAAAGCATGCTTCGAGAAGTAAAGCATATGATGCTGCGTATTAAAATAGACAGACTTCCAGAAAGTAAACAAGTTGAAAGTGAAGTGTTGTGATAATATCGATTTGGAAGCTGGGCAAGGCTAAGCTTACTCCTCATAACCAAATAAGGAAGGCACCTCACAACAGACTACAGTAGGATATCATTCTCCATACTCGCTTACAGCACCGCACAATCTTCTTCCCAATCGGCCCACGTATATTGTTCGAAAGAAACCCGAAAACCAACACCAGTTCACGCCTTCTTAGTGAACTCCTGGATTCTCTGGAACACTTCACTTGGGTCCAAGAAAACTTCAAATCTCTCCATCTTCCCTGCCTCTTCTTTCCCTTCCTCAACCAAGAAGATCTTCCCAAACGCCGGTATCTTGATCTTCTTCTCCTCTGGGTCATTTGCTACAATATATGTGATGAAGCAAGATTCATAAATCTTGTTGCCAACACGGTCTACATAAATCAATCTTGTGGTGAGCCGAGGCACGGCTACAGGAGGTGGAGGTGAGGAGGAACGATGACTTTACTTACCCATCTCGACGAGCTCGTGCTTCATGACTTTGAGTAAGGGGAATACTGCTTCGAAGAACTATGGGTAGATAATGGTCAGTGTATGTGTGTTGTAATTGGCTGCAGATGGTATACACACCTTAGTGATCTCCTCTACTCCGTTCGCCTCCTCACTGTTTCCATATCTTAGGACAGCATTCGTGCTGTAGAACTTGCTCAAATCTTTGGTAGTCAATGAATCAGCCGAGTTGTGAAGCTAGAAAGAGAGTCAGCAGTTTAACCCTGTAGGTAGATACTAACGGACAGCAGTAGTTGCACGGGAACCATACCTGATTCACCCATGCGAGTGTAGCCTCAGTTGATGAACTCATATTCAATGAACAGACACCTTAGTAGTGCTAAAAGCTGATAGAAATGGATATGTGAAGACAGAAAAGGTATAAAGACAGAATCTAAGCAAAATACTTACTTTTATATGTCGACAACTTGGTAGATTCTCCTTTCCCCCTCTTGAATCATGTCACGTGGGCGGACACTTTTCGGACACTTTGCTGATAAATCAGCCCGTTAGAGAGCGCCGGCGGACAGACATGTTTCGAAGAGAGAGTTCATAGCCGATGATGAGAAATGAATATGACGTGAAGAGAATCGGAGTTAACGTTGCTGATGAAGTTTTGAACAGATCCCATACTCCCATCCCACTCATGAATAACTATAGTCACTTTTCATCACCATCTTTCGACTCATCGGAAGAGACGCCCCTTTTCATCTTTCTGTCACAGTCTGAGAACTTCTCTGCAAGTGATTCAAGAAAGCGCAAAGAGTAAAAGCATTGAAGCAGTGGACAACTAAGTTAAGTTAAGGTTCAGAGATAATTACCTACCCCAGATTTCCCGAATCATCAAGTGGGATGTTTAGCGTGGAATTACCCCTGTCGCTCCAGCCTTCTCAATTTTCCGAATTGGAGGTTACATCTCTCCACCTTGGATACTAATCTCAGACTTCAGCCTCGTCCCTCGGCGATTCTTGAAACTGACCAAGACCAAGATGAATCGTCCACAATAAAACGGCCTTATCGTATCTGACAATTCGATATTATGGCGGAGCGGAAGATGTCAGAGGCAGGTTCCTCAAAGATGCTGACTCCAAGCGCATCATTTCGTACGTAGCGCAAAATGCTCCAGATACAAGAAGATGATTGCTAATAATTCCCAGCAACGCACAATTCACCCCGAGTCTGGTTTTTCACATCAGCACTGTCTCCTTTATCTGTCCGGTTAATCAAACTACTCTTAGCTCACGGCGACTACATTGCTGCTGGGTTACCGCCAAATGAGATTGGAGACGACGACCGAAGCGCAGAATTCAAGGATCTTATCAACGAATGCAAAAGTGGTCGCAAGAACAGAGAAGGCTGGAAAGATAGAATTCGCGGAATACGCTGCGATGGCAGGTAAGGCGAGCCTGATCACCGTTGTGATTTATCATTAACTCCGCAACAGAGTTATGGGACAATGCGGCGCAGCCATTGCAGAAGCTATCGATATCTTTGGTCGCATAGACATACTCATGTGCTGCACATCTGAAGGTGTGTGGGCTATCTTTGGTTACCATATTTTGCTAACGTTGAATAGCTGTGGTGGGGACGGTCGAAGAGCTATCAACCTGTGCAGCAACCCAAAACCTCGTACGTGGTCAGTTCGAGACCATATTTTTCAGCCAAGTCAACTTCATCAAAGCAACACTCCCCATGATGCGCGAAAAGCACAATGGTCACATCATCGTCCTCACAGGAATAACAGGCCACATTGGAACACCTGGTATGCCGATGTATTGCGCCTCGACGTGGGCTCTGGAAGGATTCTGTGATTCTCTGGCGTATGAGATTGCCCCTTTTAACATCAAGTTGACTATAGTTCAACCAAATAAAGAAATTCCCGTCTTGACAAATAAAATCATATTCGCGCCGCAGCTACCGCAATATGAGAGTCAGAACAACCCGGCCCCTGGATTACGGGATATCTTAACAAACGTCGTAAATCTGCATCCGGACACTCGAATAGACGAGCAGGATAGCCAGACAGCAAAGAGTGTTATCGAGTCCAGGTACCCGAACCTTCCCAGTGAAGCTAGGGATAGACTAGTTCTCGAAACAGTTCATGCCTTGACCGCAATTGGTGGCCACGAGAATCCTCCAGCAAGACATATCGTAGGCTATGAAGGTGTTGCATCAGTCAAGGAGAAGCTCAAGACTATTAGCGAGGAGCTGGAAGATTTCGTCGAGGTTAGCTGTGCAGTGGACATCTTCAAGAGTGATGTTGGCAGCGCAGCATTATCAGACTCCTTGAAGGCGGAGAGCAACTCCAACAATGCAGGGACGGCAGGGGGCATTTAAAGTCCGATCCTAGCTCTGGTCATATATTGGCGGGTCGTATGTTCGAGTTCGGCAGCGAAATCTGAGAATCGAGGCCAGTACGGAGTGGTAAAGGGTTCATCGCGTCAGTCACACAGAGAAGGGTGAGTGGTCCGCCATTCGCCTTTGCCTTGATTTTCATTCTGTTACTAATCAACTACAGCCATAACCCGAACTTGTTATTGGCGTTATCCTACATGCTGCTGCGTGCAGTACTGAACATTAGGTTCATACACGACTTCCTTGATGTACGATGGCAAATACTTGGGAAGTGTTTCATCGGGAGCAATGCTTTCAATAAGAAGTGCAACTCTATTAGAGATCATCCCGATCGACAGATGGCTTCTATTTGGTCATCTATGACAAGGGGCCAGCATTCACGAGTCGAGTATGGGAGAAGGAAAGGGTGTCGGGATAACGCGCCGCTGGAACGAGTACAATCATTGATCCCAGGACGGCAGTCTAGGCTTCCTGGCTGTGATCAGCAAGTCGCTTAGGGATAGAGATCACATTGAACTCTTGTGGTCCCGCCTCAGTCAGAAGCCTCAACTAAGATGCAGAACCAAGGTCGATGGTACGGCATACTGTGATGCTGGCGCATACACTTGCCGCTCCCTGGGATACAGGAGCATAGCAGACTTCAGATAGAGAGTCAAACGATATCTTTCACATATATATGTCTAAAAGCCAGGATACTGGATTCGAAGAGCTATTAGTTGCTACAGTTTGGACAGTTCCTGGGGCTCTGTGTAAGCAGATTCCACAGCAGAGCCGTCTTATCACGATTTCCTTAAACCGAACAATATTTGGTGAGATTCTTGTTCCACTCATTTTATATTCACTATGCAAGGTTCCAAGCATATTATCATCACTGCCCCGTATTTTCAGGACTATTCATAGAACAACTTCGTAATCGCGAACTGTACGCACATAAATTAGAGCTTGACGGACAAATGTCCGTGCACCCAGCCTTGTCATGAGGCTGCGACTAAATATATCAAGGGTCCGTTGGCGAATTCTCGGCATCGGGTCCATCTCGAGCAATTTAACAGAAAACCCCTCCGCAATTCGGCGTCGGAGTCAAGGAGCCAAAAATGTCGACGACACGCTTGACATTTCTGTACCCTCCTCTGTTTCGATCACTGAGAGCCAGCGAACCTTTTGCTCCAGCAGTACGAGCGTGCTCTCGACCTGCGCGACGTCCACATCGACCGAGGAGCTTTTCCGCAACACGGAGAAAAGGGGAGACCTTCGTCCAGCGACATGGAAAAGCTGTTGAGCCATTTCTCAAAGAGGGAGAGACTGAACAGAATACGAAGGTGTTTATACCAAAGAAGAAGGATGAGGTAGAGGAGGAAGAGGAGGAGGAGGAACCAATCAACACCAAGCCCACTCCAACGCCGACGCAAACAGAAGTCCCAAAAGTCGCCGGAGAAGCAAAAGCCAACGGGCCAGAATCTGAACCTTCCTCCGCCGCGCCTCTTTCGGAAGAGACCCAAGCAGCAGCCAATCTCCCCGGCGATCTCGAATACAAGGGCATAAATGCTCAAGGTCCACAAGAGCCAACCCCTCGTCAGAAAGCTCAAGCAAACACGAAAGATGCGCTAGCGCCGCTCGAGACAGTCCTTCATATGTCACCACCGGAGTCGCCCGAAGCACAGAATGCATCGAAGCCGCCGCATTTGCAAACTCCGCCGTATGTGCATCATTTCGATACGTATGCGTTGGTGCAGCAAGTACAGTCGGGTGGGTTTACTAAGAACCAGAGTATTACGGCGATGAAGGCAGTGAGGGAGTTATTGGCGATAAACTTGGATGTTGCGAAGCAGGGCTTGGTCAGTAAGAGCGACGTGGAGAATGTGAGTATAATGCTTCTTTTCGTAAAACCTCTGGTCGTTTGAGTAGAGCTAATGATTGGATGGTATAGGAGACATATCTTTTCCGTGCAGCATGTTCGGAGTTGAAGACGGAGATTCAAAATAATCGGAAAGCCAACGATGAGAAGATGCGGAGGGAAAGAACATTGTTGCAGCATGAGGTTGATATTTTGAATCAGAAGCTTACTCAGGAATTGCTGAGCTTGAAGGATGATTTGAAAGGCATGTTTGATGATCGGAAGATGACTGTCCGTATGGAGCAACGTCATATGGAAAGTGCTGTATGTATTTATCCTCTCTTCATTCATCTATCAACCTTCCTCTCCCCCTATTTTCCCCTCACCCTACCACTTTTCTCTCACCTCCCCACGTGCACCCCACCGTCCCCAAAACCAAACTAACCCTCTCCCCACAGATCCAAGAACTCAACTACAAAATCACCGTTCTCCTCAACAGCGACAGCAAATCCGAAATCGAAGGCCTCCGCTGGGTGCTCACGCGCCGCTCCGTCATGGGCATCCTCTTCATGGCATTCATGGTTCTCACCAGTCTTCGATATGCAAGTTATAAGAGCCACGAGCTTGAGGTGCGGAGAAAGAAGAAAGAGGCTGCGGAGCTCAAGTTGAAACAGGCGGGGGAGGAAATCGTCCCTGATTTGCCACCGCATGGTGCGGCGGAGATTTTGGCGGCGAATTAGTGGGGAGCAGGTGACGGTTGGGGAGAGATTGAGAAGGGGAGTTGAGTCGCATAGTGGCGCGTTGTTGGATACGTGGAGGGAGGGGGAATATGTTGTGTTGTGCAGAATCTTCGTCGAATAAAGCAAAAGCTCTGTTGCGAGATACCCCGCTAAACGTAAATTATATAGATCGAATGAAAAGAAACACATGGCAGAACACCATAGACTAGACTCGAATATATCACGCCTCATAGCTACTTGCTCAGTCAGATATTTATAAACCGTGATTGGCGGATTTGTGTGAGCAAGTTGCGGATCTAGTGAATAGCTATTAGCTTGCTTGAATATCATACTTTTTAATCTAGCTTCTGTCTCGCGGTCCAGATGGAAAAAAGAATCTGATTTACAAGATAGTTAGGAGCACTTTTTGGCGCAGAAGTTAGAGGGAGAATTCAGCCATATATAGCTGTGTCTGAATCTAATATTACGGCCTAATGACCTTGATATGTTCTGAAAGACCTATGACACACGCTTGATTGGCTGGAGTACCCGAGATGCGTAGCTTGAATTGGATTGATGTTGAGTTTTGGCAGGAGTTTTGCTGAACACGGTTAGTTAAGACGTTGGAAAACTTCGAAATAGTTGTAGGTAGGATATATTGTTTCCAGCGTATATATCTGAAGATAAAAACGTGAAGTTGGCAACAAGAGAGTAGTCTGTAGTCATCGTATTGCAACGAAGGGAGCCGAAAGTTAAGTGGGTCTCGCTTAAGGAAAGGAGAGTTAAATTGTGTTCAAACATCATAGGACCCCAAAGGGATTGAGATGGAGATGTTCCGGATATTCGTGTTTACTCCCTTATCTAGGAAAATGGGTACTTGGCATATTGAAACTCAAACTATCAAGAGAAGAAAGAGGACTTGAGTACACAGTGCACTCACTCAGTTAGCTTCACGTACTTTGGAACCACTTCCATTCAGCAAATCAAACCAAGGAAACATCAATGAGCAAAACCCGATATCAATTCTTGTATTTACTTCCCAAGCGCTGAATCCATGCTGCAAGGAACTAATAGTAGTAACCATTTCAATTCATCCTAACCAACACCTCAACGCACAGTAATTCCGCTGTTGCATTCATCCATCCTTCCCCAGCACAGCCAGCATATAAGCAGACAAGACGAACGCAAAGCGAAAAATATTTTCTCCCGAATCCAACCATTTTATTTTGTGATATGTACTCCCTCTTTCCCAGCGGGCAAGCTAATCCGGCAAAAAGCCCGAGCTTAAGTGTATCAACCAATCAATCCAAGTAACACCCTCTTCTCCCTGCTCTTACCCCATAAACTATGTTCCGCTTTCCTTTCTTCCCTATAACGCCATCTTGCCTGTACGTCTAGTAATGCAAGTCTTCCATCCGGGTCATAAAATATACAGGTGTATTAACAAATCAAACTGCCCTATCCCATGTCTACATAATCTTACACACCCTTTCTGGGTCCTTCTCTTTTCCAGTTTGATTGGAGCTTTGGCCATTTTCAGTCAATTCGGGGTTTTCCAATTCGGCCGGTCCTCGACTTTGCGTGCGCTTCTTGCTTTTCTTGCTACCTTTTCGTGATATCGTCCCGTTGTTCTGCTTCATAGGTTCCCCATTATTGTTGGCTATGCCAGTCGTATTCTCCAAAACGGTGGCCGCCTCCTTCGTAACCGTAGTGACACTAGATCCATCGGCGGGTAGATGTTCTTTGCTTGATCTTGATATCATGCCCTTGATGGCCTGAGCAAATCGTCCGTCATTAGAGGAACTTGGAGGACGACTTCTTCCTCCTTTGTTTCTACGTAGTGTCCGAGACGCCCTCCCACTTGATACTTCTTCGTTTGGTGTAACCGGAGCGGAGCCGGCTTCGGATTTTCCCAGACTAGCTATGCTCGCAGTACTTCCATCAGTGACTGCCAGACTTGCCCGTCGTTCTGAGTCGGGTAGATTGAGACTTCGCCGTGGCTGATCGTCCATTGAGTATCTGATTGTTGGCGTGGACTCTATTGCACCATCGAAATAACCCGGAGTGCTGTTTTGACTATTGCTCAATGCAGGACTCGATTCCGATATAGTCACATCGACACCTGAATCACTGTATGACGGTGGAAGGCCATCCAAATCCTGTAAGTCGTGGGGGAGGTATGTATCATACGTTGGCTGGACTTGATAAAATAACAAATACGGCATTTCTTCTTTGAGAGCGTGTTGGATATTGGTGACTTCAGATACCCTGGGGGTCCCTACGTCGTCAAATTTAATCCAACGATCCTCAGCATAGCCAGGAGGATGGCTGCTATGATTTGGTTCGGAAGAGTCTGAGTCGCCGTCCGGTACCAATGTCGTCCCACGTACGAAACAGATGTAATGTCCCGAGTGAGGGGTATACCCCCGATGGCATATAAAGGATTGCAAGGACAACTTGAAATTTCCCATCAGTGGCCCATCCTCACGAATCATATCTTCTTCGAGAAAATGCGGCAGTTTGATGTCCAATGGTATATCGACAAAGGTGTTCTTCCGGATCGCATCGCCGGTAGCTGTGTAAGTATATCTCTTAAGGGCGATACCCAAGACTGGTCTAGTCTTTAAAAGGTGCGCAGCAACCTGTCGGTCGTTTTTTGCTTCCGCTTTTGTGAACCAAGCTATATTGGCAATCAGTACATGAGTCTCACTTTTAGTCGAAGGGGCATGGGGGTTTAATTGGCAAAGAAATGGTGACGGACGTAGTAAGTTGAAGCACTGCCAAGCAGGAAGCATGACCTCCCTTTCTGCCTGGCTTTTATAAACAGAAACACGGCTCATGGAACGGGAGAGTCCTGTGGGATCTCTCGAACTTTCGCCATGCTCCTCTGGTGTAATAACCTTGTTCCGGAAAACGCTACTCGATCGTATTCTTCCATTCGGTCTTGATTCTGCAGCTCCTTCTGGATCAGTGGTGGAGGGCGTTTGCGGTGCTGATGGAGTTACTTCAGCGACTTCCACGTGTTGAGCCGTTGACTTCTCGCTGAACGATTGGTTTGATCGAGTAGATGAAGTTGTTGCGGAACGCTTGAGCCGTCTATGTACCTCAACGCGGTTGTTGAAATGGGCCTCTAAACAGTCCTCTAGTCTAATTGGGCGTTTAGAGCCATCGGGCAGGGTCGGAATTTCCAGGTCATCGGGAATAGCAACATCAAGCAAGCGCTCATAAACGTATTTATGATCGTCCTTCGGGACTTCAATACCTGGATGCATTATATTCATTTTCAATGTGAGTAGTGGAAGGCCCAGCGCGTCAGCAATTTTGTTGAACGCTTCAGTGGTATCTTGCTGTTTGCC
This sequence comes from Rutstroemia sp. NJR-2017a BVV2, assembly GCA_002946415.1. Classification (NCBI taxonomy): domain Eukaryota; kingdom Fungi; phylum Ascomycota; class Leotiomycetes; order Helotiales; family Rutstroemiaceae; genus Rutstroemia; species Rutstroemia sp. NJR-2017a BVV2. The sequence continues at coordinate 724,256 of NJPS01000054.1, forward strand.
ATTTGTCACTTCCTCCCAATCACACGCCGTCTCGATAGCCTTCTGAAGGTGCTCAGTCTAGATAACGTCAGCTAGATCTCAATTGAGGTGCGAACAACGAACAATGTCAGTTTGAATAAGCATGCCGCTTCTGAGCATGTTCACCCATAGTCTTATTAAAGTCGATAATCGTCGCCTCGGTTCGTCTTCCCAAACAGAGTGTAGTAACGGTTCGAAGCTGGGCAGTCGCGCAAACATTGCGAAGAGTAGGGAGTCCAGATAGCATGTTACGCCTCCATTATTGACTGCGCCCAGCATTTTGACTTTCGGATCGTATGGTTTGACCACTCCTTCAACAGAGTCTCGAAATATGATAACCAATTCTAATGCCTTGTTGACGTCTCCCATAGCATATGTAGAATTGAGCGCATAAGTTATTTGCTCATCCTCTATCTCTGTTCGTCCTTGGTCTGCCAACATCTTTCGGATAGTTTGAATCTTTATGCGATCAGTACGGCTCGCGATGGTTTCAACGCTGGGTAAGCCAACTGACCTTATCGTTCTGTTGTATGCTCGCCTTATCTACTTTCTTTTGCGCATCCGACTTGAATATCGAGGAAAGGAAACCACTTCCATTTTCGGAGCTTGGCCTGGTCTGCATAGGACAACGAGAATTTAGTTAGCAACGGCATAGCAATGAATCACGGGAAAAGACATTGTTGCAACAGGTCCCATTTCCACGGCGCCTAGGCCACGAAGCCCACGGATTTAGTGACCAAATTTCGGTGCAAGGAATTCGGGAATTTGTGACGTGAAAATATTCCAGTAGGTTACCTTCTTGTCTGCGGACTTCTCAGCAGTTGCGTTGTCTTTCGACTTGTCCCGTCTGTGCGAACTCCCATCTTTCTCTTTCCGGCTAAGGAAGCGTCTATTCATTGCGGAAACACGTTGCCAATGAAGCTATTCCAAAGTATTGTAGGTAGGACGATTCTATGTCGAAAGCGATGTGTATGGTTCGAGGCAGTTCGAGGCAGTTCGAGGCTGAAATGGTGGGGTTGAGAGGATCCCACTGCACGTTTCCGCCGTTACCACCGTTTATATAAGAGTGGATTCAACGTTGCCTAGAGTGAACTGCACAATTGTCACCCATGGCCTTGGTAAATGTCCGATGAAGCTCGAGATTTTGTGTACGAAGACGTATCTGTGTCCCGGATTGTAAACTGTATAGCGATGTTGCAGAAAAAAGAGGAAGCAATTGGAAGGATGAGGCACGTCCACAAATGATTTGACGTGAAGGGTCAATATTGATTCGGAGTTATTATTGTCAAACCATCTAACTGTCAGCGGTGAGATCTTCCGTGCAGGACGAACTCCTGGAAAAAGCAGCCAATGATCCTTGCCTATTCCTCAATTAGCTGCTTAGCGCATTGAATTAAGCTCGCAGATCCGATGTCCGACATTGCGACGAAGGAACCCTGCGGTTTTCTTTGATGCCTTACCATCCACAACAATGATAAGGCATTCAGATATAATTTTTGAATGCGGGACAAGAGACAACAATATCCACCATCAACATGGCTTTACGAGAGGCCCCATCGACGTTGTGTCGATTTGCGAGGAGGGACATACGGTCGGCCGCGACTTCGATAGGACGTCATAGTCGCAGATATGCATCAGGAGAGGCTGTGGCCGCGAAGGAAATTCCTGAAGACTTCGAAGATCTAGAATCACAATCCTCAATTGCTTCAGTCGAAGTACCAGAAGATGTTCTCAAGAGCTTCGATCCTATAAAGAGGGCTAAAGTCCGGAAGTACCAGCTTCCTCCTAGTCGGTATGGTTATATAGCAACCCAATGGGCGCTCGAGGGACAACACTAACACGATTTCTGCAGTTACCAATATCGATCACCCAGATACTATCGAGGACCTCTACATCCCCATCAACCCCCACCAAAATCCGATCCTTCCTCCAGGGAATTCGTTCCCGGTCCATTTGGTTACAACCGCCTCGAATCCACCTACCAATCCACCATCGCCCACGACATTATGACCATGGCATATACGCACAAGCCCCCGGGAGCTGTCACAGTACCCAAAGCCGAGCGGTTACGAACGTGGGATGACTCTTCGCCATATCACAAAGGACGACCAAAGCGAGGTCCCAGAGGTCCTGGTGAGGTTCTACGTTTGATTGAAAGAGATATTACTTGGCAGAATATTCCTAAAGTTGAGGAGATCACAGTCCATACAATGGTGAAGGGTGCGCTGGGAGATTCGGCGCATTTACATGTGGCTGGTATTTTGTTGCAGGCAGTAACTGGCGTGAGACCTACGGCTCATGCGGCGAAGCACAATGTAGCGGCTTGGGGTATTAGGAAAGGAAGTTATGTTTCATTGACCTCAACAATGAGGAATAATGATGCACTGGAGTTCCTTGATAAGTGTATCCACTTGGTATTTCCTAGAATTAAGGATTGGAAGGGTGTTGAAGGTAGGTCAATTCATTCCCCAAATTACAATTCAGCTGCTAAATGTGATAAGGTACGACGGGAGACAGCAGTGGAAATCTCATGTTTGGTATTGACAGCGAAGGGACAATGCTATTCCCTGAAGTTCAGGTCAACTACGATGTAAGGATGCTCCTATGTTTTCCAAACATTTATGCATTATTGTCCTATGACTTACAATTGCCAGATGTATCCACCGCGGATGATCCCGGGACTCCACATCACAGTAAAAACTTCCGCCACCTCCGATCGTCATGCTAGACTTCTGCTCAGTGCTCTGGGCGTTCCTTTCTATGGAAAGATGGTAGACTAGATGAGGGACCTCTATCCTCAAATGGATGGATGATATGGTTATATCACGTGTAGATATAATAGCATGTAATAACTACCATGTACAGCAAACTCTACATCTTTTCAATAAGCCCTTCAATCGCATGCTCCCCAATTCTTAAATTCTTCTGACCTCAAAAGTCATGTTAAGCTTTTAAGGGGCCTTTTGCGAGTCATGTAAACCGCTTTACGCATAAACGTCTCCTCCCACATAATCTCCCGTCACCCCGCAGTCATTGCATATCCCCGCAGTCAAACCCTTTCGTCATAGCGTCTCATTGATGTCACTTTGGGCCATTCATTCAAGAAAGCATGTCATCAGATGTTGACTTATATGATACACGATCTACCCTCCATGTTTACGAAGGCTTGGTATCTACTATATGGAGTGGCGTTGCCATGCGACTCCGATGATATTATGATCCTTTCATCATTCTCAAGCTTTATTTTACGGCACCAGTTCCTATTTGAGGTGAATGACGCTGTATAGATCAATTGAAATAAAAGAGGGAATGAAACGGTCGCCCCGCAATGTGCGTATACTTGAAAAGCAATGTATATATCCTTACAGATGCAATGCCACAGTGAAAACGAGCCAGAATTTGCATAAGTTATCCTACAAGTGTACTTTCTTTAGATGTCGATGATAACTCTGACATTCCTAACTGCAACTATGCAGCCAGTGCCTTTGAGTTTGTATATCCCCAGTCCATCTGCAGAAGAACGTATGTTCAAGAAATTAACACAACGACAAGATGATCCCCTCCCACAGTATCCTTTCCTCGTGAGTCCATTCCGGGCCAACTAGCAAAGCTAGAATCCCACACGGGCGAGCATGGGGTTGAAGATTCTCTCGTGAATGTAGTTTCAGCTGAAGCGGCTTGCCCTCAAGACCGATACTGTTTGGACATCAACGCATGGCTGGTGAACGGTAGAAGTCTGTGAGACTATTTGAGCTCTTGACCAAATGAGTTGTTTGGGAATCCGCACACTGAGCATACTTTGACCATTCTCATAACTCCTTGGTATCATCGAACCCATAGTATATATCATACATTCTACTTTGATAAAGGATCTGTAGCTTGGCTAGCTCTAGATATCAAAAATTGGGCATTTCTCTGATGGTTGAATCGGTGCAAGTGAATTCGAAAATCCTAACAAACTAACCTGCTCTTCGATCAATCAGCTTGATTGACCAACGTAGAAGACAACTAAAGAGCCCAAGTTTCCAAAACACAAAACAAAACTTGCCCTTATATCGTGGGTGGTCGATACGACGAGAGACGAGGTTGTCAATCAAGCTGTTTCGGCGCGGAACATCTAATATCCGACGACCTCCGAACCGCAGCTTCAAAGCTTACACTTGCATCCAGCCCTCCACCTCCACCTCCGCCTCCACATAAGCTCGCAGAATAGCTCTAAACGACCTTATACAATCCAATCCCTCTCCGGAGCCGCATGCATCAGGCACGTCATACACCGCTCTACCATAACCCTCAAGCCCACCTTTGATTGCGCATCGCACTGTAAATACAATCCCAACCCGCCTCGGCCTTCCAAAATGTCCTTCGACTCCCCCCTCCCCCCCTACAACGCCTCCGACCCCAGCGCAACCTTCCTCAACTCCTCCTGTCTCGATCTGTTGCTAATCGAGCTGGTTCCGCTCGCCTACCGCACCGTGCATGCGCTTGATGCGCCGAATACGAAGATGGAAGAGGATGAGGAGCGGGATAGGGTGTTCTTTCGGCTGGAGAGTCTGGGGTACCGTGTTGGGCTGGGGTTGGTTGAGAGGTGAGTTTTTGGATTTTTCTTTTTGATTTTTGGTTGGGAGTTTGGAGGTGGGGGAAGTGGAATGGGAATGCGACTGGGTTGAGGTTTGAGGAAGAGCGGGCGGTGGTGAGGATGAGGAAAGATACGAGGGAGTGATTGGAGGAGGAGGAAATGAGATAGAGCAGGACGGGTCAAAGAGAAGGAGAGAGCACAACCGCAAGACGGCATACAAGGACCAAGAAAGCACGAAGCTAATACCACTTTTCTCAACCATAGATTCAGCAAAGACCGCCCACGCTTCACAGACACCCTCGACGTAATAAAGTTCCTCTGCAAAGATCTCTGGATGTTAGTGTTCCGGAAGCAAATCGACAACCTGAAGACGAACCATAGGGTACGATCTCCCTATTTCCCTCTCCATCCTTTCACGTACCTTCCTTTACCTAGGACAAGACTATCCTATATGTATGATTACATAAATATACTGATATTTCCCCACCAGGGAGTCTACGTCCTAACCGACCACTCATTCCGCCCATTCGCGCGCATGAGCACCGAAGCCGGCGGACAAGCCGTTGTTCGCGCACAACCTGTATGTTGCCCAATTCTCTTCTCCCCTATACCCTCGCTAACCTTCCTCACCAGTTCCTCTACTTCCCTTGTGGCATTATCCGCGGGGCCCTCGCGTCCATGGGCATCAACGCGACGGTGCAAGCGGAAACGACGGAGCTCCCCGGCGCCACGTTCCAGATCAAGAGTATTGTTAACAACAGTGGGAAATCATGATTCGAATTTCATTTTCATACTAAAAAATGATAAGAAAATGGCAGTACGGTACTAGGAAATCGAGAGTTAGGTAATCGGTGGCAAGCACATGAGCAGAGCGAAGTAGAATGAAGCTCGAGAAAGCACTAATCGCGGGCTCGACGGTTTATTGCCGTTTCGGGAGGGTTAGAAAATGCATGCAAATGCACACAATGGGAGGCTGCCTCACTTGAGCTTAACTTTTGGTTCCAAAAAGGGGGTATTGCCATCCCTAAAACGGAAGAAAGGCACTGGGCAGTCGGGATCCCGTCGACGGTTTGATCATGTGGTAATTTTCTTGCCTTTTGCAAAGGAAGGGCTCAACATCGGCTGGAGATTTCATGGTATGACTTGGGACGATATTACTGCATAGCGAGGCGTTCACGGAAACTCCGCAAGGGAATGGCGGAACTGGCTCATAATTTTCGAAGACGAAGCTCGACCTTAATAGGGGTGAGAGTTGGTTGGCTTTAGTACCGTCAATATTGAGCGAAAATCTAACTTTCGGAAGGCTGATAGCTCTTCTAATAACTCATCACATATTATTCTACCAAGAGCAGTTATTATCAAATTCAATCGATAGGTTGAGTGATTGGTTCATTTATTTCATTTATTTCGTTTGCTTTCCAATAGCAGTTCATAAGATAACTCTATCTGCTTGTTTCCTGACCCTGCGCGATCATCCCCATCTCGTAAATCCATCATGGATACCCCAAGTCCCCATCCTCCTTCTTTCCTTCCCCGGAATCCCAAGATCATCCTCCAAGTTCGACAACACGAAAGGAATCGAGGAAAGAAATGACAACAAATTGGTCCTTTCCCTTAGTTATTCGGAAACGAAAACGGTAAAAAAAGCTTCTTACAGCCTATCTAAGCAAGATGCCAAACGATCAGTCAGGGAAAACATGGACTTTGGACATTTTTCAATGGGTAGGGGATCCATTTATGGCAAATAGGTAGTTGAAGGAAGCAATCAAGCGTACGAATAGCCGAATGAACAGCACGTAAAGCCACTTTGTTTCCTCCCCAAGAAGACCCCGCATAATGGAATGAAGAGTAGAAAATGAGACGAAGAGAAGGAAATTGAGCGGACAGGGAGACTACTTTTGTTGAGGTGGAGCATTGGCAAAGGTAACACCCTTTTCGATATTGCCCTTGAGACCCTCTACACAGGCCTTGAGAAGCTTCTTCTCGTTCTCGTCGAGGTTGGTAAGAGGGTTAATAGCCTTGTCAGCTCCGCTTGTCTACTCGATTGTCAGCAGGTATCCATGATCGTGCAAGTAGACAGAAACATACGCCAAGCTCAACTGGGACAGAGAAGAACTCGAGTCCGGTCTCCTTGGCAATAGCATCGCCACCTGGAACACCAGCAAGGTAGATGAATGTTGGCTCAACAATGCCCTTCTCACCCTTCAAGGCCTTGAGAACCTTCTCCGCGAAACTAACACTCAGTCAGCATAGACGTGTCGAGCAATCTCATAAAACATACCGGTAACCGGCATAGGCCATGGAGAGAGTAGCAGAGCCAGCACCATCCTTAGCCGCAACAACCTCGTCACCACCAAATTGAACTCTCTTGATCAAAGCCTCCAATTTTTCAGAAGGGATGGTAACGGAAGGCTTGGCCTGGCTGAAGAGGGGGACAATGGTTTCACCGGAGTGACCACCAATAACTGGGATGGTCAGTTCTTGAGGGTTGTCCTTGCCAGTAATCTCAGCAACGAAAGTCTCGGCTCTCACGACGTCGAGAGTGGTAACACCGAAAAGGCGTTGAGCGTCGAAGACACCCTTAGCTTTGAGAACTTCGGCGGCAATTGGGACGGTAGAGTTGACGGGGTTGGAGATGATGAGAATGTATGCTTTTGGGGCAACCTCAGCAATAGTCTCGATGAGGCCCTTGACGATACCGGCGTTGATGTTGAAGAGATCATCACGGGTCATTCCTGGCTTGCCTGGTTGTTTAGTTAGTACGTCGTGTCACAATGTTTCTGTATAGACTGAATAAGACGGTGAAGCATACGAGGAATTCCAGCAGGGATGACAATCAAATCAGCATCCTTGAATGCCTTCTTTGCGCCATCATCCTTTGGCAGATAGCCAGTGATTTTCTACACCGTGCAACGTATCAGTATTGTTCCCATATTCTCCTGTGTGTCCATCTCCGAGACTCCTAGGAGATACGTACAGCAGGGCTGGAGATGTGCGAAAGGTCCGCCGCAACACCGGGTGTGTTAACGACATCGTAAAGTGCTAATTCGGAGATCAAAGGGCAGGTCTTGAGGAGAAGAGACAATGGCTATACGGATAGACAAACACAAAAGTTAGCATACGTCTTTTATTTTCTCTCGTTCCCATGGCCGAAGCAAGGGGATGGTTTACTGACCTGTCCGATTCCTCCGGAAGCACCAGCGACGACTAGGTATCTAGAATCAGTGTCTGCAACCTCAACAGAGGAAGAACAAATCATGTACCAGCTTTGAATCCCATTTTTCTCTTGGTTTGATGTGGAAGGTTGGTGTTTTGTTGTTCTGCAATGCCGTTCAATTCATCAGTATTCGTAACCAGCAAAAAGACCCCTACCCCGCGTTCACCAAAAGCTAGCAAGCTTCTCAACAATCACATCGAGCTTTCCATCATTGAACCAAGGGAAGTCTACAACATACCTGTTGATTTTCAGCAAAAAGCTCAGTATCTCGAAATAGTCTGGTCCGATGTGTTGTTGTAATGGAAAGGTAGGAGAGAAGTGCAGATAGAAAAGGCGGAGGTCAGCAGCTGTTCGAAACTGTCGGTTGAGGGGGGTGGAGGGGTAAACAAAACTCCAAACCCGACGCCCGGACCTTTCGCTACTGCGGGGCATTCAAACCACTCGCTATGATTGGCTGGATGAGCTGGGCAAAAGAGATCACTGCTAATGATGGAAGATTCGTGCTTCATTCATGTAAGCTTGCATACTCGACTGCTGAGCGGCTATTAATTGTTTATCAAAACAGACGCTGCACTCTAGACATTTGCTACTCTCTACATATCTTCAATATTATAATAGACTGGTGCTTCCTCGCCGACAACAGCAGCATCGAATACAATACTGGATTGCAGACTCTCCGCTCATCGCCGACCTAGCTATAAGGTTGCTTTCATTGTCGTTCATTTGGTGGTTCCTAGCACCCGAAGACCTGTTTCCACTCCATGCCTTCCCAAGCCTTGGGAAGCACATGTTTCTCTCTTTCTATCGTCTTGCCAACGTGTTTTATCACATGCGGACGAGCTTGTGAAACTCGCCAAGCCGCGGCAATGTGTGCCACCCGCACTTCTGTCGCGAAATCACCCGCAAGAGCTACAACAGTCCCGCTTCTATCCGTTCTTCTTATGATTGTCATCTTGCGCTACGTATCTCGCCGGATCATCGACTAGTAGTTGACGGTGGGTGTCGACACGGAAGGCCGCCTCAGCCGAGGCAAGCTCGCAGGTCAGGCCGTACTAGATGTGCTCTATTCTTGCCTTTTTAGCAAAGTTCCGAGGCTTTACGCAGATTCCGGTGATTTTTCGACTGAATCCGTAGGTTTTCTTACTGTTTATATCTTGGGCTACAAATCACAGCCTGCGGCTAGTGGAGTTGAACAGTGACTATGTCAAGAATAGCTACCATATGAGTATCACCATTCTCTTCCATACCGTTGAATTTCTATTCCCTTTTGTACCTCTCCACATGATACGGGGATATGATCAGCACAAGTGGGATTGCAAGTGATGGAATATGCATGGGTGGACCAGAATCTGGTGTACTTATTTGAAAAGAACATGAAGACTATCCTCCCTTTCGAGGAAACTATTCGCGGTAGCTTTTACTAGGCCAAGTTTGTAAGGTTTAGGGAACTGAATGGGAGCTTTCCATTAGACTTAGCTGCCAACTTACAGAATACGTTCCCCAAGCCCTACAGAAGATTGATTGCCAGAGGAGTCCCCGAAGCGGGAATATATGCGATTTCCATATTCCAGCCGTATACCGTTCTCCCTCTGCTTTGACAAATTGTTACCCAACGCCAGCGACGGCTGTTAGTCTATCGCCCAGGTCTGATAGTTCACGGCCTGCATATTGGTCGAACAGAACATCTAATTCTCAAAAGATGAACATCAATGTCTTCCGTTTCACTTTAGTTATGCCAGTACTATCCGCGATATCACGGAGACTTGGTCTCGGGGAATTTGTCTCATCCTTTGTCTTCGCGCTGTTTTCATCATCTCCTCAGTCTCTACCACATCTCTTTTGAATTTAAATCAAGGTGAAGATCTCGATCGGAGAGTTCAGGCGCCTCCATGGGCAGCTTGGGAATATGTTGAGTCGCAGGGACCTCTCAAAATCGAGAGCTCTTCTGCTCTAATATCTCTTTCGTTAAATTGTTTTCATACTAGACATTCTTGCTTTCGTTTCCCTTAGATCCTGCTTCATCTCTTTTCAGATTGAATTCGAGTAAAGATAGGCATTTTCCGTAGGTATTATAGCTCAAGGCCTTGTTGCAAGGATATGTATATAAGTCTACAGCCATCGGTGTAGGATCGATCAGCCCGTCTTGCAACTGAGATTATCTGGACTCGCGCCGTTTCATTGCGTTTTTGTCAATTCCAAAAGATGATGGGTCGTCAAGTTTAGTGACAGATTTCCCGTTCTTCGGCCAATGGCCGTGCGCAGGGACCAGTGGTTGTCTTTCGTAATTGTCGCAGTCTTGTGTCAGAATCCAGTCCCGTGTAACGAGCGCCCCCTGACATGACTCCTCAGATACGGACGATCCGATGCGATTCGATACGGGATGGCAGGTTCAAATTCTGGACCGTGTTACTCTCCCGTTTGCTGCTCTATCTCCTAGATTTAACGGTGACTGGGATTTAGGCAGGTAACCTAAACACAGGTTTCTTGAATTACAATATGAGTTGGAGTTGTTGTATGTCAGCATACGAGATACGCAGTATACCACAACCTTCGAAAATGCTCGCTGGTTAGAAAGCGGAGACAAGAGGAATTCAATAATCAAATTGGTCGCCGCAACTCTGCAGCCGCTGCCTCTCCATGAGTGTTTCGAAACTTGCGTTGGAATATTGTCATCTCCAGCAGCCAAAAATATTCATATTCTTCTTCAAAGAGGGCCGGGAAAGTGATCCACAGACACAGCCTCAGGAGAAGGCTAGTACGTTGAATGGAACCGGGGCAGAAGGGTGGAAGAAAGGGGGCTTGCGATGAACCGAAGAGGGCCTGCGACTGGTGTCTAATAGAGCTTGCGAGACTGCTTTCTCGTAGAGTGGACATGTAGAGTGGACATCGTGAGATTGTTGTTTATGACATCGCAAACTTGAGGCAGACTTGGGGAAGTGCGACCAAGCTTGTATAGTGTTCATTTTTATGCCGTCATCTTCTTGTTGCCGCTGTCACTTATATCTTGCTTAGTCGCAAGATGAGTTTCTTTTCGAATTCCGTGGAACAGTCTCTTTTTAACGCCTTAGATCATTTCGTTCGTCATGGCTTTTAATACTTCTAGTCTTGTCTTTATCTTTCTCTTATTAGCCTCCCTCTGTTGTGCAGCCCCTGCTAAACAACCCACAACATTGTCAAGAACATCGTCGACAATTCCTAAAACCAGGACGTCAAGTGTCGGAACCAAATCTACTCCATCGCTACAATCATCAGCAAAGGCACCTCCTGTCCTTCTCTCCCAAGCCACAGCCGATCAGGCAGGGGGAGGGGTCCCGAGCGGTCCTCTACCAGAGACATCATTTACCCCCAATGCAGTCCAACTTTTCAAAGTAGCCAACTTCATCGAGAATATCGAGTCGGCTTTCTTTGCTCAGGTACTTCAGTCTCTCGGCAAGGATCAGACTTTTAACGCTCCTACAAGGGATGGAAGGTCGATCGCCAACGTAACTTCGCAAATTGCTGCCCAGGAGTTGGTACACATTGCAACTGTAGGAGGTCTCCTAGGAGCAGTCGGAGAGCCATCTGTGCCTCCTTGCGCGACTGTCGTTGGTGTCAGCGACACGAACGACTTTCTTGCAAAATCAAATGGTACGTCAATGTCAATCCTTCGAGAAACAGTGAGAGATACATACTGACTTTCTCTAGTCATCACAAGTGCTTCCATCGGCGTCATTATCTCCCTCATCTCCACCCTCGCCACAAGCGACGCCCCTCTAGTCCGTCCCCTCGCCAGTATCCTCAGCACCGAATCCCAACAAGACACCTTCTTCCGCATGACGGGCAACAACACCCCCAGCGCGGCCCCCTTCAACACGGGACTCTCCACCACCTTTGCCTACAACATCGCACTTAACCTAGTTGACCCTCGCAGCTGTCCGCAACTAATGCCGCTTCCCATTCTCCCATCCCTCAATCTCACATCACCGATCATGACCGCTACGTCTCCAGCCACACCTCCGACGTCCATCACTTTCAACGCCACTGGAGCTCCACAGGGTAGGAATCTGTATATCGGGTGGGTGAACCAGGTGAATCCTGTTGTCTATACGAATGTGACTGTGAAAGGCGGGGTTGGATCGGCGGATGTGCCGAAGGGTTTGACGGGGATGACGTTCGCGGCATTGACGGCGCAGACGATGGAGACGACGGTAGATGGTTTATCTAATGCTACGCTGGCTGGACCTGCTCCTGTGCTTTTGTCTTGATGTGCATGTAATTTTAGCGATATATCTTTTTAATTTACAGCTTCTCTATTGGTTTAGACATTGCGCCATTGGTCTGCTTAATTTGTATATTAATACTTGTTATATCGAGCGGACAGAAAGAGATCTCCCCAAAATAGATATTATAGAACTATTCTAGGTTTTACAAACAGCCTCTTCAAAGCCATATTTCATCAATTCAAGCTCATTGACATCATACTATATGATTCTGCCAAAACTGGAAACAAGTCCTCAGGAAGTTTAGCTGGCACAAACGAGAAGCTATATGTACACCCTGCATGCAAAGAACCGTCCCCTTTAGCAAAAAGCATCTGATGTCACAAATGTCTCCGAATGTTCAACTCTACCCAGACGAAGAGCATTGACGGCGAGTTTCCCATTTTAGGAATCACCAGCCGTGAGATTGGAAAGTGAAGACTCCATTGCTACGTTGGCGTGCAATGTTGACGACTAATTAGACTCAATGCACCAGACCGCTCACACTCATACAGTCCATCCCAGAATAAAGCAAGCTCGCGCTAGCTTTGTTCACCAGCAAGGTTGACGGAAGGCAACTAACAGGCTAAGAGGATTTCTATTGTGAAAGAGGTTGGTTGCTTGGGAATAACACTCGCAGAGTTGCTGGACCTGTCAAACTTCAATGCGAAGCTGTAGAGCTATAGGCGCCAGTGGAGCAGAAATTGGCCACGAGACGTTCTCCTTTGCCAATTCAGGTTTGAGGAGCCGAACAAGTAAAATTTCACTCATTCGAAGTGAAGAAATACTTTTGCAAGTGGACGCATGGCACTCCACACCCTGCTCCACGGACAGTTTTATCACATTCGGTTATATCACATTGCATCACTTGTAGCTGTCGCAAAAACTGCAACCACATCACCTCCCAACCACAAACATAACGCATGCATATATCATCATACAATCGATTCCATTTGCTCGATACTAGTCTCAATATAAGGATCCAGTAAATAACCAGCCAAACCAGCCAAGCAATGCAATCAATCAACAGCCGTCAACCCTGCCGATCCCCAATCTATTCTTCCTTCTCAGCAGCAGCCTTCTTGGCCTTTGATCCTCTGAGCTTTGACTCTGGAGCATCTTTCTTAGGGGTCTGGGATTCGAGGATAGCGGAGGCACGGGAAACGGCGGCGGCACGGAGATCGGGTCTGTAGGAGTTCTTGGCGACGGTCTTTGCGACACCAGCGTAAACCCTGAGGTAGGTAATGTCAGTATGTGTTATCGATTAGAATTATGTTATCAAGGTGCAGAGTAGGGATGTGACAGATATGGTGTTGATATCGAACGATGCATCTGAATAATCGGGGTAACGTACTTTCTGTTAGACTTGTTCTTGCCGAAGGTGGTCTTGTGGAGGCTTGTAGCTGGGGATTGGGTAGCGGAGGTCTTCTTGGTGATCAAGGTAACACCGCCCTTCTCAGCGGGGGCAACACCAGCAGCCTATCCATCGAAATCGATCAGTAACCATTCATACCATCCAATACCTCTTTCCATGTCATCCTCTCCTATGCCATCGCAAAATCTCTAGAGTTCAAGTAATCGTACCTTGTCGTTGGTGTATCCAGCATACTATAAATCCAATTAGTGTCATACCCCCGAGCTTCCATGTCATGAACTTGGGATGTCCAAAGGCATACCTTTCTTGAGTGCAAGTTGGTCAAGTTCAGAGGGTCTTTCGAGAATCTGACTCCACCACCAGTTGTGCGCTTTACCAAGAAAGCATTTTGATTGCCTGTAAAACACCATATCCGTCAGCGAACCCTCGTTTGACCGTTTCATTTCCACTGCCAAATCCAATTCCGCATCCATCCATCCACCGGACCATCAATTCAAGCCTCAGTCCCTCCCCTCCAAACTCCAAGCGCAGAATTGTAGAACAAACGTACGGGTAACCTCCCAAATCAAATCAGCAGAGACATATGGCGAGTGATGAGACATCTTGACAGGATTGGGTATGTCGAAAGAGATTCGATGATTCTGTTGTCGAGAGATTTCCTACAAGTTCTTCCTTCAATCAAGAAATCCACACGCGCGAAATTCGATATATTCTCGAAAATACACTTGGATTTGTGCGTCCAATCAGAATGATTTCTCGCTTATACTATTTGCGGATCCCATCACTGTGATGTTCATGCCTTTATTACAGCCAGGAAGTTAAGGCATAAAGAAATAGCATTCGTCATCCTCATAGAACTTCTAACTTTAATTGTTCCGCAAGCAACACCCGCGCCCACCTCGAATCAATCATCGGATGATGCGGCTCAGACTTCCAACAACTATGCGCTGACGATAAATACATGAATGCGAAAAGCTATCGCGACTACCTTCTCAGAACACACAATTAGGGATCTTTCATTTTGTTTTCTTTCTCTCTTCCTTTCTTTCGTTTCATTTCGGTTACAGAATACAATAGTTCTTGAGTAGGAGGGATTAAGTGAGACCAGACTGCGCGCCGTGACCAGATCTTATATTGTTGGAAGCACTACGATAAAATATCTATTTTCGGGCGACGAAAGAGAGACGAGACAGGAGAGGAGCCTTGCTCGAGAAATAAGGGATACTGGTCTGGAAGAAGCTTTGGAAAGCCAGAGGGATAAAGGCGCATAAGAAGACAGCTGTACTACACAGGCAGCAGCCGCAAGATTTGTTACCCAGTAGGCGCATTAGAACCCATAATATTAATCACCATGGCGTACCTACTCTATACCACCGTCTTCATGTTTCTCGTCTTCTCTACAGGTATGCGCAATTCTCTTTCGTCTTCCCCCCATCATCTCCTCCCCCTCTTCCACATCTCTCTCCAACTCACCTCACTAACCTCCCCCTCCAGTCCTAATCCTCACCCGCGCCCAATGGACGCCCCTCCTCCCCCCCTCCCTCCAAAACCTCACCACGCATCTCCCCACCTTCCCCTCCCTCCCCACCTTCCGCTACCAACCGGTGCCCTCCACCTTCCAAACGGACATTGAATCCGGCCTGCACTCGGCGAACTTTTCCCTCGCAGACAACTTCCTCTCCAGCACCGAGACACGCTCTGGTCTCTCCGATAATGGAAAGAAGGAGATCCAGAAGATCATGCGCAAGAAGAAGGTTAATTTCGATGAGGCGAGACGACTGTGGATGCAGGAGACGTTTAAGAGGGAGGGGATTTCTGAGGATGGGCTGCCGAGGGATCCGAAGTTTGTTAGTTTTTCGTGAGGCGTGGGGATGGGCGATGTGTAATGGATAGGAAATAGGGTATAGGGAAAGGAGGCAGGCATTTGGGTGAAGGAACGGATAGGGTTCCCGGCGGATATTTTTGATTTGATACCTCTGGAGCGCGGAAAGCACAGCTTAGATGGACGGGCCGATGGATACTGGGGGGAGGATATTTCATCTGATATTATCAGATGGGCGTTTGGGGAGCTCCATTATTCTCACGACGAGAATTCTGCTAGGGGAATACCTCTACACGCTGTTTTTCTTTTCTCTCTCTTTACTTTCTCATAACCAAACTTATACCTCTCAGCGCCTACAAATTTCATTTGTCTTTTCATTGTTCATCTAGCGATCTATCTATTTATCTTACTAGAATCTCAATACTGTTCATCGGAATTACAATCTATTGCGTGATTGATTTGTGGATGTCTCCTTATATGATTCTGATCATTTCGACTTGGAGATGGAGTGGTAAGTTATGGGGAACGTGTATGAAAGGTAGAATAGCTGGAGAGGAAGGGGAGGGAGAAAGAATAAAGTGAGTGAGAAAGTAAAGGTTATAGTGATTCTTTTTCTTTTTCGGCCAGATACCATATATTCAATAACTCAATAATAGATTGTCTTATACTTTTCATTCATACCGTATCTTTTTCTCGTCTTATCTCCTCTCTCCTTCCCCATCTCCTCTCATCCCATCTCTCCCATTCCTCCCATCTCATCTCATCTCCATTCACTTTTCTAATCCTCCTCTCAAAAAGTCCGTCCTTTACAAACCCCAAGTCATCCCATCCCAACCAAACAAAGTCTTATCTTATGTCAAAAATCCACCAACCAACCAACCCAACTAACCATACATCAAAAATCCATACATCAATAAGCCAAACCAAAACACAATAAAAAATTCCATATCATTTTTCTCATTCACATTCTCGTCCACTCTAAATATCCCCCCTCCTTCCCCTTTCCCCACACCCCCTTCCCCGCATCCAATCCCCCACACCCATCCACCCAAACCAGAAAAATACAAATTAAATATTCTTATAACTCCAAATCCTTGCCCTCATATCGCCCGAACCCGTAGCAAACGAGCCACCCGACGGACTTGGCGCCACCGAAATAACTGAATTCTTATGTCCCTGCAACATGAGTTGCGTATTGCCTGTTCTTGGGTCCCAGAACTGAACGCCTCTATCCTTTGATCCTGAAAGAACCCATGCTCCATCTGGGGTGAGTGCGACTGAGAGGACAAAGTCCTATTGATGAGTTGTTAGTATTTTGAATTGATGAATTTTATTAGGGGGGGTGGGGTGAAATATGGAGAGACTTTAATTGGGGAAGGGGTTAGAGGTGAATAGACTTACTTTGTGACCTTCGAATGTTCGGAGACATCTTCCACCCTTTGGTCCCGTGTTAGGGTGACCACCTCTTGGTGCAACAAGCTCCCACATCTTTATCGTCTTATCCAAACTACCTGACACAAGATCCTTTCCATTTGGTGCAAAAGCAACAGAGTAAACACTATCCTTGTGACCATCTGGACCTTCAAGACGTTCGACCAAGTATCCGGTGGCAGCATCCCAAACACGAACGCTCTTGTCAAGAGAACCAGCTGCGACATATTTGGTATCTGGGGAAATGGCAACAGTTGTAACACCATCCTCAATGGTTAAGGTTAAGATGTTTTGGCTGGCCTCAATGTCCCACAATCTAACAGTCCGGTCGCCACTTCCAGAAGCAATAGTACGTCCATCGCGGGCAAAGTCAAGAGAGTAAATATCCTGCTCGTGTCCCGAGAAAGTGTTTCGAATTGTTCGGCTGGCAATATCCCAAACCTAGTCATAAATTAGCACGTGAGCATCATAAAGGTGTACGATAAACTTACTCGGATCAATTTATCCTCTGCACCAGTGGCAAGGTATCTTCCATCTGGACTGAAGCAAACGCTTCGAATATAAAGATCACCCACTGCGTCGACAGTATCATCCTGAAGGACGCAAACTTTGTTACCAGAAATAACATCGAAGATCTGAGCAGATCTGTTGCAACCAGTAGCCACATACTTTCCGTCATGACTGAAGCGAACACAGCAAACGACCGATTCGTGAACCAAGGTGTGAACAAGATCCACATCAAGGATCTTAGGAACATCTGGGTTGAAAATGGCGAACCAATCTGCCTCAATCTTCTTGTACTGAGCTGGGAGACGGTCCAAGTCCAACTCAGCCAAAGCGTTTCCCACATTGGACGTAGCGTAAGGGGGTCCACGAGAGGGGTGGCTGGCAATCGGATGGCCAACCTGTGGAGATTGTCTAGGGTCGTTGTATGGTAATTGTTGTGGCATTTGAGGAGTTGCAGGGCCACCAGGTCCACGGTTTACGCGTGGCCCTTTGCCCGGACCAGGAGAGGCAGTGGATTGTGGAGGTTGAGCGCCATATGGTCCGTTTGGTGGAGGACCCTGTGGAGGGTATCCGCCTTGGAAAGGTCCTGGTTGTGATGGAGGTCCTTGGATACTGGGTTGTGGTTGAGGCATCGCGTGAGGGGGAAGTGGACCTTGAGCTTCCGGTTGTTGTGGGGGCGGAGCTAGACCTGGACCTCCTTGTGATGCTTGACCAGCCATTATACCACCGAAAAGGTTGCTTGGACCATGTCCAATCGCGGGAGGTGCTTGAGAAGGCCCGGCGTGTTGTGGAGGACCGCCCATAGCAGGTGGACGAGTGGCACCTCCTCGAGCCTCGAGTTCGCGATGCAGACGTTGAATTTCTTCCTCGTATCTATGATAATCAGCTATGTCTTCCCAGTGCGAATCGAAGCGCCATACTTCTGCTTCAGAGCAAGATGCGTCTGCTCCATCTGGTAAACCTTCTCTCGGATCATTTGCATCTCCGAAACTTGCTGTGCGACTGGAGAGAAAGGCTGTTAGCATTTTGGCCACGCGATATCAGCAGATGTGCGCCTTCTGCCAATCTTTAAGAGAGGCAAAATGCCTGATGCCAAAGGCCGTTCTACCTACTCGATGTGCCACTTACTATTATGTTCGTACTCCCCACTCGCCCGCGCTTGAGTCTCGAACTCATTGCGAATACCATCCAACAGTTCATTCAATCGAGCGGTACCTGGCGCAGGACCCAATCCTCGGTGATTGTACATAGACATGGTGTGTTATTTCGATCGCTTCAATGGTACCAGAGGATTTCGTTAAATCTAAAGTTTGATTGAGAGTCAGCAAGCTCCTTTGGGAAGGTGGGTGTCCGTCGATTCTTTCAAAAGCGTAGTCCGTCTAGAAATCGAGCTGAAGGGACGAGTGCATTCAAGGAACAAGAAGTCTGTTAAGCTTGATGCTGAGAATCTGGAAATAGCTTACAGTCTTTTGCGCCAACAAGAACTAGAGTTGGAGGTTATGGGAAGGCAGTGTGCGTGTGAGCTTTTGGGAGCCTCGTCGCACACCTAATTCAAGTTGATAGATGAATTGATGAAGCTATTGATCGCATTCGGCAGCTATGTTTGTGTTAATAAAATAAAGTGCATGAGATGGAGGTTGAGATTGAGATTGAGATCAGAAAGAAGTGAAGATGGTTGATGATGATGTGAGGGTAGTGGTAGTGGAGGAGAAGGAGAAAAAAGGGTTGTTTCTTTCGCTCGTTCGCGGTTCGCGGTTCGCGGTTCTAAGCGTGTGGACTTTGGGAGTTTGGAACTTACTAGGTACTAGTATTATCGTAGATAGAGTTCGTTCTCCTACCCAACCCTGGTACAGGACAGGAAACGATGCAGAGAGAAGCGATGGCAGTAAATTGGTTGTGCTGCAACTATGCCACCGTATGAGTTGGAAGGTTTGTGCAAAGTGAATATGAGACGAGATAACCTTATGAGAGGAGAATATGGGGTAGAAGGAATGGAAAGGCTCTCGCTCGCTCGAATGGCAAATGGCAAAAAGGGCAAAAAAGGCAAAAAGGCAAACAGTTGCAGCAACCTAGTGATGACTTGCTTTCCTTCTTTCTTACTTTCTTACTTTCTTACTTGCTCGCTCTATTTTGACGGCAAAGTCACCTAACCCACGCTAAAGCCAGTGTCGTTTTGTGGAACTTTTCAAAGCCTCTTCGGATGCTCATGGGTGATGGGGGTCATGGCACCAAGGCCATGCTTTGCTTGACCCTAATTGATCCATGCACCGCCCACCGCGCATGTTCGCTACGAAGGACGCTTAGGAAAAAGGATGTGGGTTAGCTGCCCCTTTTCAGCCTAGACAGTGCGGATAGCTTGTCCCGCTAATACTCATCGAGTAGTATTACCTGAGGAAAATCTAAACAGGCAGTCATCAATAAAACTATTGCCCTTTCCATCGCAAACTCCGCTTCTTCTGCTGCTAACTCACGTCCCGCGAAGAAAGGAAACAATTTCTCTGGAGCCGTTGTTGGCCCCCCATGCCATGGCCCCAGGGGAGAGAAATACGGCAGTCTTGTTCTCTTCACTCACGTTACCTAAAGCAACATACAGTAACACGGATCAATTGGTCATGTCATTTCCCCTTCCCTACAAAGCTCTCATCAGCTAGACACCCTGACCCTATCCATCATCTCCTCTCGTGCTGCCCCCGATGGCTCAACCGCCAAAGCCACCATTTATCGACTCGCATCTACACGGTCACTTCTCGAGCAGCCGACCGACCGACCGGTAGCTGTTCTCCTTCCCGCCACTGGTGGTGCGCAACAAGCCCGTCAGCCAGCCAGCCAGCCAGCCATCCCTGGTTGAGGTAAAACTGCAAAGTGCCCAAGTCAACCTACCCGGAATGTCTTTGCGCTATAATAAAGATGCGGGTAGATAAAAGATAGATGGGACTAAATTCGGTTAAGGAGATAAGCCGATCCATCGATGTGAGCCGAGTCGATCGGATGAGGATGCGGATCACTGCGGATGGAATAGGGACCTGGAAGGCTGGAAGGCTGGAAGGGCGAACCGTGGTAGAGACTCCTGTTCGTCCTAATCTTCGGTTTCAACTCTCACCTTACCAGTCTGGAAGAAACTTTCTTTGAGCCATTTTAGGTTTGCTGTTTCCACCACCTCCGTCATGTCATACCAAGTCCTGTCTGAGCTACAGGAGTTTGGAAGGCAGAAATAGAACAAACGAAGAAGGCCTGTTTAGAACACGGTACGACACACATGACTCGGGCTAAGTTTCAATGAGCAACTCTACTCGGTGCTCGCGAGGCGTTCATGATCTTTGCAAGATGTCGCTCTAAGTGTCTTCCTGTGGGATTGCCCGAACGTTTGTAGTCGTATTCAGATCGACCACCAGCCATGGTCTGCTTGAATGTAGCAGCTTGATAGTTCCCTTCGTTGTATTAACAATCGCATGTTTTGTCGGATCTTTCAAGTGAGTCCGTGGGGAGGAAGGTTGCCGGCGCTTCACGTGATGGTCTCCCCAGATTTTCCGTGATAGGACTGACGCAGTGGCCACTCGAGACGAAATCGTGGTAAGCACGGTAAGGTAGGTTTGGAGCTGTGATGAAGCGTTGAACGAGCGCGTCGTGTCGAGTTGAGCATTCATGAATTGAGGGTTCACGCACTCTGACCGTATCGTCTAGATAAATACTTCGTAATACTTCGTAAGACAATAAGTATTAAATAACCGTCTGCCTTTCCTTGTACAGATGGCAAATTCCCACATCTAAACGAGTCACCCAAAAACGTCCCCGGAAGTAAGGCAGGTACAATCGGCGATAGTGGAAGCGGATGTCACAATCTTGCAGTATGGCCGATCTACGAATCAAATTGCGTAACTCAGCAGTCGACTTATCCGTCTCGCTCAATTGTCGAATGGACGGGGAAATGTCCTGACTTGCAGTTCTCGGAAACGCAAATTGCCGTGCTATGCCATACGAAGCGTAGCCAGACCACTCGCTCTGCAGCCTGGAGGAATGAAAAGGAAACGGAACGCGGAAATGATGAGAGGAACGTCACACCACAATGAGACCGTTTGTGAATAACGAATGACTAGAGCATCGGAAGAGACTCACCGTAAGTTGTATACTCATTAATACAAAGTACATAAGTACATAAATACTTAAACAGTCAAACGCACCAATGTTTATCAGATCGAAACACTCCCTTTGATTCGTTCTTTTCTAAACCTTCGAAGCTTCTTTTCCCACTTCTTCGACGGCTTTGCGGTGCCTTACATAAAGAAAAGGTACGGAAACCAGCTGGCCGGGCAGTAGTCGAGATCCCCTATTGAACAAATCCCTGCTGGATCAACAAAAAAGAAGAGGGTCCGAAATTTGCACTGGATAAGGCGAGCAGTCGCTCGAAAGAAAATTAATTGAAATACTACGCTCCTCCTCCTTCATCTACTAATCCTCTTACTCTTTCCTGGATCGCATCCACGACACTCTTTAAGCTCATCGGCGCCCTTCCTTTCTCTTCCTTTGCAAGTCGGCGGCCAGTCAACATTTGCTCAACAGCTTGCCTATAATACCATTGCAATACAGAATCGCACTCCCCTTTCCACGGGAGATAGCACGCCACCATGGATATCGCCTTGGAGCTCACCGATAAATATATCTTCGACCACCTATACTCCGCCATTCTTCCTGCGAAGCCTATATCCTATAACCTGGAAGGCTCAGCCAATGCAACAATTCTAGATCTGAAAGCTGCTTCACCATGGCAGTACGAACGCTCGAATTCCTGGCTCTCATTCGAGCCGACTGATGCCGCATATACCAGTCAATGGACGAGAGATAATCCTACGCGTCAACTTATATCGTTGTTCCTTATTACATGGTGAGCACTTCCGCTCTTCCCTTGCACCCTTTGCAATCCCAATCACCATCCCATGCTTGCCCTATCTACCAATCTACTCCCATGCCACCCACCCAATCTAACACCCTCCCTCCAGGATCGTCGGCGCCGCCATCTACTTCCTCGTCTCGACCCTCTCGTACATCTTCGTGTTCGACAAAACCACCTTCAAGCACCCCAAATTCCTCAAAAACCAAATCCGGATGGAGATCTCGCAAGCCGTGAACAGCATGCCCTTCATCGCGCTCCTCACCGCCCCCTTCTTCTTCGCCGAAGTGCGCGGCTTCTCCAAGCTCTACGACCGCTCCGCCGAAGGCCCCGGCGTCTGGTACGACTACTTCCAATTCCCGCTGTTCCTCGTCTTCACCGATTTCTGGATTTATCTCATCCACCGCGGCCTGCACCACCCGCTGATTTACAAAACCCTGCACAAGCCTCACCACAAATGGATCATGCCGACGCCGTACGCATCCGTGGCATTCCATCCTGTCGACGGCTTCTTGCAGTCGCTGCCGTACCATGTCTTCCCGTTCATTTTCCCGCTGCAGAAATTCGCGTACTTGGGCCTGTTTGCCTTTGTTCAGATCTGGACGGTGTTTATCCATGACGGGGAGTATGTGGCCAATAGCCCGATTTTGAATGGAGCGGCATGCCATACCATGCATCATTTGTACTTTAATTATAATTATGGACAGTACACGACGCTGTGGGATCGTCTGGGAGGGAGCTATCGCAAGCCGAATGAGGAGCTGTTCAGGAGAGAGAGTAAGATGGGACAGAAGGAGTGGGAGAGGCAGGTTGCGGAGATGGAGAAGAAGGTGCTGGAGGCGGAGGGGGAGGATGATCGGGTTTATGAGGATAAGAAGTTGAAGTGAGGGAGTGGGTGATAGGTAGTGTGGTGAGATGAAACGAGATGAGCTGTGGTGTGTGGTGTGTACATATGACGAAAAAAAAATGCATAATGGCAGAGGAGAGAAGATGAGAAGGTGGTGAGGGGCAGGCGGGATGATATGATATTCCATAACGGGCGTTTTTTCCTTTTTCTTCTCCACTTCATACACTTTTTCTCATTGTCTTTTTCGACGAGAAGAGTGCTAGGGTTATTATAGTATTAATGGATGATGGATGTATAGATGGACGACGAAGAAAAGTTAGGACAGGGAAAGAGAAGTGGGAGGGGGGGAGATAAAGGAAAGAGAATATCTATCTATTTTAGTGACACTTAGGATCAGATTAATGAAGAGGAGAGGATTAATAAATATGTCTTGAGTGATTGTGGTTGATGTTTCTACGTGTTTGCGCCTTTTGTGTGTGTTGGATGATGGCATAGATGGTTAGATGGAGATGAAGTTGGGAATGGAAGGAGGGGAAGGAAAGGGAAGAGGGCAGGGAAGAGAACAAGGAAGAGGATAGGCAAGAAGAAGGGGAAAGAAGTAGAAGTGAAGAACAGGCACAGAGTTAAAGAACTAGAAAGAGAGAAAGAGAAGAAGAAAGGGAACAAGAAAGCAAGCCAACTTACTCCACTGAAGTGCATGCATGAGAATACAGCATCGCAAAGTTAAGGAAGGTTATTTCTATTTCTACCCATCTCCTCTCCTCTCCTCTCTTCTCTTCTCTTCTCTTCTCTCTCCACTACAACCTATCCCTGCCCATCCATCTCATCTCTTCCTTCTCATCCCATCTCGCACAGCAACCAACCAGCCAACCACCTACCACGCGCACCTCATTGCAAGCCCATTCATTCATTTCACAGCTATTAGATTCTCTTGCTTGCTCGCTTTCTTTCTTGATTGATATATTATCTCTCATACCTACCCCGAGATAAACCCCCATCCCAATTCCATTCCCCTCCCATACCCATACCCTACCCTACCCCATCACACCACACCACACCATACTATATAAACCTCAACCAAGCACCAAGCACCAGCCAGCAAGCTTTCCCTAACCCAAGCCAAGCCATTCCATTCCATCCCAATGCAAGCAAGTCCATCCCTCACCCCAAACGCCATCTCCGTTTCCATTCATCATTCATAGCACACAAACCTCTCTCCCGTTCCGTTCCCACTTCACACATTAAAAGCCGACGTGAAGGCGGGGTTTAGAAAAAGGGGGAGGGAGGGCGCAAAAGCTATCTATCTATCTAGCTATCGTACAAGATTTTCTTTGAAATATCGCTTCGAGTCAACGAACGGGGTATGAGTTGATAAAGTATGGCATCCATGCATCCATGCAAACCGCAAGCCGGACCGTCAAAAATGAAGCATCATGTCATTGAAACTTGCAGAGACCACAACCAGCATCATCTATACCCGTTCGGTCGATACGGCGGAGGCTGAGGTAGCGAGGAATACGAGCCCGTCATCTGTCTCTTAGGTTGTCTTTCCACCGGCGGGCCATCATCTTCGTCTCCACTCGACGTAAGATCGATAACTTCCGGTAGGGGTCTCTTGCCGCTGATGGATGAACCGTTGGGACGAGAAGAATATGCAGATGATGTGGAGGGTTCGCGGGTTGCGGGGGTGAGAGTGCCGTTTGTGGGGGGAGGTCGAGTGGGCGTTGACATGTGGATCTTGTCGTTGGTTCGGGTGATGACTATGAGATCATCGTCTTCCGAGTCGCTTGCTACACCGTTTCGCGTGGACATGGGGTCCGGTTTGCTGTAGAGACTCCATTTGCCTTCGGGTTCTACTGTGACTTGGTCTACTGAGTGGGAGGTATTTTGTAGAATGTCCTTGACGTATCTAAGCTTATGTTAGCACTCCCCTCCCCTCAATGTTGATGATGCTTGAACTCACTCGTCAACAGCTAAGTTTTCAAAAGGGGCCGAATTGTTGCATATTGGGCACTGCCACGTGGGCGCTTGTTCTTGTAGCTGGAGGTAGGAAGTAGCATCAAAACATTGGTTGTGCCTGCATAAAACCGATCGACATGGCAGTTCGATGCGCAGCGTGGATATTGGACACTTCAGTGACAGTACTGAAGCTGTGGCAACGATGTCTGCATTGCGTGCTTTACTGATCACTAAAGATATTTAGCCTTGGCGTGAAGGGAAAGGGGGTACACCTGATCATACTATCATTCACAACTAAGTCCTTGGTAATCTTCTTTCCAGTTGCCAACTTCTTCCCCAAGTCTGCAACGGACACGGTCTTGACAACATAAATAGCTAAATAAAACTTCTAGAATGATCGTCAGCAATCAGGTCTTTAGTTTTGCGAGTGTTCCAACACCAAGAGAAATGCTAGGTATCTTGGATTGGAGTGAGAAGATTAACCTGAACGTGACCTGCCTTCGTTGTCAATGCGTATGTCATTTCAATATTATTTTGGTAACCCGCAATCTTTAGTCTGAGCTCGTCCGTAATATCGACCGGCAGGGTACTTCCGGGCTTGTTTTTCAACCCTCGTAAGTTTGCCTTGACTTCCCCCCCATTTACTTTTATTTCGGATTGATGCGGAAATGCTATGTCTTGCTTGCCATTGGCTTCACCTGCGCAAAATACCATAACTCGAAGTGCAGGGTCGTTTAGAATCCTGGCTAATATGGGGTGACTTTGGGGTTTAAGGTGGATAGCCATGGTATGACGATTCGCCGCCATTGCTGGTATATGCGATTAGTACTTTCCCTAGAGATCTCGGACAATAACCATACCCTCACAAGTTTTCGTCTCTCCTAATTGCTCTTGAATCGTGTAAAATGGGCTTGGCTTGAATTCCAGTCCTAAAAATGGTCAGATCGTGTGCGCGCAGCCTTGGGGCGGGAGTCACATACTCATCCCAGACCCGTTCACCTTATTATTATATGATTGCGACTGCATGGCTGCCCCTCCGTAATTGAATACTGGAGCCCCCTTCGGTGCTTGATTCGCAGCTGGGGAAGAAGAATTGCCGTAGCTGAGGTAGCCTCGTGCTGGGATGGAATCCGGACGTTCGATGATCCTTCTCAGACGAGTAAATCTTTGCTCGTCTTGCGCGTTCGCATATGCTCGAATTTCTGAACAGTGACAAACAGGTTAGCAAGCTATTGCTTCTTATATTCCGCCACCAGTCCCGTCGCGCCTGGAGCTCAGTTGGAAGGACCGTGAAACCGCGAGCTCATCGATATGACATGCGCATAAAACGTACTTTCGATTATTCTGTTCTGTAGTTCGGCTTTAACACCATTCGTCTTTAACCCTTCTGCTGAACATATGGATTTCAGAGTGTTGTTGAGCATTCCACCATTCTTCACCAGACGTACGAATGGTTCTGGATCGAGGAAACCACCACCCCCCATCGAGGCCATTTCCTATCTTTGACTGCTATGATCGCCTTAACAGTGGTAGACTTAGCAAAATTCCCGTGAAGGTTTAAATAAAGCAAAGATGAACGAATCAATTTTCCAGATAACATACACCTCTATTAAATAGCGAAAGAGAATCCTTGTTTCCGCTCGAGTTTTGTTTTTGGTTGTCCTTCCTAGCTTGGTGCTCAGAATAAATTGTGAATTTGGCCTGCTCCGAGTCTCGACCTCAGTGAATCGAGGCGAATAGTAAGGTCTGTGAGGGCGCACTTGCCTGCATTGTTTTAGGCGGCGGCAACCGGCAGAAGTGCTTCAATCCACGCTAAGATAATCAAATCAGTAAAATCAGTAAAATCAGTACGCCGCTAAAAATTGTTGCGCGAGATCAGGAAGAAGAAAACGAACTTTCCCGTCGCAACTACAACCCTCTTCGAATTTTCTTTCCATTAAATCGATACCTCACCCTTTGAAGCCATGGCTAAAGGCGCGCGAGCAAGTACCAAGAAAGCGAATCATGCAGCTCTGAAAGCGAAAGTGTTTGGTCCAGTCGAAAATGCAAGAGCAGAGAGATTACATGCGAAACTTATGGAATTGGCATCACAACCAAAGCCATCAGCAAAGGCTGATGATGTAGATATGGATGGAAAAGACGGGAAAGATTCCGCAGAAGGTGGGAAATATCAATTCTGTATCATCGAGGAATATGCTCTAACATGCGATCAACAGGGTCTGGAGAAGATACCTCGGACAACAATGTTATGCCTACAGCTCAAGAGAAGCAATCCGAAGGTGAGTTCTAACATATCAAAGCATCTGCGCACAACTCTACAAATCGCTGATCTCGGGAACTGCAGAGATGGAAGTAGACAAGGACAACAACAAACTCAGCTCGAAGACGTCGAAGAACCGTATCTTCAAGAAGAGGAGCAGTCGACACAAGACAATGACTTTCACAACCTACAAGAATGGGAAGAAAGTTGGAGGGAGGGTTGGGAAGGCAAAGAAATGATATTGCGAAGGAAAATTGATCACAATGAATTTGCTGGCGCATCAGGAGGTCATGGTCGGAGTCTGGAGTTCGTAGTGGGGTGTTGTTGCAGTACACATTCGATGCACAGAAGCCAAGCCATTGGGGTGTGCTCAAGATATTGAAGTGATCTGTATTGAATAGATCTGTTCTCATAAGTACAAGTTGAAGCTTCGTCTGGCAATTATATCCGGTTGCATGACCCTTTGAGCGGAACTTCATAGTATCTCAGACGATAACTTGCTCTCACAAAAATTTCAAAAATTTCCACGATAAGGAATCCTTATCGAAGACGCCAAAATGCGTTTTCTTACTGCCACCTAAGGTTAACTTTACCCATGGTTGCCCTTAATACCATCCTTACACGAACCAGCTCTATTTAAATAAATAGTGATGGCAGCGGGAGTCCCTATTCGCCTTGCTGTTGGTTTCGTTCAATGAAAGTATCTAGGAATCTCAGCGCGCCGCCATCCGAATAATTGGCGCAATGGCTTCTCAAATTCGCAGTCTCCTGCTCATAGCAGCAAATGCTCTCATCCCTATTGCTATCCTGACTTTCGCCAGTGGGTTTTTTCCATATAAGCCATTTCTGTCTGGGTTGGCGCAGTATGAGTCTTTGGAATATGGAGCGCCTCCGGGAGCGCCATTCGATAAAGTGATCTTTATGGTTGTGGATGCTCTGAGAAGGTACAATGGTCCCTTATGCTCGGGAATGGAAGCTTACATGACAGCGATTTTGTATATTCGAACATTTCGGGGTTTCAGTTCACACAGAGGTAAGTTTGGAGCTATCTGAAGCCATAGATTGAATGGCTAATGACTGCCTGCAGCCTCATTTCCAACGGAGCAGCGCTTCCATTCACAGCGCATGCGACATCACCGACTATTACCATGCCCAGAATCAAAGCCATAACTACTGGTTCCATACCATCTTTCCTGGATGTGATCTTGAATTTCGCCGAATCAGACACTACCTCATCCTTGGCGACGCAAGACACATGGCTCGCACAAATGAAGGCAAAAGGGACGGGGAAGATGGTTATGTTCGGTGATGACACCTGGTTGAAGCTATTCCCGGAAACTTTTGATACGGCAGATGGGACTTCGAGCTTTTTTGTTTCGGTCAGTCGATCGAATAATATGATATATAGAAATATAGCTGAAAATGAATTCATTAGGATTTTACGGAAGTAGACCATAATGTAACCAGGAATATCCCCGAGGCATTGAAGAGCGACGAATGGAATACAATGGTTCTTCACTATCTAGGACTTGATCATATCGGGCACAAGGCAGGACCACGGAGGTAGGATGTACAGTCAAATCTATAAGTATAGAGACTAACATTACAAGCCCAAACATGGTTCCTAAACAGCAAGAAATGGACGGAATAGTACGTCAAATCTATGAAAGCATGGAATCTAAGGATCACCTAAGCTCTGCTCTCCTGGTTCTCTGCGGCGACCATGGCATGAATGATGTGGGCAACCACGGCGGTTCTAGCCCTGGCGAGACTTCCCCGGCCCTAGTCTTCATGTCACCGAAGTTCAAGGATGTCCGAAGCAAAGACCAGACACTCCAGGTGCCTGCACCTTTTGAGCAGGAATTCCAATATTATAAAACGGTCGAGCAGTCTGATATAGCTCCTACACTTGGAGCACTCCTTGGGTTTCCCGTGCCGCGAAACAATCTCGGTGCCTTCATTGATGATTTCCTTGTATTTTGGCCTGACAGTATGTTAGCAAATTATCTTGCATGTATACTTGCTGACATCCAGCAGGAAATGATCGAATCCAAATCTTGCTCAGAAATGCTAGGCAGATACTTGGTGTTGTTACAGCAACGTTCCCTTCATTTGAAGGCGAAGGCCCTGCCGAGAACTGCCAAACACTATCAAATAGTGTTGATGATCTTGCATGTCAGTGGAGGGGGGTCACTCAAGGTCTACACCAGCTCCAGAATGATGGGGAACACTACGATGCGTGGGTAGCAGCAATCACAAAGGCAAGTCCCTAGCTACTATTATACTTCTACTACTAACAACTTAAAGTGGTTAAAAGAAGCTCAAGATCTGATGAGTGGCACAGCTAGCAACTATGATGTTAGAAAGCTTGTTACAGGCCAAGCTGTAGCTGCTTTGGCATTTGTGATGGCAACTGCAGCCGCATGGCCATTCTTCAAGAGGTCATTCAAAGCCATCTTTCCATTCATAATCGTATGCCTGCTATATTCGATCATGATGTTTGCCAGCAGTTACGTCGAAGAAGAGCAACACTTCTGGTACTGGACATCTTCAGCATGGCTCTTCATATTGTGTGTTGGAAGGTAGGCAATTTACGTGTTGTTGATATCAAGATACATATGACTAACGACCCCCAGTACCCGACGTCAATTGCTACCATCTCGCCTTTTTGTTTTGCTAGCTATCTCGGTTCTCTCTCTTACAAGAACTGCTAGACGTTGGAACCAAACAGGACAAAAATTCGCTGGAGATCCGGATATAGCTCGCACCTTTTTCTCCCAGCATCGAGGGACCCTCTGGAATCTTGTCGCTATCACATATCTATGGAATCTACAATCACTGGCTAGTAAAGGGTTCTCTGGCTTCCCACAAGTAGTTGCTGGAGCTATCTCAACTCTATTAACTACAGCAGCTGTTACATTTAAGCTCGCATTTACCTATGAAGATTCGCCTGAGCTACTGTCCGGTCTTGCAAAGTCAATTGCGGAACGTGATATTGGTATCCCTTTGGTGTTCAGAGCAAGATTGGTGTTTATAGGCATTGCATGTGCACTGCTGTATACGATATTGGCTGGCTTCGGATCATCCAGCACGACTTCTGCCAGTAAAGTTGCCGGTCACCAACGTTCTCATGGTAGATTCTCCTCCTTCTCTTGTAAACCCAGCTAATGAATTTCAGTACCAATGCGCACCATACACGACCTCTTCACTCTTTTCCTAATCACACAATCGCGCGCCACAAACATTCCTCTGATTCTCCTCTTCGACATCCTCTTCAAACTTTTATCTGCCCTCAACCTCTCCCTCGTTGAAATTTCAACAACCATCCTGCTTCTCCAACATTTCTCCTTCTTCGCCTTCGGCAACTCCAACGCCATCTCCTCCGTCGACCTCTCCTCTGCCTACAACGGCGTCGACTCCTACAACATCCTCGCCGTCGGCATCCTAACCTTCGTCTCCAACTGGGCGGGCCCCCTATTCTGCGCTTCCGCGGGTAACCTCCTCTTTCTCGACTACTGGAAGCGAATGAGCGCTAAGCGCAAACCCGCATCCATTGCAGAAAGTACTCACACGAAGTCTAATATCTGGACCGATTATATATCTTTCCTGACGGTTTTCGTAACATGTAGTTTGACGGCCACAATGATGGCTTGTACGATTTTGAGGACGCATCTTTTCATTTGGACGGTTTTTAGTCCGAAGTTTTTGTATACTATGGTTTGGAGTGTAGGGATGCATTCGGGAGGGAATGTTTTGCTGGGAGGGCTTTTGTTTAGATTGGGGAGGGCACTTGGTGGAAGTTAAGGTGGGTGTGGGTTTCCGTTTGTTGAGGCTTGGGAGTATGGGAAAAGCTAGATAAATTGTATATACTTCTCAAAAAGGTAATTGGTAGCAGCAATATAATATATTGATACTTTTCTTATGAAGTTGTGATATATATGAGAGAGAAAATTTCGAGAGATCTATAGTAAAGGTAGAAATGAACACCTTTACAATAGGTCTCTGTCAGGTGTACAACATAGCTTTGCAAATCCTATAGACATTGCCACCGGCAATCTATTTGGCGGTCCTAGAAAAATCGTATTAGCTCGATGACGTCTTATCATAGTTTGAGAACGATATGATAAAAAGCAAATTCTTACCGGTATAACACTATACATTTCCAAAAATATATCCCTTCCTGCATCATCATGGGTATCCCAATCGCCCACCTGGCAATGTGGGAACTTTTTGGTGTCCCTATCTTTCGTCGACCACACAGTAGCTGCATCTGAAGAGATCTGCACGTCAAAGTCCATACCGAATGGTAATATAGCATCGCGCTTCTTCTCGGAAATTCGATTCCTCTTATTGCTTTGCGTGGATGCTTCGCCCTCCAGGAAATCAATATTGATATCGGATAGGAACGGACCCTTTGGTATCGTCAACGTCGTTCCGTAATATGACCATTGGTCATGCTTATCTAGAGTGTGGACCAAGGCACCGCTGCCGTCATATGCATCAATTTTAGCAGCAAAAATTCCACGACCGCCTTTCTCTTCGCCGATGAATTCGTGGATGTGGACTTTACAGATACCTGTGGCGTAAGGAAGCGTGTGAGTCGTCAAGGTGGGTCCAAAGCATTCTGTTACGGGAAGGTTGGCGTACTCGGTCGTTTTTATTGAAGTGCAGAGCTGGACATCCCCTACGACATTGGTGGTTGTGAAGGGGAGAGAAGGTCCCGTGTCGCTTGTTGGTGTTGACGTGGGGGGAACCACTGTTTTCCATTCCGTGCCGGGTGATGTTTGGGGACATTCGGGTTCTCCACTCACGGCGTTGGGTGATACTGTTATACCTCCGGAGCATGAACACCGGTCAAGGCTGGTGTCTCGAAAGTTGTCAGGCACGCAATAAGGGTCGCTCGGTGGCGTCGTAATTGTCGATTGTGCGGATGATTTGGTAACACTGGAGATATTAGATGAAGAAGTCCTGGCGGGTGTCGTTGAGTTTGAGTTAGATGTCACCCCTTGTGAACCTGTGGGAGAAGTTGAAGAAGGAAGATTCGAGGATATTCCGCTGGGTGTAGGTTTCTGACAAGCCTGTCGCATGATATTCAAGGGATTCTGCTGAGTGAAGGTAACTAGCTTGCTGACATCAAAGGTGAACGCGTTTGGAGTTGGGTATGCGCTCAAGAAAGCCGTAACACCACGACCAATGGAGTTAATCGTTGCCGTTTTCTTCCCATCTACACCAGTCGTCGAATCAACGCGAGCTGATGTTCCAAGTTGGCGGTCGTCATTAAGTATCTGTGAGATTTTGTTGTTTGTATTTGTGCCTGCCGTTGTCAGGAGGTCCTTGATCCATGTTTCATAACTAGAAGCCCAGTCTCCTTGGATAACGGAAGGCTCGCTTGAGCCACAACTTGCTTTGTCAATAACTGCGTCAATTCCTAGCAATGCCGCATAGACACGGTCGTTTGTTTTCTGAAACAGTTGCGACACCAATGGGTCGTTGGTTAGCTTGAAAGCAAGAGCGAGGTGGTACAGATAGGCGAGACTTTTCTCACTACCAGATGGATTTTGATAGGCATTGGAGAATGCGTCTGCTTTAACTGCGTTGACCTGGACTTTTTTTTAGCACTGTTGGTTTTTATGAAAGGTGAATATACCTTCGCATCCATTCCGGCAAAATCAGGATTTGTGTTACTTGGCAATTGCCTCCAAATTGTTTGCAATCGAGTATCCCCAGGAACCTGCGGTGATCCTTGGTCACGAACATCAAAAAACTTCTTGAATTCGTCACAATTTTCCGCAGTAACACGGCTGGAGAAGTATTGCTTCAAGATTGATAGCTCATCTATTCTCGAGTTAGTTACTAGTAACTTCCTACTCTGAAGAGCCAAAAGCAAGTGATCAACATACAAACGTGATCAACATTGACTGTGGGCTTTTCCCTCGACCAATCTCCTGTATTGTCATATTTGGAGTCATCTGAATCTGCAGGGTTTATTTTTTGGCTTGTAACATCTGCGTCACTGACCTTGTTGAGATCTAGGACAGGACAAGTGTTTGGATCTCTTGTTTCATCCTTCATTACCCACCACATTTGCGCACCACCACTTGCCTTTCCAATCAGTTTTTGGGGCGCTAAAATCTGAGTTTAGTAACCACGAATACAGAGATGAGATTGTAGTATGGTACTTACTCGGATAGTTTGGTATCTTCACACTTTTGTCGAGTTTACAGCCATTGATATTGTCCAAAGGTTTACGGTCTCGTTTTAGAAGAGTAATCGGCCACAAGACACGGCCGGCTACGGATCTTGGAACATCTGAGCGCTTAGTCACGCCGCTGCTAGCATCATCGTCGTCGTTTCCACCCTGATCTTCAGGTACGTCTTCCCCATCGCCTTGGTAGCTGTAGCATGTGGAGCAGCTGGAAGTGCATG
Source organism: Rutstroemia sp. NJR-2017a BVV2 (assembly GCA_002946415.1). NCBI lineage: Eukaryota > Fungi > Ascomycota > Leotiomycetes > Helotiales > Rutstroemiaceae > Rutstroemia > Rutstroemia sp. NJR-2017a BVV2. Next base: position 757,820 of record NJPS01000054.1, read on the forward strand.
AGGGTGACGCCAGTGTCGTAGTACTGGTAGTGACTGTAGCACTGCAGCCCGAAATCGTGGAGCAGCTTGGTTCACCACAGCTAACGGTCTGAGCCCCTTTCGCATCAGTTGTTGGAGTACATGTCTGCACGCAGCCAGACACAGTTGTTCCAGTGCACGAGGAACTGCTCGTTGAACTCTTAGTTGATGTAGAGATGTCTGAGGAGCTGTCGTCAGTTGAACTTGTTTGTGGATCTTTTTGTCCTTCTGGTGGCCCGCCTGCCGTGGGACTCCCATCTGACCCAATAAATAGCGGTGGAAAGCCAGGTGGGGGAGCTTGAAAATTTAGTATGTATTAATGATAAGAGTGTCACATCTCCACTTACGAATGATACCTCCGACATCCATGCCAACTCGAGGTAGCTTGATGATTCCAATACCCTTAGAAAGAAGCCAAATAGGCAATACCGTTTTGTGGCCATCTTTAGACGTCTGAGTAGCACTATTTGTCGTCAGACCAGGAATTCCTGTCTGCATTGATATGAAGTCCCCAATTTGGGTAGATGTTTGAGGTCCTAGAGTAATCGTTCCCAAAGAGCCGGTGATCACAACATTTTGGGGAGGGCTTGGAAACGTCCCAGTAGATGTTGGAATAGATATGGTACTCGAAATTTGGATACTTGTGGGGGGCACGATCGTCGTTAAGCTAGAGTCAAGAGATGTTGATACATCTGAGCTGGTAGAGCTTGGAGATGTTGTAGGATTAGAACTGAGAGTTGGGGGAGGGATTGTCGTCGAGCTAGATCCAAAGGATATTGATGCCCTTGAGCCGGTGGAACTTGGATTAGAACCGGATTTTGAGGGAAGGATTATCGTTGAGTTGGAGTCCAGAGATGTTGGTGCCCTTGAACTTGTAGAGCTTGGAAGTATTGCTGAATTAGAACCCGAATTTGGGGGAGGGATTATCGTTGAGCTAGAGCCAAGAGATGCCGATGAACTTGAGCTTGTGGAGCTTGGATTAGAATCGGAATTCGAGGGAAGGATAGTTGTTGAGCTAGAACTAAAGGATACGGATGCCTTTGAGCCGGTGAAGCTTGGAAGCGGTGTCGGACTAAAAGCGGAGTTTTCTCCTCCTGAAAAGCTTGACAATATTGAGCCAACTGACGATAGAGAACTATAAATAGTCGAATTGAGCGCAACAGTTGAAACCTTCAAGCCTGAAGCTAAGACAGAAGTGGATGAAAACTTTGTACTGGATGGCATCAGCCTCGTAATGCTTGTGTAATTTGATGCTGATACTGAAAACGAGTTTGAGATAGCGAGAGAATCGGCAAGAAGAGTAAGAAAGACAATGCTTATGAACATCTTCATTGACGGCATATTTGCAGACGTTCGATGGACGAGAAAGGAGGCCTGACGAGGAATGAAGACGTTACTGCCCCTACCTATTTATACATGAAAGAACTACCACCAAGCACATAGTATACTCATTCTTGCCACGTAAAATCCTACAAACACATCATAATAACCAACGGTTATACTACCGTTATAGAAATGACTTACGACGCCGTAGCTGAACGACTACATAGGAGGCCAAATGTCACTTAATACGAGACTGAGCTCCTTCAAATCTGGCGACCTCTATCAATGATATCATCAACGGCACGAAGGCGAAGAAGAATCTGCGTCTATGATTTCGCGATTTAAGAATACGGTAGCAGGACAAAACACTCGCGGGTTTGTATTGGTCAACACTTGTTGACAGGAATCGAAGGAACTCGATAAAACGCGGCCAAATGTTGGTGGAGGGTCAAGTGGTCTTGAAAGAACTCGGATTATTTCTAAGAGCAAAATCGACAGGTCCTAATGTACCTTGCCATGCCAAGATGTCTCATGTGGCATGTCTTGAATCGAAGATTTGGGGGCAAGGAATTTTTGTCTTAGTCCTCTGATTCCTCTGTTTTCCTCCATCGAGCAAGATACTTTTTATATCGATAACATAATATGATTGATGATGCGTTACTGAGACGACCGTACGGAAGACATTCACTTGCGAATGCCCTTTCTGTCCGCTGACTCATTTATGAATTTACAGAAGTGCTCCAACTGCATATGCTGCGCCATCTAAGCGGACCGATAAACGGTCTATAAAAAGTCCTTAAGACCTTCTAGTTAGCAGACAAATCATCACTTCTTTAACATCTTACTTCTTACATATACCGTGACTCGGTGAAGTCTAGCTCTGATTGTAATTGGCTGCTTTACGCGACCGGCGGTTACTGTATATAGTCAATTCCCGCCATCCACCACCTCCTTACCCTGGACCATTTTTACATCCCTAATACAACAATCATATTTCTCAATTCCAGAAAACAGGTGCCAATGATTTGCTGCGTTGCCTGTGGTTTGGATATTGACGGGGTGTACTACCCCGAGGAACACGACCTTGATGATGATGACATCGCAGAATTGTATGACAAAGAAAAGTTACCAGAAGCGCTGCTTGAGGTCTGTTTATTAGTCGTGCTGCTAGCACTATTCTAGAACGCAGCACGCTACTCCTCCCATCAGCAGTTAGACTGACATAAAGTGCAGTGGACGGGAAGCGGCTTTTGTGTCATCAATGAGCAATCTTTCCAGTTAGTGTGGTCCATTCTGACTGACGTGACGTCTAGAGAACTATTTACTGATACAAGACTTAGAAATGAAGGTGTGGAAGAATTGGAGTATGTGAGACAGAGCTTCTTCAGAACTCTCGACGACGTACTCATCATGATCAAAAAAGCAAACCCAGGGTTCTCGAGTGACAATTATCTTCCGGATATCACTGAGCCGGATAGCTTCTTCCCAGTTCACCTAAAGTGCCTCACTTTGATCGAACATGTAGTCACTCACAAATTATTCTCCAACTCAATTAGGCCGATGTCTGGTCTAGCAGCTATTGAGCACTTTTACCGGCTTCTGGACCACGTACGGCCTAATATGCAAGAGGACGACACCGCACTAGTGGGCAAAGGTGTGGAGTGGGAGAATGGCTACTATGGTGCCCGCCGATTCTGGTGGGACGAAAATGCTTGGATTATGGACCGCGGCTGGGAGTTTCTCTGCGCAGACCCTTTCAATATTCCGACGCTTACAGAGTACCTTCTCTCCAATCTTCAGCGGATTCCTAACCAGGGGCAGTCCCGGAAAACCCTAGCCGCACACGAGCATGAGATGCTGAACGAGGAGTCTCGACCAGCAATAGACTCTCTTCCAACCGAATTGGTCGACGAAATAATCTCATATCTTCCGGTCTCATCAATTATCAACCTTCATCGCACAAATCGGAAACTTTTCAACCGGACTCCTTTTCACCAAACTTTCTGGAGGAACCAACTTTTATCTGGTAAACTCGTTCCCTTCCTGTGGGATATTGACGCAGCGCTTTGTATCCAGAAAGATAACGAGCCTACTGGAAACACCTGTTACGATTGGAGAACACTTGCTCTCACCTTGCGGGAGGAGCCATTCGTTGAGTTGGAATTAAAGCATATATTGACACAGACTCCGGCAGATGCTTATAATCGGCGGGACCTGGATACTTACAGAGACCTGAGCAAAAATGCAACCTCTAAGTTGAAAGGTTCACCACCGCTGGGGTTAATCAATCGAATTAGGATTATGAAAATCATAGAGGAAGCAATACAGCTTGCAGAGGACGAGATTAAGCATGTGTCACGACCATGGCGCCGGAAGAATATGTGAAAATGGATATCAATTGTACATATTCAAACTTTTAGTTTCTCTGAGGTTCCAGAAGAACGCAAATCTACGTTTAATTTGCTATGCTACACAAGACTATCGAAGAGATCATCGAATGCATCCCCACCCTTCTTTTTTCTCTTTTTCTTGGCTGGCTTCACTTGCGTTGAATCAGGATATTTCGCATCATTGCACTCCAGCAATTGATCCACTTCTTTCCTTTTCTTTGGTTTAGACGTCTTAAATTCCGTACGGTCGTCGTCTTGTACCTTCCGCTTGTGAATACTCTCGTCAATCTCTCCTCGTGGCTGATCTCTCACGATCTTCTCTCCTAAGTCTTCCGCAACATCAACCACTTTCGTTTCTTTCTCCACGTCTCCCACTGCTTTCTCCTCCACTTCCTCCTCAGTTGTAACTTTCAGTCCAACTAGGATCCGATGAAATCGCGCCAAACACCCCATTAACATTAGTCCTAGAGTAGCATACTGGTTATCCGCTACTAGCTGACTGAAAGCCCTGTATTTATCGTTAGCACTCATCCCTATATCATTTCCTCCCAGCAGAATAATATAACCAACTCACAAATAACACCCAGACACCACTCTCGCCAACATAAACCTCACCGCGGCCTGTATATCCTCTTCTCTTTTCCTCTCCCTCTCTCTGGTTTTCCCCTTCACCTTCCCACGTGATTGCGACTCGAGAATATGTTCAGGAACAAGCGCCAATAGACGCGATACCTGCCGTCTGAGGATACCGAACGATATGTACCATTTTGCGAGGCGGTGCTGGTTTTTGTTGCGGTGGTGAGTGAGGTGGAGGATTTGGGACAGGGAATGGAGGGAGGTGTGGGTCGGGTTAGGGAAGGGAAGGGAGGTTGTCATGGCATGAGATGAGATGGAAATATGAAAATCGATACTATAGATCGGTTCTACTGAATATAGAATCCAAGAGTTCGAGAGCGCAAAAATGCAAAATGCGAAGTGATGTCAAGGAAATGGAGCAAAAAGCAAAGATTTAATCGATGCGCAAGCTCAGCCTTACCCGCGAGGCTAATGCACAGACCATCATGCATGTCGAGTCGACAGATGTACTAAAGTTGAACCGCAGCCTTACAACGGCCTTAACCCAGAAATATTACTATCTTCATGAACAGAACACGAGCACCAATACCAAAATTAGCGCCAATGGACCTCTATAAACCTCACACATCTAACAAATAATTCCCTCCAGAACCCACACCAATTTACCACCCACAAACACATAATACAATATGACAACCCTCGACCCATCCCTCATCCTCACTTCCGCCCAAGCATTCGTTCATCCGCTCCCACAAGTCCGCCAATTTCACCAAACCCTCACTGCAGATCTCGATGTTAAGAATTCCCGCTTACGCGAACTGGTTGGTGGCAGCTATAGAGAGCTGCTTGGGACGGCGGAACAGATACTGAGGATGCGGAGGGAAATTGCTGGGGTAGAAGAGAAGCTGGGAAAGGTGGGGATGGGGTGTGGGAGGGGCGTCGTGGAGGGGATGGTAGAGGGACTGGGGAAGTTGCAGAGAGAAGGGGGTAAGGGGAAGAGGGGAGAGGAACTAAGTGGGGCGGCAAGGAGGAAGGGATTGGAGGGGTGTGCAGGGGTTGTGGGGAGGGTGCTGAGGGGATTGGGGAAAGGAGAAGGTAGGGGGAAGAGATTGGTTATTGCGGCGAAGGTATTGGTTTTGGGGAGGCTATTGGCGAAGAGTTTGGAGGGGACGAGGGAGGAAGAAGAAGGATTTGTGGAGGAGGAGAGGAAGAAATTGGGGGTTCTAAGAAGGAGGTTGTTGAGAGCAGTGGAAAAGACATTGCTTATGACGAGAGGCGTAAACGATAGAGAGGACCTTGTGCAGGCTCTTTGTGCGTATAGCCTTGCGACAAGCTCGGGCGCTAGAGAAGTGCTGAAACATTTCTTGCGTGTAAGAGGGGAAGCGATAACCCTGGCTTTTGAGGAGGAAGAGGGACAGAAAGATAGAGAGGGCATTTTAAAAGCCCTGGGTTTATATACCAGGTCATTGTTGGATGTGCAGGCGTTGGTGCCGAGGAGATTGAGTGAGGCGCTGGCGGGGTTGAAGACGAAACCTTTGTTGAGGGATGAGACAATTAGGGCGCAGGAGGGATTGAGGTTGGATGCTTTGGAGAAATGGTTTGGGGATGCGATTCTGCACTTTACTCCATATGTTAGACATGATGATCTGGAAGGGCCGCAGGCAGTTGAGACTCTGCACAGCTGGGCAAAGAAAGCTTCAGAGGTATTACTAGAAGGGTTCACGAAGACACTACAAGGAGGCGTCGACTTCAAGATAGTCGTTGAATTACGCACGAAGATTCTGGAGGTGTGGATCAAAGATGGCGGAAAGGCCAAGGGATTTGACCCTTCGATTCTGCTAGATGGTTTGCGCGGGGTGGTCAACAAGCGTCTAGTGGAGCTACTGGAAGCGAGAGTGAGCAAGCTTCATCTGGTTGGTACAGAAATGGAATCAACAATGGGCACATGGGAAAGTGGGACTATGGATGGTCATGCAAGCTTATGGGAAGATGACATGTTAGAAATGGAGATCGGGAACGGAGCGACTCTTTTCAAACAAGGCATACTCGTCCGCACATTCGGACGAAACGATGCTGTCTCAAGAGTTGTCAACAGTTTCCACACTTGGCGACACCTAATAGACGAGATCAGTACCGTCATCGAACAGCTTAAAAAGCAGAGATGGGACGATGATCTCGAGGATATTGAAGATGATGAAAGTCTCGAAACTCGAAACACCCTTCTCAGCAAGGAGGACCCTCAGATGTTGCAAGCTCACCTAGATTCGAGCTTAGAAAAGGCCTTTTCAGATCTTCACACCAAAATCACTGCACTGGTCGAACAATACAAAGATAGTCAGCATAGCGGGAAAATATCCGTCTATATCTTACGAATTCTCCGCGACATCCGCACGAAACTACCCTCAAATCCATCAATACAAAAGTTTGGCCTTTCTATCGTGCCGTTACTGCACCAAAAGCTTGCAAGCACTATTTCAGAAACGCATGTCAACACATTTGCGAGATCCTTCAGGAAGAAGAGAGTTCCAGGGAGAGTTCTATGGGAGGGGGATCCGGAATTACCGGTTCAGCCTTCTCCGGCTACGTTCAAGTTTCTTCGCGCCTTGTCGTTGGAGATGGCTGAGGCGGGAGCTGATCTTTGGAGCCCTGTAGCTGTTAAGACTTTGAAGGCGGTCTTAGGTGAAAGGGTTGGTGTGCTTTGGAGTGAGGCTTTGAATGAGAAAAGTGATGCCAAGAGTCCGGAATCAGCGGCGGATAAAAATGCAGGTGATGAGTCAAAAGAAGATGCGCCCAACACAGATGGTGAAAACAGCCCGGCTTCAGCTTCGACTTCTGCGAATAAAGAATTAGACGAACAGACGCGAAAGGATATCTTGATCCAGGCTTTCTTCGATATAACATTCCTGCAACAAGCATTGAAATATAGAGAGGCGGATGATGCGATGAAAACACTGTGTGCTGAGGTAGAGGAGCGGTTGAAGTTGGAGGCGTCGCCGAGGAAGAGGATTGTTAATGGAGCGGGGGAATACTGGAAGAGGACGAGTCTGTTGTTTGGACTTTTGGGGTAGGAAGAAGGACGAAAAAATATATATTTATTTGCAGTTGAAATTTTAATGAGGTCCCCTGAACGCTGGGGTCGAGCGAGGTAAATCGAAAACTCCTTTGGCATTTTCCCGCTTCTCTAGTAAATTTTGAACCCCTCGTACACAATCGCAATCAAGAGCGCAAGACGAACGATTACATTACGTATATTGGTACTGTATTATAACCATCATCGCACATTAAATATTCTTTTCACCCTATCGTGACGTTCTTCATCATAAATACATAGACTCTGTTCCAACCCACCTATCCACTTCATCACAGCATAGACATTCATCCCGTCCAATTACAACGCAGCCATCACCATTCCGCCAACAGCCATGCCCAGAACTCCCCTCATAACACCTGTGGGTGCCGCTCCGCCGCTAGAAGTAGACGAGCTTGCACTCCCAGTCCCAGTGGCTGCCGTAGCTGACGTCCTACTAGCCGTCTGCCCCGCACTCGTGGTCTTCACTGCGGTCGTGCCACTAACCGTCGACGATCCCGTCGAAATAGTCCCCGAGGTCGTGGCTGCCCCCGCAGTCCCCGTAACCACTCCCGGTCCCTGGCTCCCACTTCCAGTATATGTATAATACAAGCTGACGGCCGTTTGGCTCGGATATTTATCGGTGCCTGTTCCTCCCACGGCAACATCCTCTCCGCCCGCGCTGCTAAATAACGCGGCGAAACTGGCAGTGGGCGTACCAGTGCAGAGCTTGTTGCTCACAGTTGAGATAATCGATTGATAGGCAGAGACTTCGGCGTCAGAGCGCCCACCGTGCACGTAGTCGCAGTTGAGACAGCCGAGCCAGTCGGAGAAGAAGGAGCCGCTGCACATGCATTGCGCAGAGGAGAGGAGGTCGGATGAGCTGTTGCCGTTGGGGGTGCAGAGGGTTTGGATCGTGGTTATGGAGATGCAGGGAGGGATCGTGCTGCTGTCTGTGACGTTGGGGGAGCAGACGCTATCAAGGTACGCGAGCTCGGAGTTGGCGGAGGACGATTGTCGAGCAAGGAGAGACGCGCTGGTGAGAAGCAGAGGGGAGAGGAGGGCGAGCAGGGTGGGGGTGCTGAGATGCATTGTGAAAGAGAGGTGTGTGCGCTTTCGTTTTGCGAAAATGACAGTACGTGTAGGACGAACGAGAAGAAAAAAAGAAGTAAGAGCAAAATAAACAAACCTCAACAGCGCGCCTACCTCAATTAAAATATCTACCTACATACCTACCTTGCAGGAAGTAACAGTATATACCACCAATACCTTCCCCAACATCTCAAATTGCAAGATGCATTCACGCACAGTTTACCTATTCTGGTGTTGGACCAGGCAACGACAGCGTGCGAATAGCCTGAATGAGAGGTAATTCCAATGTGCCTGTGCTGTGCCGCATCGCGACGCCGGCGCGTTTTCCAAAAGCGAGGTAGATTGTGATGAAAGGATCGTGTATCAATAGTCTCATTGTGTTAAATTGTGGATTTGGCTCGCTTTGAGGTTCGGCCGGTGCCAAGATTCTTGGAAAGTCTTGGGGCGCGAGGGTAGAAAGCTTGACTGGACGTCTTTTCCTCAAGAGCCATTTGTTTATCGCACTACGAAAGTAAAGCGACATAAACGGCGACTTCGGAAAAGAGTAACATAGTATCGCAGAACGTACACGAGAAGATGGTTGAGACTCTGTCCTGCAATTTCCACAAACTCAAACGACAACAATTCGCTCAACTTGTGCCAGCTTCGCAACCTTCGCACATCACAAGTCCCTTGTCTGCATTGCTGACTCGGCCTCGGTTCGTCATACGAGGTTCCATTTTAACTAAGCTCTCACGATGTTTATCCGAACCTATGAGGTCAGCACATGTCCTATCCCCACAGCAAGACCCTTGATATGTTGGCAAAGCTTGTGTGAGCCAAGATGCGGTCAAGAGGTTGGTGTGGAGAGATCTCAGCCCTGGAAAGCCTGCCACTTGGGCCTCTATGATGGCTATCAATCGCTGAAGATATTTGTGGATCGAAAGTTGGTTTTTGTATCTGTGTATTGTATTGCAATCTAGTTATTGCATCTTATCTCAATACATATCCAAACTGGATAGAATCCTCAGCCTATCCTTACACACCCAAAATAAATCCGTCATAACCCATCAATTCGTTCCATCTTCCATCTCTTTAATTCGCACCAATGTGTTGGCGAATTCGAACAATCGACCCGCTGTCTCTAACAGCAACCCTCCTCGCAACTACAGCAGCAGAGGCTGCAGTCCGCATATTCACCACCACGCATGTTCGTTTCGGAGCCCATTTGACCGACGGGTTTCTGTAGCAAGAAGGTCAGCACCCTCCTTGAAGATTGCGACAGAAATTATACATACAGGTTGTTGCATCTCAATACCGACGTTATCGGCGCTCATTGGAGCGGGAGTTTGGATTTGTTGTTCGACGACTTGTTCGGAAGGCATTGTGAGAGCTAATCGAAGGGATCGTGTTAGCATTGAGTCTTTGCTGTAATGAAAAGAACAGTGTGATGGTCGCTACGTACAGTTTCGAGGTATATTGACAGATAATATGTTAAGATTGAGCTGGTGAGGTATATATAGAGTGAGTAAGGAAAGCTGTTGAATGTTTGGTCAAGAACTCACATTAGCTAGGGACCGCAGCCTTTATATGTTTTCTGAGGCTTTCTAGGTCGTTCTCACAAGCCATAGTAACATTACAGGAACCAAGCCACTGTGGACATGGTCTATCTGGTATCCAAGTTTTTTGGTGGCAGTTTGATGGGCAAGACAAGGGTTTTCTTTTCACAGCCGGGCCCCCCTTTTATTCCTACATGCAGATGTAAAACCTGTACGTGGCTTTGATTGCCGGATCATTTCCAATTGAGCGTTCGTCCAGATTGGTGGCAGTAGTACATGGTAGATGTTACAAGTACCTGACCTGATCCTGAATACCTTGATCAAAGTGGGTCAGTCCACATGCCCAAATCCATAAATCGCGGATACTCATGCTTAGCTTTCACTCCGATCTTCCACTCGGAATTTCATAGTGGAGTCTGAGACTCTGAGCTATCTGGCAAGGTGCTTCCACTGCGTAGCGTACCTTGCGTAGCTGAACTTTCAGACACCAACCAGCAGCGTATCAAACAATTCGAAAGGCGTTGGCTGATGGATTGGAAACAAACCCCCAAACGATGGGGCCAATTGCTACCTCTGTAGACACCCACCGATTCACAAAATGCTTTTCGTTGCAACACTGCAACTCTGCAACCCGAGTCGGCAAATCCTTCGTGCGAGTGGCCCTAATCGGGAAGGCTTCCGGTACGGCTTCACGAGCATGAGAGAATTAGTGAGATCCTGCACCATGAGATATGATTACTCAAGCTTATTCACACAAGCCAAATTACTACCTCCATACTTCAGCGGTCAGTCGAGCCTTATTCGTATAATATATCGCTCAATTTGAGTTCCTTCGTATAGTCAGATCCTGTGCATGGCCAGTCATGATGTGTATTCCAAGTGGTGCGAATCGATTGGTTTCAGTGTAAAACATTCCAGCCACCGGCTATTCGCATGAGTATCGGCATGAATTTGCATTTGGACAAATTTCGGGATCCCGGAAAGCTTAAACACAGGTGTCTCTGCAGGGTCGCAGAAAATTGATTTAGATGCCAAGCATCGCGAACCTGGGGAAACTAGGTGTTATACTCTTCGAGCATTAGACAGATCGTAGAGTGTTCGACGCATTAGAAAGCTGTACTCTCAAAGAATGGACTCTAAGTTCGGGTTGTATTTAGTGATCCGTACAAGATGCCGCTGCGCACGTGATGCAAAATACCCTAGCCCCACCATCGCTAAGACCCGCCCCCGCTCAGGAATATGGTCCCATCTCTTGACTCACCTCTCCAGAAGCTTCACAAACATACCTGAATTGCGAATTGAATCTTGCCATAGATGCCGTCTCGATCGGAAATCACATACTTCGGTGCAGGACCTGCCCTGCTACCCACCGATGTCTTACAAACTGCTGCGGGGGCTCTGGTCGACTACAATGGAACCGGTCTTGGCTTGGCGGAGCATTCACATCGATCAGAGATCGCCTCGAATATTCTCAACACCACGAAATCAGACCTAGCGAAGTACTTGGATATTCCTGATGACTACGAGATATTGTTCATGCAGGGAGGTGGGAGTGGAGAGTTCTCAGCAACAGTCTATAACATGGTTGGAGTCTGGGTCGAGAAGAAGAAGCAGAAAATCCTTAAAGACTTGGGTATCTCCGCAGACAAGGAAATCCCTGAAGATGCACTTGTGCAAGAGCTACAGAAGGCCGTCGATGAAGAGCTCAAGATTGATTACTTGGTTACCGGTTCATGGTCATTGAAAGCTAGTCAGGAAGCTGCTCGATTGGTTGGCTCTGAGCACGTTAACATTGCTGCCGATGCACGAAAAACCAACGATGGAAAGTTTGGAAAGATACCCGAAGAGAAAGATTGGAAACTGTCCAAAAAACCAGCAATGATATACTATTGCGACAATGAGACTGTTGACGGTGTTGAATTTCCTGGCTTCCCAAAATGCTTGGAGCCAAGTGGTGAAGATGATGAGCCAATTGTTGTGGCAGATATGTCTTCAAATATTCTCTCAAGGCGCATTTCTATCAAGAACTATTCTTTAATATTTTTCGGTGCACAAAAGAATCTGGGAACAACCGGCATTACCGTGGTTATCATTAAGAAGAATCTTCTGCCGCCAGCTGTTGCTACACCAGCACCGACCCTCCTGAGAAAGCTTGGATTGCCCATTGGTCCAATTGTGCTTTCTTATGAGACCATTGCTAAGAATAATAGTCTTTACAACACGCTGAGCATATTCGAGTAAGTCCGAAGCCTCCGGTGATATAATGTCCTGACGAATGGTAGTGTATACGTTGCTGGGCAAGTTTTGCAGAAGCTACTAGCTACTTTCCCCAACAAAGTCGATGGACAAGAAGACGTAGCAAACAAGAAAGCCTCCTTAATTTATGCTGCACTTGATGCGCACCCGGAGGTGTACAAGGTCGTTCCAGACAAGAGCGCACGTTCGAGAATGAATATTTGTTTCCGAGTCACCGCGGTAAGTTGTTCGCACAAGTGTTTCTAATCTAGGTAGTGCTGATAAAGATGAATCTTGCAGCACGAGAACACTGCAGATGCTGAAAAGGCCTTCTTGAATGGGGCTGTCGAGAAAGGGCTTACAGGACTGAAAGGACACAGAAGTGTCGGGGGTATCCGAGCAAGCAACTACAATTCAGTTCCTCTAGAAGGTGCAGAGAAGCTGGCAGACTATATAAAATCGTTCGCTAGTTCCGCGAAGTAAAAGTTACATGGGCATTAGGGCTAAAAGTTTCAACAACGACGACTAAGATTGCGTTAGAGAATATAGTGACGAGGAGTTGAGAGTTAATATCATTTAAGCACGCTGATATAGCCTAAGCTGGAAGCTGCATTGGAGCTTTGTCCGCATCTTGGGGACCCGGTAATACTCGGAGTATTAAAAGCTGTAAGTGAAGAATGCTACATGACAGTCGATGATATGTTGCGAAAAGATTAATTCAGTGTAGTTATTTTCACTTTGCCAAGTAATGGTATCAGAAAAACTGATAATGTGATGAACAGAGCAGAAGTAAACTTACTAAAAGTCTTTGAACTTTACAACTAAAGAGAGAAGAGACTCCAGGGCGTCATGGGCTTGAAGACACAGAATGGTCACGTGACAGTCACGCATCAGCCTAGCCTGTGGGTCACTTTATGGCCTAGGCCTGCAGCTTAGAATAGAAGAGGCCACCATCCAAAATCCCGATTTTGTTCACATCAATATTGCACTTGTTTCCTCAAAAAATACCTCCTATTTGGCCTCGCAGATGTCGGCCACAGTAAAGAACACTTTCGATTGATTTATTTGCAGAGAGATAGGCTCAAACATCCCAAAGAGCTGGTGTGTGGGTTGGACACATGGGCCAGTTTATTCTGACCCGTAGAGGCGGGTGAGATTCAAGTCGATTCGTCGCAAATATTCTATTGAATTGTTCCTCTTATATCGTTGGATGTACATGGGGTATCTCAAAGTATCATCATCTTGCCAACTATGGGCTTCTTTTCTCGACATCCGCTCGCGCTCCAACGCTCAATCGCTCCTAGCTAGCAACTGCAACCTCCACAAGCACCATCGCAACCATTGCAGTCGCATGCATCACATCCATTGCAGTCGCATGAACCACATCCATCGCAGGCGCTCGCGCCGCACATACAACAAAATGGATCGACGGTCATATTCGTGGCGCTTGTCTGCGGCTTCGAGCTCATACTCCCCTGTGTCAACTGGTGTTGGACGACTATATTAGCTATGATGAAATGCGAATCTTCTAGGACCGACCTACCGGCTGCTCAGACACAATGTCAATTGGTGCCTCTCCTTGACTAGCCATAAAGTTGTGTGGTGATGGCTGGGAGTTTGCGCTCGTGGTTGCTGTAAGTGGAAGTCGCTGACGGTTGCTCGTATCTTATAATCACGATGCGAGGCTGTGCTGCGGATTATTTACGTAACTTGGAGACTTCATGTGCTTGCCAAGTGGGAGCTCAGAACTTCCGATAAGGACCATGACCCAACTGTTGGAGTTGAAATTTGTTTTTATTGGTTCTTCTGGACGTTGGCGCAATCCAGTAATCTGATTCTGGATGATGGTTGTGAAAGTTAGGAGTCGAACTTCGAGTCGCACGAGATACAGTCAGTGACTGATCTCCCCACTACCTCGTGTCTCTATGATGATATCGTTGGCATGAATCACTTCCATCTTCACTTCGATATCAGAAATGGCATTTTCATCTCCTAGACCTCCACAGCCGTTTGGCAGGTGAGAGCTTTTGTCGTGATACGTGTAGTTCTCCGAAAACCGTACCGAATCGAGACCGTGGAGCAATGAGTCTACAAAGAAGCAACATCACTGATAGGCCAGGGAGATGTGTCCCATTGACCAATGAGGTTCAATGATTTACCCACCTTTCCCAGTAACAAAGCCAGAAACCTTTCCGGAGTACCCTGCCGAGCTCTTTTCTTATAATTATGGACATGTACGAGATGAAGCTTCGGCAAGCTCTTCGAGCTGTGAACAGCCAGCTGTTTCGTGGAAACTCAATGCGTAACTCAAATGAGACGTCGCCCATGGAAACATGTATCCAAGCTCCTGCATCTGCATTCGCCCACCACTATTATCAACGAAACCAAGCAAACGGATTTAATGATATGCAAGCAGTAAAAACATATATTTCACGAAAAGAACTCAAATGCACATGATAGCTTTGTTCTTTGTTCTTTGAGCAAAAGGTCATTCCACAATCACGGACCATCATTCGCATTCTTTGTTCATATGTCTCAACCGCACGCAACGCTTTAACATTCCTCCCGCCCCTAAAATACCACAACTACCCCCAATCTCCTGCCACCTGGGGAAAGTTGTCCGAAGATCGTCCTTTTCCATTCCAACTTGTCGTCGTCTTCCACCAATCCAACTTCCACACTGAAATACGAAAAAGCAAACATGTCAAACACCAGAACTGGAACAGAGGACCCCGAGATCCTCCGGGGCCATGTCCTCAGACCACTTAAATTAGTCACTCTCATGCGTATTTTTCAGCTTCTTATCGCCATTGCGATACTAGGATTAGCTGGGTTTGTTGTAACGTTCATCGCATACTCGGGGGCGTCTTTGGAACTTTTTACCGTACGCATCATCTCTCCCTTTCCCATGCATCGCTTGTCGTGTCGATCCCCCCCACCTTCCCCCACCATTCTCAACTGACAACCCACATAGGCTTCAGCAACCATCCTAATAATTTTCTACATCCTAATCAGTACGCACCACTTCAGCGTTATCTACAACTACTGGGCCATTGCATGTCTCGACATCTTCTTGATAATCTTCTGGTTCGTCGCCTTCATCGTCACATCCAACCAAGTCTCGCACAATAGATACAACGGGTACTGGTACTGCGGTCCCGTCTACTGCACTTACTACAAACGAGACCTCTTGGAGCTGGAAGAAAGAGATGCAGGATATGACGGGGCTTTGATGGCGAGAGATGGAGGAATCAGCAAGAGGGCGACTACTACGTATGGAACTTTTAGGAATGTCATGATTAGTGCTGCGGTTTTGGGAGCTACGGAATTGTATGTATTATTCGTCGTATTAGCACCTGGACGGAAGGGATACTAACGAAATATAGCGTTCTCTTCATCATCACGTTCTTCTTCACCCTAGGGCAGATCCTTCATCATCACGACGACGGCGGACACAGTAACCCTGCGCCGAAACAGAGACCGATGGAAATGCAGCTGCACGGACAGACGGCAAATAATCCGCAGGCACAGCCGGGATCTGGAAGGTCGAATGAACCGGGTTTTGTGACGCAGCCTGCTGTGTAATAGTAGCACGAGAGAAAGAAGAAGGAGAATGGATACGGAGTGGGAAGGCAAATAGGGGATGATGAGGGGGAAGAATCGGGGTTCGTCGTTAATGAGGAGGAACAGCTGGATGGGTTATTATTAGTGCCCCGGGACGTGAGTTTGATTTTGATTGTTAGTGTAATCAGTATGGTATAAGCTGGGATGGAGTTTTGAAATTCAATTGATCTTATTCCTTTTTCTGCTGAGAGTACGACTGTACTTGTCCGAACGACCTGCTTATATGAGATGGTCTGAGAACCTGATTTCCTACGCGAAAAATTAAGTCTTCCTCTCTTCTCAATCATCCATGCTACAATTACTGTGCGATTAGACCGACAATAATTTCACCCCTCGAAGTATGAAGCACCCACTGTTACCCTCTGTATCTTGTCCAGTGCCCATTTGACACCCCTCCTTACTCAACTCCCCATAACCTCGTCCACCACCTTCCGAAACCTCCCCGCCTCCATTACAGCCCCAAAATCAAAACACCCCACCAACGGCCCCAAAGCTCTCTTCAAAGCCTTCACTTTCCCCTCTTGCACCACCGTCTGCACATCATACCGTTCCACAATCTCGAACCATGCTTGCACAGGCGTAATCTCGTAGTCGTCTTTCGGCAGCGACTGCGACATCGCATGGAGCTGAGCCAGAGACAGCGACGGGGAGGGCCACGGTGCGGATGGTGGGGAAGATGGAGATGGGTCGGAGAAATTGAATGAGGTAGCGGGCGCGGATACGTAGACGTGCGTTGAGGCCATGAGTTCGTGGCCGGTATGGGATCCCTCGGGGTCGAAGGGCGGTGGTGGGTTTGGTCTGTGCTGGAAGTGTGTGCGGCATGGGTGTTCGAGGCTAGGAATGGTTAGTTAGTGGTTCGGGGCATGGGAGGATATGGGGCTTACGCTAGGATGAAATTTATTGCTATTAGTGAAAGATCAGGAGTAGGCGATTTGCTTTTAGGTGGTGGAGTTGGTCTCAGTGGTGAATTGTAGTTGGGTTGCGATTCATTCGGAATTGGAAGAAGTTGTTGAAAGGCCTCACCCGGTAGTGGTGGCAGTGGTTTTGATAGGTCCATAGTGCTGAAGTCTAACTCCACATTCTCGGCACCGGCAAATATGTCATTGTCATCAGATGAAGAACTTCCTGAGCTTATTTGAAGGCATTCGTCGTTTATAGCTTCATCGAACCGTACGCTTACGTAGCTGCTGGGTGATATGCTAGGACCGTAAGATATCTGTTGGCCTGCTGATGGATATGTTGACATTGGAACATTGCTTTCGGACGAGGTGATGTTGTCCAGATAACCTGACAGCATATCATGCTGCGCTGTTAAATAGTTCGTAGTATCTCCTGGGGAGACATGACGCTTCCCAGGCTCGGATAATGAAGAGGTCGAGGAAGGATCAATCGCCTGCGAAAAGGGAGAATTTATGAACGCCTGGCCTTGTGATGCTTGGTCCCATATTTGGGAATCCGAAGCACCTTCGTTCGAAATGACGTTAGATAAAGTGCTCTTCATGGCTCCGTTCTCTTTCGCCAACAATGATGCCTCATTTTCAGCTGCGGCAATCATCTCCCGAAGGCGAATCACATCTTCTTCGAGATGCTTTACATAATTTTGCTTCCTTTGCCGATGCTCTCTACATAGAAATTAGTGGAAGAAATTAACGATGCAGAGGGGGGGTCGAGGACATTTGTGCTCTCCTGACCTGCGCTCTTCGGTGTGCTTTTTGAGTAGCCGCTGATTTTGTCCCATCTTCATCATCTTTGGCTATCATCATGAATTAGCTTAAGTTTGTGAGAGAGAAATCATATTACCACGAAGATTTTTGAAGATGAAAGACATGTTTAATGTATTGTGGTCGTATACAAACTGGCGGCGCAAGATGAGAAGAAAACAACGTAGGAAATGGCAAGCAAGCGGAATATCACAAGGCAAGATCAGACAAGACTCACCAGACCCAGGTTTTGTTACATTTGGCATAAACTTCACAGCTTTAGAAGATATTTTGTCGGCCGACCGTTGCCAGAAGGAAGTAAAAGATCCTTCTTGGTGAGGTTCGTCCGCCATGGTTGAATTGGACAGGTATAATTCCTTACTAGCCCCAATTGATTCCAAATCCCTTCCACATACGGTACGAGCTGAAGGATGACTTTTCGTCCCGCCCTTACCCCATAGGTTGAGATATTTGAGCTGTCGCGATGTAGCAAATGATATTGCGGGGTGTTATCGGGCAATTGACCACTCTGTTTATGTATTTTGTGGTGAGATAGGTCAAAGTCCTTCTGGGGTATGGAATCTTTTGCTTTCGAGGTTGGTCAGACGCTTGTCAATTCCCCGCGTCTCAGCTGCGGCTGTGCTCCTGTTCGAGAATCCAATTTTGTAATGCAACCATGATGAAAATCTTCCGAGATTTTGAATCCCGTGACGTGAGAGCACGTGATAGTAGGCTCAAATGCATCAGAAATTGTGTAAACATCTACACATCGACATGAATAGCAGCATTATTTATGTCGGAATAACAGTAGGTCTATATAATGGCCTACCTTTGTCCATTGGTTATAAAAAAACAACTTACCTGAGCCACGCATGAGATCACCCAATTCAGAGTGATTTAGTGCCACGATTTAACCTTAGTGGTTAAACCCACAGTTTTACCTTCTCCTACACGGAAATATCGAATCGTTTCAGACCTCTCCATGTCTGGTATCTCGTTCGCGGATGATCCCTGATTTCACCGATATCTACTTTGGAGGGCGCTTAACGGAACAATAACCGCATGATGCATCGTGAGTTGGATGGTAACTGGACCTCTTTTCGGCCAATGTTACATCGCTTACAATATGGGGTTTGGCAACCCCCTGGCCGCTGTGCCACAGAGGATGATTTCGACTTCAACTCTCACGGGTACATAACCTTAGACGCAGCCAGTAGATACTTTTCCATAGCGCAGAAAAGAATACTTATTCGTATGCCGGTACACGGAACACCAACTCCAAATGCTCCAATATCGCAGACTGCAGAAAAACGAGATTCGGGTTATCAAGCTGCTCACAGAAGAAGATGACCCTCGATTTCGGAACGGGCCGGTCCATTGCGAGCTGGAGTATGTGGGGCTAGAGGATTCTCCCATATCTCCCCAGACAGACAAAAAGGAACTTACGAAGGGATTCAACGGCTACTGGCCGGCCCCAATCGTTGAGGAAATCGAAATTCAGCCACGGGTACGCGGTCGTGCTAACTCGAATGCACTATGGTCGGAGTACCATGTTAAACGCTTCAGAAGCGGCTTCCGAGGCGAGCTCGCGTCGTCCGAACCTTTTCGCGCCAGCCACACCGCATCTGCATCTTCATCTACAGCGAACAACTGCATTAGGGCTCCATCGATTGGTAGTGAGGATTTTGACCTTCCCTGGAGGTACTCGTGGGGTGACTACGTTGCTCTGTCGTATGTCTGGGGAGATTCATCTCCGTCAGCTCAGCGCCAAATCTATGTCAATGGATATCCGCTTGCAGTAACACAGAACCTAGAAGCAGCACTCCAGCAGCTACGAAAACATTATCGAATAAAGCAAGGATTTAGGATTTGGATAGATGCAATTTGCATCAACCAGGCCGATTTAGCTGAGCGGGGTAGCCAGGTCGCTATGATGAAAAGGATATATGATGCAGCTTGGCATGTTGTTATCTGGCTTGGACCCAAGTCAGGTAATAGTGACGTGGCTATGATGGCGGTAAGATATTTTAGCCTACGGTCAAAGCTGTGTGCGGATCCGATGGAGGGGCTGTACAAGCACATTGATAAACTGATTATCCATATCCCGGGAAAGTTTCGATGGAGACATAGAGTGACTATGGCTAGAATGAGGCCTTCTGTTTATCGTGCGATCTACCGTCTACTCTGTAGGCCTTACTTCCGTCGACTGTGGATTTTGCAAGAAGCTGCTCTAGGGGCACGCAATATGCCCGTTCTCTGCGGTGATAGATGTGTGCAAGCTGATGACATTTACCGAACCGTCAAGGTTCTACAGAGTAACGCGTCATTGCTCGGAAGGGACCTTATCAGCTGCGGGCACTGGTGGAGAGACATGCAAGGATCCTGGGGTCATACTGGAGGTGATGCATACGGTATATCTGAAAAGCTTTGGGAACGACCAGTCTCCATTTTTGAAAGCCAGGACCATGTACACGCACCTACTTCTTTGGGAAACGGAGGAATATTTAATGCTCTTCTTCTTGGTCGTGAGTCTCATGCGAGTGATGAGAGGGATCGTATATATGGTATCCTAGGTCTAAAACAAGTAGCTGCAGTTGTCCAGCTTGTCCCGGATTATAACCTGACTGCTATTCAGGTATTCACCTTATTCTCGCAACGACTCTGCGCAAGCGGTGATCTCAACGGGCTTCGTCTTTCAGCCACCGCAGTCCCACGTATCGGCACCAGATCCTTCAAATTTGCCGGTATAACCCGACCCAAGAAACCAAAATTTGTCCATCATCATCGATCCGTGAATATCGGATGCATTCATACACTTCCCTCTTGGATCATCTGCTGGTCTTGCCCACCAAATCCCGCCATTAATATTCCTGGTTACTCATCCCCGCTGGTCAATTGCCCCACTATCACTCCACTTTTCCAGGAAGAGAAGTTCATGACAGTTAAAGGAATCATCTTCGACAGTATCAGTAGCCTCAGCGCTTTCCATACTACAGAATCTGACGCTTCGTATCCTTTGAATGGTCCCCCTGTCGCCAGTGTTTATGGAGATCAGGCGGCAACCAATGAAGCATTCTGGCGTACAATTGTAGCCAATAGAACACGTTCAGGCGAGACGGCTCCAGATAGCTACGGTTCCCTTCTTCGACTCCGCATTTTAAGACCCGGCCCACGTAAGTACTTTCAACTGGACGACTTCATTGCTCGGAACAAAAAGATGCGTCTTTTTGATCGTCATCTTGGCGATCTATTCCCCGGTGCAAAGAAACATCCTCAGTACATCAATCCTCCGATAGTATTCGGAAACGCATTTCAAGAGCATCTAGATGCCACGCTATGGGCTATGCGTGTTCTTGCCTGGCGAAGGCTTATTATAACACAGGGCGGCTATCTGGGACTAGCTCCTGCGTCATCTATGGCTGGTGATATCATCGCCGTGTTGCCGGGGTGCCCTACCCCACTGGTGTTGCGAAGAGAAGGCGAGCGGTTCCGCGTTATAGGGGAGGCCTATGTTCATGGTATTATGTCTGGGGAGTTGCAGGAGATGTTGGAGCAAGGGAAGAGAAAGATGGTTGATATTACCCTTTGCTAAATCGCCATCTAAATCTTACGTCGACGGGAAATAAGCAGTTTGGCGAGAACTGGCTCGCTTTTCTCTTGAGTCAGGGGCAGTACTAACTATTCGACCTCACATATTGCGAGGTACTGCAACTTTAAGGAGCGGAGTAAATATGAAGATACACCCCTTAGCTGTAAGTCATCTACTTCCTAGACAATTCTACATTACTGAAACTAATTTCTCCAACAGAATTACAACACCCACTCACCTCACTATGGTCGAATCAGTGAAGATGATCACGACCTTCTGTCCTAGTCAAGACTTATGTGACTGTCCTTGTTCCCATAACTATTCCCATGGCCAACGCTAGCGCATGTGCAGTCCACACGGATATCGAATATGCCTCCTTCGGCTTGATCGCGAGGACTGATGTCTCATATTGGGGCTTTCATTTAGTATAGCCATCGCGCTATTTCTACAACGCAATGATCACAGCGAGGATGTGGTGTAGAGACCAGAGGATGAATGGGGTGGTACTGGTATTGTGAGAAGACTTAAGGAGCTGTTTGAGCAACATGAGCTGCAGAGCTTAAACATGGCTGCCCGTTAATGTTTGAGAAGGTGGTTAAGGTAGTTCTAGATGTAATTCTCTAATTAGTTACTTACTGTCGACGACGAGATTGTGAGTGTGATATTGGATCGATTCCTACATAGTTCGAGTAATCTGACTCCTCTACGTGTACCCCATTCCCAGTCCCGCGTCCGCTTCGCGCTCTTGCCCAGCAACCGGCACTTTGATCTCCGCGCCAAAGCCCTACCCAACTGCTACCCCGCGCTCCAGTCGAGTTTTCATTCATGAATCAGAAACCCTAGAACACAATCTACCACCGTCGGCCCAAAGGCCATTGTATAGCGATCAATTGAGAAAGGAGATATCGTCTTGGTCAGTCAAGATACCAGATTTCTGCAAGCAATCATGTCTCGAGTTGCGAAATGCAGCAACACAAGTGTCACATTTGAGGGCTAGCTTGGTGTTCTATTTACAGCTTTTGGATGCAGTTATCGAGGAAATGGAACGACTCTGCTCCCTACTCTCCCTCCTCAAGGAACCAAAATATCTGGCTATTTACTAACTTGTCGTGTGAGGCCTCCTTATTTCCCTCCAATTTCTTCGAGGACCATGACGCTGACCACCCAAGACATATATATGTAACTCTAAACACCTGGCCTCCTACTCTTCCCACTAACTTCTCCACCCAATCAAGTCATCCCTCCCGCTGCGGCTTCCGCAATCAGAGATGTCGGTATACACCAACGAAGTTTTCTCGCGATGCAAGACATCAGCTCACTAGACACGCCTCTGTTGAACCATGCTATCAAGCGTTCTGAGCGAGCAACAACAAGAGAAAGCCTTCACCGTTCTCAGCCCTCACTCTCGAGGGCTCGGTATAGCCGGAGGACTTGAAGAACACGATTTGGTCGATATAGTTTGTTGTCTGATGATTCGCCCCTAGTAAAACTCGTCGCCGCTGTCTGTATCGCCATCACGATTTGAATCGCAGTCACTGTCTATATCGTGGTAGGTGGGTCTATTGGGTTGGCGAGGTCTATTGTGTTGGGGAGGTCTATGGTGTTGGATAGGTCCATGGTGTCGGGTAGGTCTATCATGTTGGGTAGGTCTATCGTGTTGGGGAGTTCTATTGTGTCGGGGAGGTCCATCCTGGTGGGGATTTCTATGGTAAAAGTTGTCTTCATCATCGTGGGGATTTCTATCGAAGAAGCTATTCCTATCGTCGTAGGTAGGTCTGTCGTCGTGGGGATTTCTATCGTAAAAGTTATCACTATCGTAGTGGGTATCTCTATCGTGGTCGGTATCTACATCGTCGCCGCTGTCTGTGTCTTGCTCGCTGTCTGTATCGTGCTCGCTATCTGTATCCTCCTCGCTGTCTATATCGTCGCTGCTGTCTGTCTCGTCGCTGCTATCCGTATCGTCGCTACCAGACAAGTCGCTGAAACGTCCTGAAAACCCCCCATTATCCCTCCTTGGACGTTCACGGGACAAGGTTATCAAAGTCTTTTGCATCGTCCTGCACCATAAAATCAGCGAAGTTGTTTCATTTGTACAGAATACACCCACATCATCTGACACTGTGATGCCAAACTCAACATCGCTTTCGCCCTGTCCAACCTCTTACTCAAGTCCTCCAGTGTTGAGCCTTTCACGACCACACGGAAGATACGCCATGTCTTTTTTGCTTTACTCCTGCTCGTAAACCCGTGATCAAGCGTTGCAAGCACTTCGTCCAGCTCCTCTATCGCGATTTCGCAATGCTGGTATATCTTTTGCAGCGTAGCACTGGGACCGTTTTCTTCATCATTCGAAGAATGATATTCACCTAAGATCCCGCCCAGAATTTCGATCTCGTGTAGCAATTTGCCAATATCTTTTGGTGCATTTTTCATTCCCCTCCAAAAGGTGTAGATCTTCTGCGTACTCGAGACAATTACTCCAGCCAACTGGGCAACGGCGATGCCACTAGCCACGGTCCCAAGAACTTCGGCCATGATGCTGAGTAAAGTCAATAGTGTCTGAAGGGTACAGACAGAGCGGAAATGGATATTATACGGAATAAAATGTCGATGAGGCTTAGATCGGACGGCCACGCTGCAATCACCCACTGTTTATTATCTGACATGCATGAAACTACATCAACAAGTAAATACATCCACTACATCCAATCAAGGCCAGCGATAGTTATTTTTCTGTTCATGCACAAGAATTAATTGCAAATAAACAGCCGGCAGACTCATGACTCAAGACCCCGCAGTACCCCCATCTAAGTCCGAATGGCTATGGCTCATTAGTGTGTGACAGACACAGACTCCCGCATTGCATGTCATCTTCGGCGCTTAACCGCAGATTCGGTACGGCTTCTTATCCGTTCATTCAATGATTTCTGCTCTCCTATCTTCTACCTACCACTCAGCCACTTCACTCCGCCCTCTAAACACTGAACACATCTTTTGAAGTTCTCAAAATCCCCACATATTTCGATATTGAATGCTTCATTCGAGTTTGTATATTGCCCACGCCTGCCAGCTTTCTCTCATCCCGCTAGTTCGTTGAGATATATTTAGATATATCACCAAGTATTTCTCCAAGCCACAAATTCTGCCTTACCACCATACCCATCACTTGACACACCTTCACAGAATCTCAAATGCTACTCACCCAAACGAATATACTCACATTACACTACCAAGTCTTCTATTCCCTTTCCATCTTTCAGTCTTTGAATCACCTCCCGTCTTCCAGCCTAGCCATCCATCTCGCTTCTCGTCTTATCTACCTACCCACTTACCACCTAGTTATCAGCTTAAACATTTTACATATACCTCTTTTCAAACCCTCTTATCATCCTCCTCACACGACAAACGCGTTCACAGTGATCTCCTCAGCAATGTACTGAGGAAGCCAAATTTCACCATCAGCAAAAAGGCCTCCCAAATCTTCGCATTTCCTTTATTTCATTCATGTAGTTCTCAGCATCTATCAATAATATAAAGCAACCCATTCTCCGCAGAAAGAACGCAAGCAAGAAGTAATACCAATCTCATTTCCCTTGCCACTCTCGCTAACCCTGAATTCTCTTTGCCTATCTATCCGCAATTCCCCTCTACTGATCCACCCTAACCAATCCCCTCCCCTCCTTCAATCCTTCCCTCAATCCAATTCTCCAAAGCCTAATCCTCCCCCACCAAATCCTTCCTCCCCTCCTTCCCCTGCACCGGCAGCTGCCTCTCCGGATTCGGCGTGCCCACCCCCGATAGCGACATCGCTGGCGTCCCAATACTCGACATACTCATCGGGCTCGTGACTCCACTCGGCGGGACGGGAATTCTTATATCCTCTGGAGAACCTGGTATGATTTCTGGTGCCAGACCGTCGATGTGAATGCGTTTTGCTTCGTTTTGGTAAGATGCTGGGATGATCTAATTGAGGTCGTTAGATAGGACAGGATGGAAGGATAATAACATGGGTACAGAAGCGGGCAAGTGTAATAGGTAACAGAAGTGGTAAGTAGAAGAGGAAGTGAAAGGAAGAATATAGATAAAAGACATGCCTCAATAATTTCATTTCTCGGAAACTTAAGATTTGGGATATTCATTGCATCACAGGCCATCAAATAGCCATACAACACACGTAGCACCGATTCGTGCGCAATAATCAGTAAATCATTCTGTTCACGTTCGAGTTCGAGAATGATCGGTTCCATGCGGACTGCTAGATCATGGTACGACTATATTGAACAACATGTTAGCTTCAGGCACTTCTCAGATTTAAACACTTTCATCATTTGTTGATTTGGTAATCAAAATGTCCTTGAAAAAGAGTGAATGGGGGGAAAAAAAACCTATAACCCACCTCGGCTCTCGGATACCGATGATGATACGGATCCAACTCATGCATTCTCACCTCCTCGGGATACAACCTTCTTAACCCCCTCTCTGACATTTTCTCACAAATCCCCGGATTCAACTGGGACATTTGCGAACGTTGACGAACCCTGAATCCCTTCTCCTTCAAATACTCCGCCGTCTCAACCGTCCTCTTTCTCGTCGACGTCCAAACCGTAAGCGGTTTCAACGGGGCAGCGGACCCACCAGCTTTAATCGACGCCGCTCTTTCCTCTTCACGGTGCTTAAGAAGCGTTTCCGACATCTTAGCTGCGTATTCTTGGCCTTCGGACGAAAGATGCGCGTCAGCTTTGTAGGAGTCTTGTTGACTGGAGGTGCCGGCTCGAGCGAAGAACGTTTGCCGGGATTTGATGTGGAGATTCATGAGGTAGAAGACGATGCGGTGGGAGAGGTAGCCGAAGCTTACGTTGTTGTACATGATGCGCTCGCCGGCGTTGATCATTTTGACCCAGTTGAGATCTGTTTCGTTCATGGTTTCGAAGTGGGGGATCTTCATGTCGATTCTCTTGAGGTATAATTTGGCGGCATCCTCGGGATCCATGCCAACGAACTGGGAAGGTTAGCTCTTACCAATGTGGCCACGGAGTATTTCGACATACATCTGGAGAAGAAATCTTAACACTGCGAGCATTCTCCTGAAGGATCTTCTCGTCTGTAACATATGATTCCAGGAACAAGGTCTGAGACGTGTCAGTTGTAACTCAAGATACCAAGTGGAGTTCCTGCCACTAACCTGAACATCATGCTTCGCAAACTCCTTTGCAAGAGATTTACGTCCGCCAGCAAGAGGATTAACAGCATCATAGATCGCAACTTGGCCATTTTCGTGATTGAGCCAAGCATAGATATCCTCACGGCACTTTTTCAAGATCTTTTGACGGAGCATAACCGAAGCAGCCGAAGCATTAATAAAGAAGTAATCATCCGGAACATCCTGACCTGGACCCATGGTAGCACGACGATAGTCACCTAGGTGGAAGATTCTAGTCTTTACACCCAACCTGTAATAATCAGCCAAAGCTCAGAAATCGACTCAATAGAATGTAAACTCACCATTGCAAATACCGAGACAGAGAAACCGAGATATGCCTATTCATTAATCAGCAACTTCATAAACCCTCTCTCGTTCAAAATATCAACTTACGTCTTCCCTCTAGCTGGCAACCCAACAAGTACAATTGCAATCCTACCCGAATGGAACAATCTTCCCGACTCGGTCGAATATAACTGAGCCGGTGCCATCGTCGCCTTCTCATCTGGAAGATCATGAACGCCATCGATAAAGGTGGATGATCTCCTTCGGAAACGAGGAGAATTGGCCGCGATTTCTGCAGTACTAGTATCACCGTCGTCAATAAACACATCTGCAAATTCCGGTCTGGAAAGTTGGTAGTCGAGTTTTTGGAGGAGAACATCCCGGGGGGAGCGAGGGGAGTCTGATGTTGTGGGGGGTTTGAGAACCATCTTATGAGAGGTACTTTGTCGTTGGTTTTCTGGAGTTGGGAATGGGTATGATGGATGGGTAGATAGATGGATAAATGGAAAGAGAGAAGGAAAGAAGAATGCTATCGAGGGACAAGAGCTGACTTTCTCGTGCAAGGAAGTCGCATAGGTGAAGTCGAAGTTGAACTTACAGTAGGGTATCCATCTTGACCAAACTCTACCAAGTCGTTGCTTGCTCCAGAAAGTGCAAAAGAATCCCAGAAACAGTCCTGATTGGGCCAAATCGGGGGACCTTCGAGGTGAATCAAATAAGTGACTCCTCGTGACTTCAAATTCCGCGTCGTATGACCCCAGTCAAGGTCTTCTCCTTCCTCTTCCTCTTCGTCTGCAGTATGCCAGTTATATGAAGTTCCAGCAAAAGAGCAAATCTTCAATCGTCACTCGGTCGTCAAAGAGGCACCTGCGCATGCACTTCCGTTTCATGCGAAAAAAATTCCCCTGCTTCCGAACTCCGCATGCATATAAATATCAATGCCGGTCAGAAATCCACCAACGCAGATGTGTACCCTTCCGCTCAGAAGTCCAATCTTTCTCGATGAATGTCTATACCACCTTCTAATTCATTCGCTTTCTTTCTTGTTCAATGTTGGTTGTGCAGACCTTTTGTCAAGGACGAAGGGAATTGCGAAATGCGGGACCGGAAATATCAGCTATCAAGAATCAAGATAAGTCGTGAGGCTTAGTCAAAGCTGTTTCTTCAGCCAATTAGAAGAGTTAATTCCCCCCGAATCCACAGTCTCCCCGACAATACGTAAAATATAGTGCCTGAAGTGATGCCTTGAATCGGGAAACTTAACCACATCATCAGAATTGCGCTGTGATAGCATCAGATTAGAAGTGACGATACTCATTTTAGAACTTCTTTACACGGAACATCATATGGTTCAGCCTTCCCACAATCATATCAAGCACTAGAACCACCACTCATAAGCATGCCAACATATCCATTTCATTTTGTACAGAAGTAGGTATCTACAACGACAAATCCCTTCAACTCTCTCATCGCCGCAAAAAAGAGAACCACTATAATACAGAACCGAACCCCTCAATTTTCTCATAAAGCCCGTCCTTCCTCATGTTTCATTTCAGAACACAAAATGCCCTTTGTCTGTTTCGCCCCGCACCGGATCAACGAATTGTCGCTCTCGTAAAACAAAAAGCACTCGCAATGCCTTTCACACACACCAGTTCAGATATGCTGCTCTCTCCAAAAAACACGCAGAATCAGAGGGCGCATGATACAAGGGAAGTCTATGATATGGTAAGTAGGAAAGGGAAGAGTAATCCTAGTATCTCTCGGTCCGGTCATGCATGCAGGAACGAAGTTTCTCTCAATCGATTTGACCAAGAAGAAACAATGTCCATGACGGTAGTAAGACATCTAAAAAGAAGAGGTAGCTTTTGCGTGAATTTGGAATAGGGTGACCAATATGTGGATGAGGAAGGTAGCTTGTTAATGCGGGGAAACCCTGATCGTAAAAGGAGATGTTGTGACATTAAATTTGGATTATTTTGGGAGTGGAGGGTAAGCATTCGAAAGCATCGTCATGCTGCGAAGGTCGTCTAGAATGGAATCTGCGGAGGAGCGGCTCCACCAGTTATTTCCGCTTGTTCTGCGATTTCGTCGCCACCACTTTCGATAGAGACTGATAAGCCGATCTTTGCTGCTTGCTGGAGTGTATGTTAGTAGAGAGCATGAAAATAATGGTGATAGACAAACCTTGAAGTGATCCATCTCAGCGGCAAAAGTTAGCTGCACAGGTGGTGCAACGCGCTTCTCCAACAGACAACTCAACTTTCCAGTAGAATCAACTTGAGCTCTGAAGGTTGACATCCGGAAGTCGTACTTGGCACCCACAGTAGTGATACCCTCTTTTCTTGGTGGCCCTGACATCATTCCGGCACCAGACATACCAACGAACTGCAAATTCAAATCCACACCAGCCTCAACCTTATCGGTCAGTCGTCTCCAGAAAGAAGTGTTGACAGCACCTTGCGCTTGCAACTGGGCACTAGCAATCCAATCGCTACCCTTATACTTGGCACAGTATGACACCGCGGTATCCGGGCCTTGGCTCATGGCTGCGCGCTGCCAGATAGCCTCGAGTCCTAGAGACAGATTTGGAGTGACTGATTGCAAATATTGACCAATAAAGACACCAGTAAGTCCGCCATCCAGCATCGAAGGATTCAGAGACTTGATCGAGGCTGTGAAATCTTTTCCGGTATATTCATTGTCCAATTGTACCATCGCTTGACCTGGGGCCATCTGCAGTTGTGTCTTGGTAACGAATGCAGTCGACCATCGGTAGTTGAATCTAGTTGATAGTTGCCCTTCATTATCGACGTTTCCTTGCATGAAGATCTACCCTCTTCCTGTCAGCTTCAAATTTTTGTTTTTGGGGGGGCTATAGCCCCGCAGACTAAAGCAGTAAGTTTTATCCAATTACTGACCTTGTTTGTGCCAAACATCGCTCCAAAGGTATACGGCGGCAGACCTTGAGATCCCATTGCGAACGCATGAGAAACCTGGAACAGCGGCGCCATACTGAAGGGTTTGCTGAGATCAGCCCTCAGGCCGGAGAAAGTGTAATTGTTCAAGAATACATCGCGCTGTACTTCTCGAGCAATGTTCTCGACGGATCCTGGATTTGGAAGTCCGAGAAGATCCCTCCTGTCCTGGAAAGATCTATATGTATCTGACAGAGCTCCCACAACGACATTGTTAGATAAAAAAGCCAAAGGCGATTCCTTCTCCAGCGCAACCACCGACATTGTGTGTGAGGCAAACGTGTCTCTATTAAATTAAAATAGATCCGAAGAAGCGCGAGAGAAGATGCCGAGCTGAAGGGAATTACTCGTGTGGTGAAGTCGTTGACTTGTAATCTGTAAGATTATACAGCAGAATACTTTCGAAGTGGATGCGACTGAACTTTTTCTTGAAAGAGCTTCTAGTGGTCATTGTCAGCCTTAGGCAAATAATGTGGAGCTTACATCATCGTCATCATCATCGATTCATGTGGGTGGAATCCTTTTGAAGTCATCCACGTTG
The DNA here is from genome assembly GCA_002946415.1 of Rutstroemia sp. NJR-2017a BVV2. NCBI lineage: Eukaryota > Fungi > Ascomycota > Leotiomycetes > Helotiales > Rutstroemiaceae > Rutstroemia > Rutstroemia sp. NJR-2017a BVV2. The sequence goes on from NJPS01000054.1 coordinate 787,976, forward strand.
CGCAAAAAAAGACTTACTTGGAATGTTTGTTGATAAATGTCGTTAAATAGTATGAATTTATCTCAGGTCTAAATTTCAGAACTCAATTGACCTTGAAGCCTTTCAATTCTGTGATTTCCACCCCTCTTTCACTGCCCCTCCCTCGCTAACATGGTGGGGCTGCTGTGAGGGAGGATTACCATTACCATTGTTTACCTTGGGGAAGTGTCGATATGTAGGTAGATGAATGGAGATAGGATTAGGCATTTTAATCCTGAAATACGCAAGTATTTTCCCAATTCCAAATGGTTTCTTCTCTAGCATTTCGAAACATTACCACAATTTACCCAGATATGATTGAAGTTTTCACATCGCCCTCAGCGTTCTCTTATCCAACATCATCGCAGCCAAATCCTAGACAAGACAACATTCTTTGCATTGTTCTTGTAGGATCGACCTTTTGAGAAGTGCGAATGATATATCTATATACCGAAAAACCCCCCGTTTCCCATAACTCAGATCCCATTCCCAATATCACCAATCATATAAGAGGCTATTCACAATTTCAATACAAATATATGAACCTCCCCACTCATCCCAACCAACCACCACAAACCAGATACTATAAACAACCCATCTACCCGCAAATCATCAAACTCCACAAGCATCCACTCCAATCCCCATCTCCACACCATACGAAGAGCCATCCTTCTCTTCCCATCCTCCCTGCATTCTCCAGACCCAACTGCCCATCTGTAATTCCACGTATATAAACCAACCGATAACACCATTTCTAGAAGCAGACAACGCAGTGAAGCACTTGTCCCTCCTATGTGATGCGCTCTATCACTAGATAGAAAGCTACTACCCGCCAGCCCCAGACACGACCAGCTACCTGCAATTCTAGTTCCGCATGGCATTCACAGCAACCGAAAACTCCAATCCTCATGCCCGTTCAACCAGATAAGCAGTAGACAGAGAAATGAAGCTTTTCGTTCCACCTCCTATACTATACACTCCATCCGCAATAGGTCCATATCCATTCAACCATATATCTAGTGCATCCACCCCCGTCACATACCACATATCACTCTACCAAGCTTGATAACGATACATTCATCCGTCCATCCGACCCAAATTGCTAGATACCGCCAAGCCCCAACACCACCGCCACTGCTCTCCCTCTTCATACTTCCCCAGATCTCCCACCCTCAGATCCCCCGCCCCTCATATCTCCCCACATCTCCCAAGCTTCCTTTGTTCCGCCCCCCTTCCCACCACATCAGATGCAGATAGACCGTACACATACATAGTACACAAAACCCACAGCTACCTCTTTCCATACCACCGCACCACCGCACCGCAGCATCCCTTCACCACTGGCTCGAACTCGAGGTTGACGGAAGCAAGCTAATCCAACATCAGCACTGCTTCTCCAAGAAAACAAACAATAAAGAACAAAATCCCATCATCCCAACCCACCATCCTTTTCCTCCCTATCCCAGCCCATCTTATCCTCTATCTACAGCCAAAGGTCACTCAAAAAACAATACACATACCCCCAGCTAATCTAATCTAATCTAATCCAACCACCACATTAAACATAAACGCATCAATCTCCAACCAGCATCTATCATAGAGGACACTCATACTCTGTTTGATTATGTGTTTCCATTTAGAATTAACATCCGCCCCCCTTTTCTAGAGTTTCCGCACCGAAGTACAAGGTATACAAACTAACTTATACCAAGACTAACCAAATCGAGGGAAGTATCCTCCTATCCGTGCTATAGTCTAGAAGCCATCCTCTCCCTCTCCCTCTCCCCCACTCTCACCATCGGCAGCTCCATCCTAGCAAAATCCAAAAACAGAAAAACAAACAAACTCCCCACCTTATAGCATCATTTTCCGAAACCCACTCCTCTCGTACACCCAGCACCCCAGCCAGCTACCCCTTCGCCAAAAAAAGAAAACATCTACACACACCCTTCCCCCTCGAATACACAAACGTCCTACCAAAACACGGCCCAAGAACCAGGGATAATCTTCGGTTCAAACCTTGCCTCGCCTCGCCTCGCCTCACAACGAACCCGACCGACCAGGGGCGGCAGAGCAGCCGAATGGATGACTGCGTAACCCGTGGTTTTAGATGAAGCACGACAAGACAAGGCAGGAGAGGAGAGGATATGTAGGAAAGGGGAGGGTAATGGAGTCATGGTAAGGAAAGATGCCGAGTCGCGTTGTGCTGGGACCGGGATTGGAATCATGTGATGTGATGTGAGAGGAGGGTAGATGGGAGATATGGAAGAGAGGGGCATGACTCAAGCTAGGTAGTTACTTACCTGACAGTATGATAGCAATATCCTTACTTCACTTACCTTACCTACTTACAGTGTATGTAGAGATGCAATACCGCAGTTCTACTATAGTGTAGTGGAGCCAAGAAACATGTGGAGCAGCTCTGCCCTACAACAACATGAAACAGTATATCCATTCATCCATGATAAGCCGAGAAACGAAACCATCCAGCCGAAAGAAAGAAACGACCTTACCATTCCTGCCAGGTACAAAGTTGTAATGTGGACGCGTGCGTGCGTGCGTTAGGTCAGAGATAAAGTGAGGCACGGCACCAGGAACAAGGAAGATGAGTAAGTAGCTATGTACTGTAGCAGCCTTGAAGAATTACGAAAGGCAAAGGTAGACTGAACAGAAGATATTCTCGGCGCCAAGATTGAGAGGTGGGAATATGCCGGTGACAGAGCCAGACATACTGGATGGCGTGATTAATGAATCGATGCCATGCAGACTCAGGCTCTCGGCAGGGCTCGATTCGTCGATTCATGAAGAACAGACGACGATCTCAATACTCCCAACAATCAGAACTACTGACTGGACTTCAGGAAAAGAATTTACTGGTACTCCCCACGTGCGTGCAGCAGCAACAGCAGCATCAGCATGCCGTTAAGCAGCCCCAAGCCATGATTTGAAAAGAAAAATAGGCTTAAAAAACGCGCCGCAAGCGAACAGAAAATGCAAAAAGCCTCACCCACCCCAAGCTTTAATAATGCGTTGCCTTGACTGAATGCAGATGCAGTGAGACACAATCCTTGCGGTCTATCCTGTACATTCTGTACGCCATCTGCAGGTCTCGCTCTCGCTGTTTATTTTTACCCGGCGAAGTTTGGTAAGCTGTGCGGGAGAGGACGGTCGAAGCGAGCCCGATGAACAAGTGGTACCGACCGGGCTGTGGCACGGTCTTCCTTTTCCCTCCTGTGGGTGTGCGGACAGAGGCAGATCTCCTGGGCCGCGGATGCAGGTGGCTATATTGGGAATATCAGAGTGGCGAGGAGTGTTGCCGAAAGCTGTTCAGTTCATGCGACACGGATACAGCGGAGTCTTTTGGTGAATGAACGGGAGAAACTCCAATTTGACGGGAGCGAACGTGGCAAATGCTTCTCCTGTAGTGTGCTGTGCGTGAAAAAGGGTTGCGAATGTGGTGGTGGCGGAGGAGCATCGACAACGACGTCGTTTAAGCTTTTGGTCTTGATTTGGAGTCTGACGATGATCGATGACTACAGAAGCCTTTTGATAGCAGTAATGACGCCCCCTGATGCGAGGTGGGCCTATCGGAGGTGAGCAGCATACATGGCCAGTAACGCATATTTACGAAGCACGTCGGATAATATTGGTCGATTTCTGAGATATGATTGACGTATCCGTGGCTGATTAGTAATGAGATGGAGTTTTCGGAGATTGAGTTGTATATCTTCGATTTCCATTGAATTTCCGCAGCTCATAACGGGTTGTCGTCACATTTGCTTTTGCAGTGATGGCGAGTGATGCTGAGGAGGATCGGCCGTTAAGAGTCTCAATATGATGGTTACCCCGCTTCCTTGTTGCTAGGGGCCTAGGCCCTCTTCGCCTGGCGTCTTGGAGTTTCATCCACACCAACACCATTTCTATGTAAGCAGCAGCTTAGCAGCTAGACCTGCCTTAGAGCTCCTTCTAGTAGCCGATAGAGTCGTCACAAATCGAACTGCTAATCAAGAGTTCGATGATTTAATCGCGCGTTTACCTAGAGACCAGAAGTAGACAATCGCTGATTGCAGCAAGATCAGCGATTGGCTACCCGGAAATCCTCCGTCCGCATCACAACCATCTCTGTCGCAAAGCGACGCACTGGGCTGATACAAGTGACTGACGGGGACGAAGAGAACCTGGGAACTGCTCATATTTATTCCGTCCCTGCTGTGCGCCCCAGGGTAACCAGTCGCACGGCTGGATTTCGGTGGGGGAACTCTCATCGTAGTAATGATCATGATACGCTTCTTTATGGCTTTCTGAACGCGCAGTGCAGATGAATGGCGATATGGATGCGGACATGTACTCCCATTCTGCACCATTGATGCATAGCATGCCCAGCAGTGGCTTCACGTGCCATTCCCAAGCACCAGCCTATCGTAGTCCCCGGCTGCTGTGGTGTCGCACCTCAGTTGTGCTTGTCGGCTCGTCGAAATCGTGGCAACCTGCAGCAAAGAAAAAAGACGGGAGACTGCTCAAGCTCTTCAAGGCTGGGAACAGCCCTCGATCATTTCCTTAGCTCGGCAAGGGGACAACAGTATAAAATTTCAGGCTCCGGAATCTAGATTCGGCCGATGATGGGGAAAATGCTCCGTGATCAACAGGTCTAGACGGCCGGCTTTGAAGCTCGTGGAATGATTTGAGAAGGGCAAAAGTTCCGGAGGTCATAGATCACGATAGCTTCAAAATTGACTTTTTGGTACTTTTTTGACGTCTTCGGGCGTTGTGCTTACGAGTGTGGTGGTGGTGAAGTCGCATTATGGACTTCCCCGAGCGGCATTTACCAGGGCATTCGGTAAGGACGTACCTTTGTACTAAAATTGGCCTGAGTGCAGACACACTGTGCAGGCAAGTGGATGTCGAGGGAGTGATGTCAGTTTCTAAAAAGGAATTTATGGAGCTCTTCCACGGATGGCGCGAACAACAAGGGGCGCTCGGGGTCTCCAGTTTTTAATTCGAGGGGAACCTCGGAAAAATGATCACGAGTTCAACGTCGACCACGCTATCAGGTAAAGCATGAAGAGATTAGTGGAGCCTTTCACGAGCGCATCGCATGGGGCGATGAGTGAAGAGTGAAGAGAAGGAGGATTGCAAGCACCCAAAGCACCCTTTCTCATCTGGTTCCTGAGTCGATACGACGGAGTAGAAAGCGACTGTGCGAAGTATGCAACAGGCAGGCATTCGCTTTCTTGTTTGACCCCAGCCACTCCCGAATTTGAGTGTTACAAGTGGTTGAAATGGTTGAAATGGTTGGGAAGCTCTGTTGCATGCGCCATGAGAAACCAATGGTTGGCAAAGGAGACGGGGCTAGCACATTGGCAATACTACTTCCCTCCTGTTACTGTACCCAGGTGGGTAAAAGGCTGCTGGCTGCGAAACGTACGAGCATCGCCCTATAAATCATCTTTGGGAATCTTTCATCCCTCGTGACCGATCAAAATTATTCAACGGGTCCCACATCGGCGTCGTGTTGGTTACTTTGCTGGCTAGGTTTGCATGTTCGGCTCGGGAATCAACACGAGAGCGAAATGCAATCTTTGCTGCTAGGTTCAACGGGACATCCTGGATTTCGATATTACCATGTTGCCGGTATCCTCTTTTATTGGGTCTCGGAAGGAGGGAAGATACGGAGATGGGTGATTTCAATAGTCATTGCCTACTTGGGTGCGCACTGGGGGCATACACTTCCGGATCGATAGTGAATCCGACATCGATGTTGATGTCGATGCCGATGCCAATATCATGTTCGTGAAGGAGACTACGAGAGAGACGTTGTGTCGCCGGATAGATATTGTAATCAAGACTCTTGATAGTGTCCGTGCAGCTGTTTTAAGCCAGTGCAAGCCACCATGTATTTCTTTCCACGCCTTTGGGATACCGCGCATGTACTGTACTTTGTAGCCGTGTAGTAGGTACGCATTCGAGCGTACAGCACTAAGCATGAGACATCCACCAGCACCTCGAAGGCTATTTCCATTGCTTGGCCAAGCCAGGGACCGGGTAAAGACAACTGCAGTTGCTTCGAGATAATTCATCGTCGCACCAGCATTGTTTATCTTGAACACAAAGTCCTGTATGCGGTTCTTCTACACTTCATCAATAGTACCACCAATTATTGAGAGATTTAAAGCCTATTGCCAGTCGGAGTCTGGTACCACCTGGCCCGTGCTTGGTACCCCCTGACGCGCCACGAGCGCCCCAAACGTACCAACCCGACTGGCGAAGGAGCTTTTGGGGTAGGGCATAGTAGGGCAGAAGTAGCAAAACGATCCAAGGCAGTGCGTCGCATCAGATAGAGCAGGCGACGACAAAGGTAACTACTATAAATTGTCCCCGCGTTTCGTTACACACACTGAGCCTCACGCCCGGCAAGGGAAGTCCTTGGAGATGTTTCCTGACAACCTGACAAAGGTGGCTCATGATCTTCCTCCTCGTCTCACCAACAGCGCGCGCAGAAGACTGTCATGAGTGCCAAAGACTGGGTACCCATAATGGTTACGACAGGCCATCCATTGCACTGTACGGGTGTAACTTCCTACCGTTAATCTATCTCTGAGCAAGTTGCCGATCCCGGAGTGCCACAGGATTCAGACTCCAATGGAGGAGTCTGGACTAAGAATTGGCTATGCTGCTGTCGTGTCTTTCCTGAACCCTTAGAAACAGCTTCTGCACAGGTGGGATATGAGATTGATATTGACCGCTCGAAGCATCTGATGTCTCTGAAAGGAGGTCCCGAAAAAGTCGAGACGAGCTAGAACCACTCAGGTAAGTGGGCCGAGATATCGTACCTCGATTTCTCATCACGAACAGGAACCGCCACGAAGAGGATGACATATAAGAGCTAATGCTCTGCGACTCTGCGACATCCATATGCTGTATCCAGAATCTCAACCCACTGGATGGTACTCGTTGTCTTCCCTTTATATATGTACTCCCATGATACTGCAATGCATATTATACCCAAAGCAGGAATTAGCTTCAGCTGCTGGGCGAGCGAGTGGCACAATTATCCAATCGAAGGCTTTCTACGGAGCTAATCGTCAAGGCGATCGCAACATGCATATTCCAACTGCGATATGCTGCTGCAATCCAATCCGTTTGCGGCCATGTCACGGGTCACGGGTCCCTTTGTTGACGCTACAATGGAGAAGAAGATGCAGGTCTGGCATGAATGCGCTACCGCATAGTTTTTGGGTTTCCCCCATTGATGGTGCGGATTATGATGATGATGCTCAGACGCTCGAACTGGCGCGCGTGCTGGTGCATCAAAACTGACCCCATGATCTCTTTTTTTCTGGGCCTAATTGAGCTTTGTCCATTTCGAGCATGAAGGAGGCATGGAGCACATGGAGCACATCTGCAGACAGAGCGAAAAAGATGGCATTTTTGGCATGTGTTTGTACTTGTACTGCAGAATCAGGGACAATGTGAGATGAACAAAGAAAACGAAGCAGAATTGACCGGGTTCGAGGATTGTGAGTGATTTTTTGTCCTACCGTTCAGTCTGGAACGAGCATTTCCAGATGGACGGCTCAAGAAAGGAGTCGCTGGCCATACACTCAACATGTTTCATGTGGATGAAAATATGCTTGGTACGAAATCTACTAAGGATTTGATTAATAGCTAAGCTGCCAAAATCATCAATTGGCAGTATCAAAGGAAATAAGATTGCTGTCGATATCAGATATGCCCGTCTCGCCTCCCGCCCCGGCTGTATTCCCAAAGCTGCTCACAGACTGGCAGCGGCCCCCAACTCCGTAGAATTTTGAACCCCTCATTCATCGTCCCGCATGGACAAATCCATCACCATCACCAACACCGCACCACCGACTAGGGAACATGGAGATGTACGGCCGGGACCATGTAGCTAGCATCGATAATCTATAATATCTACAGATTTATGTAGGAGAAGCAAAATTCCAATCTTAAACACAAATCGTCAATCGGATTGTCTTGATTCATATCTTCATCATACATATACTTTCCCCCCCTTCCCTTGCCCCTGTTGCTGCAGGAAGAAAAAAAAAGGACACAACACCTGGACAGCTCGCACCCGCAACGTCAGTTCGACAACGCTAAGTGGTTAAGCGACACCATAAGCTAGCAATTCCAAGGTGTCCCTTTCCCCTCCACCTTTCAAGGGAAGAGGGAAGAGGGCAAGGGGACAGAGCAAGGAAGCATGTTGGAGCAGAAAGCATCTGGGAAAGCAAAGAAGAACGCGACAACATCATTCGTAGACGAGAGGAAAACCCCTCTCCCTTCCCATTAAACCCTCCGTACCTACCGCAAACCTAATGGCCCAGCCAGGTATACTCCGCGCATCAGACAAGATAATATCACGAAGGTTTGTTGTCATAATGGTACCAAAATGGACAAAATGGACAACACGAGAGGCAAAATATAAATTCAATCAATATCATAACTCCATGTGGAACGCAGTCGTGCCATATACAACAGAAGATCTCTTGGCTCCCTCCGACTTGGTACTGTACATGATAGTCGTCCTCGAAATACTGCATCTAATCTCCAAGTTAAATCTCCCCATCTCCAGCCCTCCATCCAGCCAACTAGCAACTCCCATTGCCGCTTCCACCTCGCAACCCTCCTCCCTCATGCGATCAACCTTTCTTTCTTGGGCCCGCATACTCTTGTAGATGGGATTGATTTGAAAGCAAGCTTAAAGTGATACCTACTCTTCTGTACCTACCAATCAGTTCTTGCTCGTATACCCGTACATACTCCGTACCTTCTCAAGGTGCGACAAACGAGAACAGAAGTAGAAAAGGCCCAAAAAAGAAAAAGATAACTAGGAGGGAAGAGAAGAAAGAAAGCAAAGAGGAAACAGAGTTGAAGACAGGCGTTTCCCAACTTCAGCATCCAAAACTGCACCATCCCATCGGCGAACCCTCCATACCTCTCTACCTCTCTCTACCTCTTCCTCTCTTCCTCTTCCTCCCTCCGATTCCCATCTAATCCCAACCGCCGCCGCCGTTTATACCTACTTCCCTACATACCGTACCGTACCGACCACCGACCACCGACCACCTACCACCTCCCTCCCACCTACCACTCCTCTCGAATTACATGCATCCGCCTTCAACCTCCCCCTGCCAGGTCTTTTTAGAGCACATTTCCCTCCCCCTGGCGTGGCTTCCCGGTCCCCTCCTCTTGCTGACGGGCCTCGATTTCGCAACAAAAGGACCCTACACCTACCACAGCCCACAGCCAGTGCCAGTGCCCAGTACCTAGGATAGGACAATACTCACGGCCGCAGTACTGCTCAGTACAGTACTAATACAACAGCTAAAAAAGCGCATCGCACGCACGTACTTTTCCTCCCATCTCTCACACTACGCCTGAAGGATCATTGGCCTCAAGTGACCACCACCAAACGGGCAGCCTTTCATCCAACCAGGAATCTCCAAACCACAACCCCAGTCGGCAATTAGTCCCAACTGCTCATTCTCTCTAAAACAGAGCGCGTGAGCATAGCCAGTCTTTTGGGCCAAGGAAGAACCTTTGGACTTTCACACTTTACCACTTTACCATTTTATCACTCTACCACTTTACAACCTACCTAACTTCGACTTCGACTTCGACTTTCGACTTTCGATCTTCGACTTTCTGGCTTCTGGCTCCTTAGCTGTGTTGTGTTATTCAGAGCTTTCTTCCTCCTACCATTACTCGGGACTCTCTTCTCTACAGTACACCCACCCACCTACAAAATTTAACTCGCCGATTCCAATTTCGACTCTTTCTACTTCTTTCCCTTTGCAAACGAAGCCATCCCTTACTATACCACCCCATACACTATCACACCCAACTCCAGGCCCAGCGGATATCCATTCAGCAAGCCTTCGTCAATCAGATCGAACCACCACTACCACCAACCACCGTCGACTCTCACTCCCCAGTTAACGAACGGCATTCCACCCATTCTCATCTTGTATCCCTCACCCACACAACATCCGGAAAACTAAAAAAAAAAGCAAAAACCCACGCAAATATTATCCTAAACATACTATTCGAGCCTCGCAAAAAACAAAACAAAACAAAACACTGACATACGCCTACCTGTTGACTCAATAACCATACCTCTTTTGCTCACGTACGGTACGCCCTGACCAAGTCTCTGTTCATCCCACCCACCGCCTTTCAACCAACCCCTCAACCACCCTCAAAGAGCCACTAACTCCAAATTCATCATCAGCCGCAGTCTCAGTTTCCTCTCACTCACTGTTCCGTTACAGAAAAACCACAAAAATTTAATAGCCCGAAGAAGTGATCAATATTATTGTTTGACTTCATACTGCTCTGTCACGTTACGGAGCGCCATTCACCTGCTGCCGTCGATTGATCGATTACTCTTGTAGCATACCCTGTACTCAATTGCCCAACACGGACTTCACGAGGTCATCATCCACTCTCCTTGCTACTCTCCTCGTTTACAGCCCACCACATTCGCGATAGCAAAATCGTTTTGGACCTCAAGATGTCGCAAAATCGGCCTGCTGCCTTCTCAAGCTTGAGGATGGGAGGTAAGATAATTTTCTCTTCAGCCTCTACTCTCCCTCCCCCTCCCCTCCCTCCTCCACAGACCTGTCCTTGATTTGATTCTAACCCTTGGCCCAACAGAAGTTATCCGCGAGAAAGTACAAGATGGCGTCACTGGCGAATACAAAGATATGCAATATACACAGTGTAAAATCGTGGGAAATGGATCATTTGGTGTCGTCTTTCAGACCAAGCTCCATCCTTCGGGCGAGGACGCTGCTATCAAACGCGTCCTACAAGACAAGAGATTCAAGGTGTGACACATCCTTCTGTTCGGTGTTGGCGTGGAGTTGTTCGGCTGATGTGGTTTTAGAATCGTGAATTGCAAATCATGCGAATCGTTCGTCATCCCAACATCGTGGAGTTAAAGGCTTTCTACTACCTTAATGGCGAGAGAGTAAGTCTTCACCTTGATCCTAAGAAGATGTAGGACAGCACTGATATTCATTTGACAGAAAGATGAGGTTTATCTTAATCTTGTCCAGGAATATGTCCCCGAGACTGTCTACCGTGCCTCGAGATATTTCAACAAAATGAAGACTACCATGCCGATCATCGAGGTCAAGCTATACATCTATCAACTTTTCCGTGCCCTTGCCTACATTCACTCACAGGGCATCTGCCATCGTGATATCAAGCCACAGAACCTGCTCCTCGACCCCAACAGTGGCATTTTGAAGTTGTGCGATTTTGGTAGTGCGAAGATACTTGTAGAAAATGAGCCAAATGTCTCATACATTTGCTCCCGATACTACAGAGCGCCTGAGTTGATCTTTGGCGCTACTAACTACACCACTAAGATTGGTAAGATATTTCACACCTCAATCGTGAAGGAATGTTACTAACTGTTGCTTGAGATGTTTGGTCGACTGGTTGCGTCATGGCAGAGTTGATGCTTGGACAGCCATTGTTCCCTGGTGAATCTGGTATCGACCAACTGGTCGAAATTATCAAAGTTCTCGGTACACCAACCCGAGATCAAATCCGTACGATGAACCCGAATTACATGGAACATAAATTCCCGCAGATCAAGCCTCACCCGTTCAACAAGGTTTTCCGCAAAGCAGATGCCAGTGCAATTGAACTCATCTCTCGTCTGCTCGAGTATACACCTACTGAAAGACTTTCGGCGATTGAGGCTATGGTTCACCCATTCTTTGACGAGCTGCGTGATCCAGCCACTCAATTCCCTGATTCGCGTCATCCTGGAAATGGACCTAAGGCGTTGCCAACTTTGTTTGATTTCTCTCTTCATGGTATGCCACTTCGTTTTCTGGGTTGAGCTTACATTACTAACGAGTTATCAGAGCTTTCTATAGCCCCCGAACTTAACCAACGGCTGGTCCCGCAACACGTTCGAGCAGGCTTAACAGCTCGCGATCCCAAACTTAACATCGACAGTCCCGAATTCGAGCCCTTACCAAAGGATAAAATGATGGCGAGGCTGGATTGAGAAGATGTTACGCGAATGATTGACGAATGAATGCTTTCCTGTCGCTCAACCGTGGACTTAATGAAGGAGTCGAGGTTTTAGAGCGTCTTGCATCTAGCCGGCTATGATCCCCAGCATATTACAGATCCTGCACATCTCGTCTGCAGCAACAGCGGACCAAAATCAAGTTTGTGGAAGTCCGGAAGTGCATGGCAGGAATACGAATTAGTCTATGATGATGGTATGCGTTATTGGTTTGTTAGGAATACCCATGAGGTGGAATTTTCGTTGAACAAGAGTCTTCAATTAAGCTCTAAGGTATCCTTCCTTGGTCTTCGAAGATGGGCAGTTTGAGAGACGAGTTGAATCGATTATGAGTTCATCGGGCGCATGGGTATCAAGCGGATCTTCACCTTCAGCACCTCGTTATTAGACAATTTGCATGCGGAGAAAAAAATGGCCCTTGCTTATTCTATTCTTCTTGTTCTCCAACCTTGTTGTGTCTCCGCAGTAGCGATTGGGCGGCTGGACCTCTTCTTTTGTGTTTTCTTCGTTCCCCAAAGATTCAGGCGTACTTAAGTTTGATGGCACACTTGTTGTCCAAATGATTGCATGGAATGGGCTAATATTTCGCGTTGGGATGGCGAATGCCTGGGCGGGCACGGTCAAAAGATTCCTTTTCATTTACCACGGCCAAATGTGCCAATAAGGACTATCAAAAGGGTGGGCTGCTTTTTCCAGAGATCATCAAAGATTTTTCATTTTCCATACGAGACTGCTGTACCCAAAGAGATTTCTCCACTCTTAAAAATAATTATCTTGAAAATTGTATGCATAGTGATGCTGTCGATGTTGTATACTTTTTATTGGTTCCTGTGCGTGCGGGCGGCTATGCTTTTGTGGGTGAATGCTCCCGAGGTCATCAGATCAACTGTTCAAGATTTATCTATCTATAGGCTCGCCGTTATGACTTCAAAAGGCACAGTACAGTCATTGAGCATATTGAGCAATATGATTCGGCATGAAGGTAAGTTTGTGACGGGGAAGCTTGCTGCCTCTGCGGAAGTAACGAGTCGTACGTTGTTGACACGGAGCTTCGCCTGACCCCTGGGCACGGTTCGTCAGGCAACAAGGCATGCTCATTAACTTTAAGCCAAAATATCACTCCTGCAATCCTCGAGACTCCTTCGCTCGTGTTTTCATCAATCGTAAATAAAAGCCCGAATTATGGCGGATTATGATCGAGGTCCTCCTCGAGGCCGAGGAAATTATAACAATAGGAAGAGAAGATATCGAGGTAATTGCGCGTTTTATGTCTAATTTAGAATTGCAATTCAATGGCAGAGAACGAGGCTGACATTTCAACTTCTTGAAACAGACGAAGATGATTATGATCGACGACCCCAACGACGACGTTATGAAGAGCCTCTGGCTGTCAAAATCCGCAAGCAGCTATTATCAATTGCTGAATCACCATTGAAGCGCGTTGAAGAAGAGGTGGCCCAGATTGCGAAAACGGTCTGTGATAATTACGAAGATGTTGCGCTCCGCAATAGCTTCTATGACCTCTCGCTGCAATTGGTTGCAGAGCAACCTTTCAAGGTTCCTTTCGTCGCGGCAGTTGTGATGGTACTTAATACGCTGAAATCGGAGATGGTGCAGGAATTGCTGGAGAAAGCTGCGACGGGTATCAATAAAGCTATTGTGATGGGCGATTGGAGGCAGGTCAAGCTGTACATGAAGTTTTTGGGTTCTTTACAGGGACTTCTCGAGGGCGATGGTGTCTTCTCGGTATTGCAGGACTTTTTGACTAAGGCTCTTGATTTGCAGACGGAGAATAATGAAGAGGTGAGAGAAATTTTTGGATTGCGAGTTTACGCTTCCAAAGCTGACGCTGAAACAGACCATCGGACCTGAACTTGTCAAGATTATCTTGCTCACCATTCCATACATTATGGCGTCGTCGGCAACGGATGCTCACGAAAAAGCTGCGAGCATGATTGAGAATACCGACATCATCGCGTCGGAGCCGCATGTTTTGCAGGCGTTGGTGGATCCATACCCGGGCAACGGAAAGGACGATGCTAATGCGCCTACTGGTTTTTTGAGCTTGCTGCAGAAACAATTGCAGGGTGAATCTGCGAATGGATGGGAATTGTTCTGTTTACCCAGACCGTGGAAAATGATTGAGCCTGAGCAACAGGAAGCTCTGGCCACCGCTGCGAAACACACTTTACCATCTATTACGCTTCCCGAAGTTGTCATTGCTGGACCACGACCGCTGTTCCCTGAGCTTTACTTCTCGGTCTATGCGAATCAGGATGTCGAGACTGTGCCGCCGATTACGGATATTTCGTCGTGCTTGTTGAGGGATGCTTTGGTTGATACTATTAACATCTTGGATTACAACAGAAATGCGACTGCGAAGTTCTTGATCGATATTGATTGTTACTTTGCGCCTGATACGTTCGTTAAGAGAGCTACACCATTCGATAGGCTTCGGGATGTTGAGGGTGATAGGTCGACTTGGAAACCTGAGGATGTGGCTGTTGATGCCGTCTTCTCGCAATTATTCCAACTTCCGGTTCCAGAACACAAACTGGTCTATTATCACGCCGTCCTAACAGAATCTTGCAAGATCGCACCGGCGGCTATTGCGCCTAGTTTGGGTCGTGCTATCCGTTACTTGTACCGCAATGTGGACTCGATGGATCTCGAACTGAGCTACAGATTCATGGACTGGTTCTCGCATCATTTGAGTAACTTTGGCTTTACTTGGAAGTGGACAGAGTGGATTGAGGATGTAGAGCTGTCGAATCTAGACCCAAAGAAAGCATTCATTGTTGGTGCTTTGGACAAGGAGATTCGCTTGAGTTTTGCGCAGAGAATCAAAGGAACTTTGCCGGGGCCATATCAGTCTTTGATTACGGAGGAGAAGGAGAAGGACACTCCGGATTTCAAGTTCAATGATCCTAGTAAGTCTGATCATCTCTATGCAGATACACTCCAACTAACATCTCATCAGGCACTCCTTTCGCTGTCGAGGGACAAGAAATTCTGAATCTGCTACGTAAAAAGGCCACAGAAGAAGAGATCCAACCCACCATCGACAAAATCCACACCCTTGCCGTCGAAATGTCACTCCCTGACCCCCTTGTCCCCTCCACCGACGCTTATGTAACCTCCATCTGTTACATCGGATCCAAATCCCTCTCGCACGTCCTCTCCTGCATCGAACGCTGCAAAGAGCGTCTCCTCGCCATCGGCCCCGTCTCCTCCGTCGCCCGCCGCCAAATCATCACCTCCGTAATGCAGTACTGGAAAGACCAGCCCGGCATCGGCGTCAACATCATCGACAAACTCCTCAACTACACGATCCTCAGCCCGCAATCGGTCGTGCAATGGGCTTTGGGTAGCGAGGGGGGGAAGCTGGCTCAAGCGTTTGTGTATGAGATGGTTAATGCGACGGTAGGGAAGGTTACCACGCGCGTGAGGCAGGTTTATTTGGGGAAGAGAGTCAGAGGGCTGAATGAGGAGCAGAGGAAGTTGATTGAGGAGGCGGTGGAGAGGGAGAGGGTCGCGATGAGAGAGCTGTTTACGGAGATGGAGGATCTGTTGGGGGCGTGGGCAACGGGGAGTAAGGATCAGGCTGTGGAGGGGGGGTTGGGTGATAGTGAGGAGGAGGCGATGGTCAGGCAGTGGGGGGAGAGGTGGTTGAGGGTGTTTAGGAGGAAGTTTGCGGTGGAGGAGGCGTGGTTTGTGGAGGCGGAGAAGTGGGTGGATAATAGAGAGGGGGAGGATGCGGCCGCGGGTGCGGGGGCGGAGGCTGCACAGGGTGATGAGATGAAGGTTGATGGGGGTGAGGGCGAGGGGGCCGTGGTTGCTGCTGCGGATGGAGGGGATGGCTTCCAGGGTATTGAGTAAAGCAGAGATAGACATACCATATTACTCCACGATGGATGGGAAGGGATAGGATAGGTGTGCAGCGATAGGAAAGAAGAGAGCGGAACAGAGCAGAACCAGAACAGAAAATTTATATGGCATAAGCGTTGCGGGATACTTGTTTTATTAGAATCGATCACATCAGATGGGGAATATCTCTAAAATGGAAGGAAAATGAATTAAAGAATGGTCTTTTGCCTTTATGAATATATGATTTCAGTTCAAGCTGCTTTACATCAATGTATATCCACCTGCATTATATATATTATTTGAATTTGTGTTTGTGTGTGCCCACTCAATCATTCATATGATGTCAGTATACTGCTCTGCATCCCTTCAGACGCCTGACCTGCTGATGTCCACTCATCTATCCCTGCATCCATATTTCCTCTCAGAATCCGCCCTCGTCCTTCTTGATTTTCTAATGTTCTGACGCCATTCTGTCCCGCCCTTAGGTCTTAGAGGGTTTTCGTCTTTTCGTCCTCTGGATCAGGAGTTCACGTGTTTGCTCTGGTATTATCATTTTTGTATCGCAGTGCGTGACGCCCCTGTCTTGTCCTTTCGTATCCTGTCCTACCCTCGCCTTCGTATTGCATCTCTCAATGTCAACCTACTAGACCATCCAGCAATCCGTATAACCAAACACCATCATCACCATCCTAAACGAAAAGCCGCATGCACCAATTCCCTTCCTCACCACAACCTCACCGCCTAGCATACCCAGGCGGCGCCATCCCCCCGGGAACCTGTGGCATGAACCCCGCAGGCGCTGCTCCAGGCGGCGGTCCAAACCCCGGTGGCATCTGCGGCATCTGCGGCATATAGCCCCCCGGGCCCGGCATCCCAGGCTGCGGCATCGGCATCTGATAAGCACCAGGCCCCCCGGGCGGCGGCGGCGGTGCAAATCCAGGCGGGTAGTTGAAATCTTGCGGTCCGCCATAGCCTGCATGCGACGGCGGCGGCCGTTGCGGAAGCCCCGACGGCGGCGGTGGGAGCGGTGCGCTGGCTCGGGGTGGAGGAACAGCGTTGTATGCTGGTCTGGGCTGAGAAGGGAACCCTGGTGGCGCAGAGGGGATCGAGATAGGTGATTCGGAAAGCATTGCTGCGGGTGCTTGCGGTACGCCGCCGAGAAGGCCCAGCGGTAATTGCGCTTGCTCGGGAACGACGTTGTGCTTTTTCGCCTGGCTGGCAAGTTGACGCTCGGCGGCGTCGCCGTGGCGCTCGCCTTTGCCGTCTTTTTTGTAGGCGTACTGCACGCTGATTTCTTTGTTCATCAGGTACTGGCCGTTCATGTTGGCGATGGCGTCGTCGGAGGCTTCGAAGTTGGAGTAGGAGACGAAGCCGTAGCCTTTGGAGAGGGAGGATTCGTCGCGGGCAATCTTGGGGGCGGAGATGAGGGATCCGAAGCGTGAGAAGGTGTCGTAGAGGGTTTTTTCGTCGACGAGCGGGTCCAGGTTGCCGATGAAGAGCTCGGCGCCGACTTCGACGGTTTTTTGCTTGTCGGCGGAGGCCTGGAGTGGGTGTTAGCTGCTTGGTTGCTTTTGGGAGGGGAGCTGCGGGATGCTTGAAGGGCGGGAGATAGAAGGTTAGACATACCTTGTTGACACGAATTGGCTTGCCATATAACCGTACTTGGTTCATGATGCGCGCCGCATATTCGGCGTCTTCTTCACTGATAAATTCAACGAATCCATAACCCTGATGCGATTGAGTGACTCGGTCTTTGGGTAGATGAACATTGACAATTCGACCGGCTTGCAACATCAACTCCCATATCAGACTGTCCGTAACGCGCTCATCGATGTTGCCAATGTAGACGGTGGCTTCCTTGTCTTGTTCCCTTTTATATGACATGGTTAGCTTTGCTTGATGTAAATACTGAATTGGAATTGCTAGTTATCTCTTCTATGAAAGGTGAGTGGAAGGAATAAGCTATGCTTACCAATGTCTTGCGCCCGACATTTTATTACAGCTCGGCAAATAATGCGATTATGAAATGACAAATTCGCAGTGCAGTGAAGTAGGTTTCGCGATCTGGAGTGAAGCTTCGAGATGCATGCTCTCGACCAGGCACGGAAAAATAATTTGGCTTAGTCAGCAGCCTTGTGGAGTTTGGTAGCTTTTGAACTTTTGAACTTTTTTTGGCCTGCATTGATGATGTGAGAGAAGACAAGCTCGATTTATCATAACACAACAGATCGTAAGTTTCTTATTTCGGGGAATTGCAGTCGCCGGTTACTGATTTGGAGATAGCTTCGTGTGACAAGTTTTATTCAATATGCAACTCTCAGAAGAGTCCAAGGTTTGTTACTCTGGTGTGGCCCGGGAGGGTTGGAAAGAGGGCTTGGTTGACGAAGTTGCAGGAGCGCATTGGGAAGATCATTGATTATTCTCGTGTGGCTATTCATTAGTGAGTGCTTTTTGGGAGTTTGCAAGAGTGAACATATACTGATCTTCTGCAGTGGTTATCTTCCATTGATCCTCTACCTTGGTATGGTCGCCGGCTTGCATGTAGGGCACAAAGAGATGCTAATAATTGCAGGATACACCCGCAGCGAACCTCGTCCTTCAGTCATCAGGTTAGTTATTGCACAGTTCACCCCCTTTAATATAATTCTAATCCACCTCTCTAGACTCTTCTCGCCTCTCGGATAAGCTCCATTCTACGAACGATGTACGACATGTTTTCTAGGGAAGATGCAGGATGCATCTGGGACGGATTAGAACGATGGATTTAAGAGACAGACAGACATCTACGACGGCTGTGGCATACGAGGCGTTAATAAAATGGAATGACGGACTCTTGAAGTGTCTGGCGGGGTGTAGGAGGGGATTCAGCCAGAGCCAAATAACTGTACAATAGCGCAATGAGCGCAATCACCACTTGCGAAACGTTTAACTCACAAACCTCTCTATGAATGCTGCAGCAAATGCATATTTAATTTCTTTATTATCCATCTCAAGTTCTTTGGAAATTGTCGCCGCAGTTCAATAATGCTAGCTTTGCCAAGCCCCATAAATTTGTTCAAAGCTCCAACTTCGTCATCGACATGAACCACCACCCATTTTCCTCGCAACGTCAATTCCTTCAGCCACCATGAAAACCAAACTTTCTCACATATGACCGACAACCATGCGCGCATCTCCTCCGCGCTGGTCGAGACAATTGCTGGCCTCTCGGCTGGCACAATTTCTACTTTAGTTGTGCACCCTCTTGATGTGATTAAGACGCGTTTACAAAGTAAACTTCCACCCCTCCACCCCTCCCTTTACCTCCACAGCTAATACAATCACCAGTCGAGCGAAGCACATCTCATGCTCCAACAACCGCTTTTTCAATCCTGCGTAACTTAACCAGTAATCCCCAGCCAGTCCGAAGTCTTTACCGCGGCATTACTCCCAATCTCCTCGGCAATGCCTCCAGCTGGGCGCTCTTCTTCTATTTCAAATCCTTCTTCGAGTCCTCCCTGATTTCTTTGCGCAATCGCTCTTTCTACGATACCAATCAGCGCCATGCTCTCACCCCACTAGACTACTTCGTCACATCCGGCAGCGCCGGCATCATGATTACTATCACTACAAACCCCATCTGGGTTCTGAAAACGCGAATGCTGAGCTCAGACCATGGCGCCCAGGGCGCGTATCCGAGTATGTGGCATGGAGTCAGGGATATCTGGACGCATGAAGGCACGCGGGGCTTTTATAGAGGCGTGGGCATCAGCTTGTTAGGGAATAGTCATGGAGCGGTGCAGTTTGCTGTATATGAGCCTTTGAAGAATATTTGGCGGAAGTATTTAGCTGGAGGTCGCGGGGATACTGGTGATGGAAAGGATGTAAAGATGGGAAATGCGGCGACGCTGCTGATTAGTGGGTCGGCGAAGGTGATTGCGGGCACGGCGACGTATCCATATCAGGTGGTGAGAAGTAGAGTGCAGACGTATGATGCGGAGAGGAGATTTGGGAAGGGGATTAGGGGAGTCGTTGGGAAGCTGTGGAGAGAGGAGGGTTGGAAGGGGTTTTATAGAGGCTTGGGCGCAAATGTGGTGAGAGTACTGCCCGCTACTTGGGTTACGTTCTTGGTTTACGAGAATGTGAGGTTTTACCTGCCCGAATGGTGGAGTGGTGGCAATGGGCTGGAAAGGCGTGTTTAATGCTCAGGGTGCTTACTATATGGTCGAGAGTATCAAAGACCCGTCTTGCTCTGGATGCTGTTACCTCTCAGGCAAGAAAGCTCAA
This sequence comes from Rutstroemia sp. NJR-2017a BVV2, assembly GCA_002946415.1. Taxonomy (NCBI): domain Eukaryota; kingdom Fungi; phylum Ascomycota; class Leotiomycetes; order Helotiales; family Rutstroemiaceae; genus Rutstroemia; species Rutstroemia sp. NJR-2017a BVV2. Next base: position 808,200 of record NJPS01000054.1, read on the forward strand.
AAATACTAGTGTATTCTTCGTCTTTGGCTGCCAAGTTTCTTTGGATCCTTGCGACACATTAAGGAAATTTAGGTATTAGGGAAACCAAAGTCCTTAGTAATGAGACATCGATCTGTTCTATTTTCTCCAGGTTTTCTGCATCAATTCATTGATCGTGCATTTGGACTGCACGTCTCTGCTAGAGTTATTTCTGAGGCTCCAACTCCATCTCAACGACTCAGTGATATCCTGATACGTTTTTCTATTTCTTCCATACAAGTTGTCGGCGCGGTCTAGATATATCTTTATACGGGGAGGGAGATGCTATGACGTAAGTAAATACCCACTAATACATTCCCCCGCATATATTATGTGTCTGCCTGATCAAAGTCTTCACCTAATCCTTATTCTACACAAAAAAAGCACAAAATCAATATCAACTGCAAAAGTTTTCCAAATGGCATCAACATACACCGGCGGTCACGGCCCTGGTGCCGTGGGAAGACACTCCATCCGTCGCGCCTCAACCTGCTGTGCATACTTCCTTCCTCACCTCAAACCCAACCACCGCGTCCTCGATCTCGGCTGCGGTCCGGGCTCCATTACAGCAGACATCGCAGCCCTCGTCCCGGAGGGATCCGTCATCGGTCTCGATTACGGACAGTCCGTGATCGAAATCGCGAATGCCAAAGCTAAGGAACTTAGCTTAAGTAACTGCTCTTTCCAAGTCGGTGATGTGATGAGTCTCCCCTTCGAAGATGATAGCTTTGATGTAGTGCATACACATCAAGTTCTCATTCACCTACCCGATCCGGTAAGTGCGCTAAAGGAGATACGAAGAGTGTGTAAGAAGGGCGGGTTTGTGGCGTGCAGGGAGGCGGATATGGATGATTATGTTTTGTCACCGGATTCAGATGTATTGAAGATCCCGATAGAAGTGAAGAAGAGTATGATTCGGGAGAAAGGATCGGAAGCGGCTGCGGGGAAGTTTTTGGGGAAGTGGGCGAGAGAAGCTGGGTTTGAGGATGAGAAGGTTAAGGAGAGTCACAGCTATTTAATGCAGCCGAGTTTTAAGGACGAGGCTATGCAGCAACGTGTTGCTGACTATGCGTTAAGAATGGGGATTGCAAAGAGCAGGGAGGAGGTGGATAAGTCAATTAAGGGGTGGGAGGAATGGGAGAAGACGGAGGGGTCGTGGTGGAAAACGGGGTGTGGGGAGGTGGTGTGTTGGAAGTAGATAGCGTATGAAGCTTTTATGCTTTCCAACAGCTGGTATCCAATAAAAGACGGAATAGTCTCCACATTGGTCTCTAATGTTGGTCGGTTGTTGGGAAATTCCAGGTGACATCAACATAATCCAGCGTCCGTGAATTGTCTCCCATTTCTTCTCAGTTTTCTTTCAGAATAATTACTACAAAACTCTCTGATCATGAGCAATTATTCAAGGTTGTCGGACCTAGCGGCCAATATCCAAAGGTCCACTGCTATAATCGACGCATACCTCAAAGAGCACAATCTACCAGAACCTTCTTTTCATGAAGATGGGCCTGTCGAATTTGGATTGAAATCTGAAGAAGCTCAAAAAGCTTTAGAAACAGCCAAGGCCTCGAGTCTTGAGCTTTTTGATCTTCTCCAAGGCCCTGCTGTCGCTCTTCGACCAGTTGTAAGCCTGTCTTTGCTCCCGTCCCACAACCTCTAGTTCGACTCATAACAGTAACTCGCAGTACGACGGTGTAAGTCTCCAAGCCATATATCGGTATGACATCGCTTCCAAAGTGCCCATCCATGGCGATATCTCGTACGAGGAGCTCTCCGCAAAGTGCGGTCTCGGTGTTGTCAACCTGAGAAGGATTCTACGTTTCGCTATGGCGTGGAATAGATGTTTTACAGAGCCCAGAAAAGGCTTTGTAGCACACTCAGCAGCCTCTAGAGTTTTAGTTGATAATCCGACGGCTCAATCTGGGCTTGGGTTCATGTTTGAAGAGTGCTGGCAGGCTTTTGCTCATGTAAGTTGGTGTAAGACTAAGAGGTTGATAGTCTCTAATTGATAATGATTAGACTCTTGACGCTATCAAGCAACACGGAGAAACAGAAGATGTAACGAAGACTGTGAGTTGCATTGGTTCTATTCGTATCAATTAAACTGACCCGCTCAGGGCTGGAGCCATTATCACAAAACTGAGAAGAGTTTATGCGAATACTATGCCGATCATCCCGAAATGGGCCGTCGTATGGCAGAAGCCATGATATGCTTCAGTAGCGCTGTCTCTGAATCATCTCAAGCATCCCACCTAGTCAAAAACTACCCCTGGAACAGTATCTCCAACGGTAGTGGCGTAATCGTCGACGTCGGCGGAGCACAAGGTCATATCTCCGTCGAACTAGCCCAGACTTATCCAAATCTCAAGATCATTCTCCAAGACTTACCCAAAATCCTTGAAGGAGTCAAAGAAAAGCTACCCAGTAATGTGAATGATAGAATCGAAATCATGCCACATGACTTCTTCACCGAACAGCCAATCCAAGCCGACGCCTATCTCTTCAGTCAAATCTTCCATGATTGGCCCGAGGCGGAATGTGTTAAGATCCTGCGAGCACTAATCCCAAAATTGAGACCAGGTGCGAAGGTAGTTTGTTATGATCATTTGCTTCCGGAGCCCGGAACGGCGCCAATTCTCAGGGAGAGGGCTGCAAGGTATGCTTCTTTGTTCGTGAGATGTTGATAGAAATGCTGATGTTTAGAGTAGGGATATGGATATGATCATGTTCTCACTGTTCAATTCTCGAGAACGGGATGCTGACGACTGGGACCATCTGTTCCGAAGTGCCGATGCTAGGTTTGGGCAAGTGAAGGCTTGGGTTCCGGAGGGTAGTAGATTGGGGATTATTGAAGCTGTCTGGGAAGGAGACGTCGGAAGAGCGTGAGAGGACTCATCAGCCAGAAGTTGATCCAAAGCAGTGTCTAGAAACTTTATCTAGAATGAAGTGGATCTTTGCTTTTCCAACTCAACTAGCTGACGGGCAAATCAGATTCGAGTTCTGCGGAGAAGGAACTAGGCCTAATCACGAGGACCATTGAAACTGATAGAAATTGCCAAGCATAGGAAATATTATTTCTAACGCTCATTTAAACCTATGGTCTTGCGCTGGTATTTGTGCGATTTCATGTAGATGAAAGAGACAGTGTGTATATCGTATATATTTCAAAATCCCACAGAGTGTCACTGTATAAGTATCGTTAGATAGTATCCAAGACATATTTATGGTAGGACCAAATGTAAGTAATGCTCACGTAATTGTTAAAAAAGCAGCATTCTCTAGCTACAAAGGAATGACCTCCTCCTGCTGAATTCGCCGTGAAATACTCCTGACCTAACGTTAGTAAAATCTTGCAGCTCTAGGTGTGGGTCTTCCTACCTCGACTTCATGCTCTCCTAAGTTGTCGACCTTCCACCTATGTCTTCAGTATTTGTCCTCAGTCTTCGTCTCCTCTGCAAATCCAAACGTCCATTTTCTCCTTCTTCTTTTAAAACTCGATCGGTAACCGGTAGCTGAGATTGAACTTTGAGAGCTTTTGGTATCCGCTGAAGCCAGTCGATAAATTGTAAGATCATAAGAATGCTCCAGCACAATGTCGGTACAGATTTTGACAACCTGGACAGGAGTTCTTGCAAGTCGTCTTCCTGCACCTTCACATCCCCGGTATCCTCGATTGAAGTGTCATTCTTGCTCGTGGTAGACGGAGGACCTGAGCATGCAGTTGATATCGATTGAGTTGAGTAGATTGACGAATTTGATGTACCCTCCACGTTGTGCGTCGTGGAGAGACCTGCTTCACTTCCATTTCTAGACGATTCGATGCTTTGCACAGTCTGAGAGTTGTAGAAATTTGGGTTTCGTGAGTTCAAATAACTCGCACTAAGGTCATTTAGGGGCTGAGATGCCGGCAGTGAGCTCAGAAGCTGTTCAGCAGTACGGATCGGTCTTCCTGATAACTGTTCCGTACCACCAGAGGCCAAACCGTTCAATGGTAGGTAGCTAGGTTTCTTTAGAATTGAAGTATGGACTGGCTCCGTGAAAGACACTGGTAAAGCTTCCGGCATTTGCATGGGTATGTCCTGGAGATTTTCCATCTCCATAGCCTTGGACAAGCCATCTGCTAATGCATCTAGACTGCGATTTGATTTTCCCGGAACGCCTGGATCTATCAGGGTCCATGACACACCGTCTTTCTTCTGGCTATTCGGCGGAAATTTTAGCCGATTCATGATTCGATCTTTTGTTCTCCTCAGTTTCCCCTCGATTTCAATCTTGAGGTAGAATGGCTGCCGTTCGTGCTCAATCGTGAATCCAGCGTGGAACAGATTACTGTGTAACACTCGACTCTCCAGTTTGTTCTCCGTCAATTCCCACTTTAGCCTCCTGTACACTTTCTCGCGAGTAGCATCATCTTTATCCTCTGCAAAAAGCAGCTGCCCAGTAAATGACCATCGGCTGCTCAGGACCTTCCGTTTCGATGTATCTATCCCAATACCGCCTGCACCAGCGCCAAGGACATCCACATGGGGAGTAAAGCGGTAATTCTTTGTTACTGGTACTTCGTAGAGCTCTCCCGTCAGCCTTTTAGGACCAAACTGATCTGTGGCAAACAACGAGTTTTCTTCAAAAACCCGATGTTCTTCTAGAGTAACGGACACACTCGCGCTCGATAATTTACAATCCGCTGGCTGGTCGAAGTTAAGATCCAAATAAATGATACCTCCAGGGTTCTCGTTTTTCCCGATCACGCCCCACTTAGACTTCGAAAGACGGAGTCGACAGTCAACGTCGACCTTGCCTATTTCTTTGTGACTCAAAAATGTCATTGGTGTCGGCGCACAGCTCAGCAAAGATCTTCCATATCGTCGCGAAATCAATGGTTGTGGAGCCATAGACGCCATATCGCTGGAGAATTTATCGATGATGAATCATGAATCTGATATAAGTCGAAAATCTGCAAAATATCGAGGGGAAAACATGCTTACAGCCTTAGGATACGCCTCATGGGCGCAGCGCCTCAGCCTCCTTATCGTCGATATATCAGGCAGGCAGTATTGCCAATTGCATTAGCGCCAATTGATTTATGCAGATGTATGCACAGAGCTACGGCAAAACTTCCCCATCGAGTTGTGCTTGCAGCATTGTAACTAGAGCTGAAAACAGAATTGGCAGCCTCACTCAAAATTTCTCGTTACAAGATTTTCTACTGGGTTTAATTCTGTTGCAAATTCGAAAAATATTGAGCTATGGATGGTAGAGATAATAGGTCAGGGAATAGTGGATATGCTAAGTCAACGGGCGCTGATAGTGGATATGGGTCGACTGCTGGGCCAAGGGCTTCCAAAACTTCCGCCTCACATGAGATTAAGCAACATAAATCGTCTGAAGAAGTGCCCAAACCATCAAAAAGCGTCTATTTTCAAGATGAAGTTAATGAGGCGGGAAAGAGTCTTCCGGAAGGACGGGACTCGAGATTGGAGTCGGAGTCGGACTCGGACTTGTACTCGGACGCAAGTGATACAGAGAGCAAAAAAGAGGATAGGACGCCGCAGCAACAAACTTGGAACTCGAGAAAACCCACTGCTCGAATGCGCGAGAATATGGAATCTCCGCGCACATGCACATTGCGGCGTCATGAAACTGTCTCCCAAGATACAACTATTCATTTTGAGCTAGGCCTTGAGCTTGACATTGATAGTGATCTTGAGGAGTTTGCCCGCCTCAGGCGTTTTGGTCTTTTCAAAAGAGCGGAGGAGCACTTTCAAAATACTCTGATTGATCATATCAAAGACCCAAGAATCGCGGTAGAATATGTCGACATGCTACTGGAGCAAGGGGCTATACATCGTGTTATAAAGTTTGCGGAAGATCAAGACTTCATCAAATCATCCCAGGCCGGATCGAGCGATAATGATGAAATCATCGAGCTTTACCGGAGGAATTTTCGATTGATCGTGAGTTGCGCAAGCATTGCCCACCGTGGTGATTTGATGGATTCCCTGAGGGTTATCGAAGAAAACCCAGTATCCGACAAAACCTCGCCCTCGCACTTCAGTGCTGAGTCCAAATCTGGAGATGCATATATAGAAGTATGACTTTATAGCATGAACGAAGAGAATTTCACTAACAGTCTACGCATGACAGTTACAAATCTACAAGAATCATTTCTGTATTCGGTCCAAGCTCAGACATTCATCAAACCTGAGCGTCGACTTTGGGATCGAGAACAGCACCCCTCTCTGCTTAGCTGTGTATCATCAGCTTGTGCATGAGGGACGGATATGGGAGTTCAAAGATATTTTCTGCGCAGGTCTGAGTTTCTTTGGATCAGAAGCTATATGGTTATTATTTTTCGAAAAATCATGCCGACAGCCCGATTGCTTGGATCAACTCATTGGGGATTGGAGTCTTGCTGAATGTGATGAGTCATCGCACATGGCTATACTCGAAATTCTGAATACCCTGGTGGAAAGCTGCGTAGAGCCCCTAGTTGAATACTATCCCAAGGTGGATTGGTGTTTGAAACACGCCGCGAAGGTGGCGGGAGACATGAAAACGCTCAATTCTGAAGCATTAAACTCGAGACCATACCAAAGATGGGTGTACAACGTGGAACAGCGTAGGAGAAAAGCGACTTCGGATATTCCCTCGAAGAGTAAACTTCTAAAACACATCGACTTCAGATACCTCCAAGATTTTGCTGGTATCTCCATACCCACAGAAACGATCCCTATTTACATCCCAGCAGGAACAGAAAACCCAGGCTGGGTGTCTATCAAGCGAGCGGACGATGACGACGAACCCATAAACATCGCCATGAATGTCTCTCGGGAAAATGGCGATTATAACATGCAAGCTACATGCTTAGCTGAACTGATTTGTCGCTCCAAAGTACCTAATGATCTAATTCATGAGCTAACAGACGTTTTGGAAGTTGTAATGGGAGATAACATTTCAACTCTTGAAGTCATACTGACTAAATATCTCCTTGCTACGGACGAAAAAGCAGAAGCAGATTTATACAACGATCTTTCAAGCCGAAGCTACATTTCTTATCGAGCTTATCCAGTGCTCGGATGGTGTCGAGCTATATTAGAGGACAGACTTGCTCATGCAGTCGGCCGACCACCCACGCGTATACTCGAGACCAAATTTACGTATGAAGAACTCCCCTCATATTTTGCCGCTAGAGTGGCTCAGTCAAGGCTTGCAAGCTACCTTCCGCACGGTCAGAAAAATGTAGTTATCGAGGCGAATGCTACTAGTAGCGCGAAACCGGTTCACCTGAATATTAAAGAACTGATGGAACACATGAGAAGCCGCTTCGAAATTGTTGATAGGAAAACTGATGACAACCTGTTTGCATAACTGGATTTAAAAACCTTACAGTACGCTTGAATTGGATGAAGCGGCGAAGCCTAAAGAAAATGATGATAGACAACCCTCTTGATCAGGTCTACTCGCCTGATGGCTCAAAGCTCGAGCAGATGCAAGCCTGCTCATGCTGAATATACATCTTCGACTAGAGACAAAATCTTCGCACAAAGCTCATGGTAATTAAAGAAGAAACATAGCACGGATGCAACATTAACCGATCGGAGTGGGAGACCAGTTTTCTTCAATGGGACCACAAGTACCCATGTTATATGTTCTGCCATTCCAGACTAGATGAATTTGATAAAACCTACACGTAGTAGTAGTGGCACGCAAGCGATTGACAAGTTCTGCATCTCAGTCTTTGATGGGCGAGACACAGTCACACAGCATAGCCCGAATACTCAAAGAATCAGTCTTTGCTTAGATTCATTACATTTCTACCAGATTTAAGGTCCAACAATACTCTGGATATCATCAACCCTCCTCCCTTCAATCCACTCAATTGCCTCCTGCCTATTCCTACAAACATGTGCCTGCCCCTCACCAGTCGCATCTAGCACGCTTTCACTTCCTTCTAAAGTCATATCTGCCATACATAATATCTGGTTGCGCAAATACTCAAAGCAATGCGAGGCATGCATATCATTCCGCTCGCCGTCGAAACCAAATGTGGTGCCGTTCGAGATCACCAGTTGGTGGTAGGTATCGACTGTGTAGTACAGCTGAGAATATGGTCAGCGGGGCGAACTGGAGCGAGGAAATAATCCAGGGACGTAAGAAAAAAACTTACACAGTGCAGTGCATGAGTCCACGATGCTTCAAAAATTGGACCAGACCGAATGGGATCATCCACGATGGGCTTCCCCAACATTGGATGCTGCTCGTAGTCCGGGATCTTCACGGTACCACTTCCCACTACAAATCATCAGCATTTATCCTCGCCCATAACATTCCAAGAATAATTACTTACATGGCATCAACATGTCCCAATTATGTCTAATATCCATCCGATCATCATTACTCGTCATATTCGGCACGAATATGGATTCTTCTGGCTTGAGGAGCGTCCATTTATGTGATTCTAAAATGGAAAAATCAGCATATATTCCTTCCCATCAATCAAGGAAGAATGGTCAAGACTCACGAGGAACATAAAGCCCATTAATGTCACCGCCCGTTTCTGTATCCGCCAGACCCCAGCTTTCATCGCCATCACGCACTTCCTTTTTCTTCTCTTTCAGCAAGAAAAATAATATCAGACTTTGCAGAGTAATTACAGATCCCCAGCGTACCCAGACGAGAAGACATTCTATTCTTGCGGTTCTTGGTGATGTATGTTGGGAGCGCCGTCTAGATGTGGGTTTGGGAGATGTAGAAGGAAATCGATTGGAGCCCAGAGTCGTGTCGGAGTCGTTCTCAAGGTCGACATCTTCTATATCGGAGAGGGGCGTGTAGGTTGAGGATTCTTTCTTGGGAGACATGATGGCGGTTGTGAGACTGGAGATGTGAACGAGTAACAGCCGCAACAGTCTTTAGAAAAAAATAATAATAATTGTATACACTGAATTTTAAAAAAGAAGGTGACCCGGCACACGTACTAACGAGAACCTGTCTCCGCTGTGTAGAAAAGAATGAATAGAGAACAAATCAATTGCTCGCGAGGATATCGAACAGTATACAAAAATGCCACAGCAGTAGAAAAAGGTACGAAACAGAGCACACACCACTCAGGCTACCCCATCGCCGCCACACCCGTCCTTGGTATCCTTAATCTTGACAGTTTCACGCATCCCAGCTATCCCATCCCATCTTGCCAATATACCATCACGATGGGCAATGCGATCATCATCTTCCGAAACCAAGCGTCTAGCTTGAGACATCAGATATCGGCACGACTTTCTGCATGCCGGGAGCGCAAGATGCTGCCGGTTGAATTGATCTGGTTACAGCACGTTGCATTTCGCACAGAGTTTATCTGATGTAAAACAGCTGGGGGTTGGGTAAGGTTGGTTAGCGGCTCGTCTTCTCAAACGCGATGCGGGTGATGTGATTCGTTGGGGAAGTGGGGCTAAGCGGGAAAGGGGTAGGGGTTGGGGGGGGGTGATTTTGATGCACGCGTGGGATTACTAACATTGATGAAGTAGAATTGATGGGAGTTTTGCGAGGAGTGTTCGAATAATGGAAGGTGGGTTCCTATGTAGATTCTATTTATGTACAAAATCATGATGCGCTATCGACTAATGGTATTATTTTCATGCTTCTCCATAATTCCAATCGAATTCTCCATCGCCCAGTCTAGGACTGCGTCGAAATTCCTGCACACGTGCCATGAGTTCAACTCAGGCCATGGAGCTGGATCTCCTTCCAGCATATATAATGTGAAGACCCCTACGTCGGCGTTGCATTGAACATTCATACGTAAAATCTCTAGACAGTGATCTGTAAATTGGTTTGTCAGTAATTTGATTACCATGGTGAGGAAACGGGGACAATACCTGTATGCATCCGTAGACCTTCCGCGCCTTCCTTGAACTCCCCACTGATATCCTCATACCAATCTCTATATGTGACTTGGCGGAGGAGATTGATGCAGTGAAGTTGGTGGAATACTTCTAACCCAACTCGGTAGCCTTCAACGCCAGTTTTTGGGTCCTTGACTTTGAGATGCGTGTCGGGCATGCCAATTACGTCCAGTTTATCTGGTGTGATCATTTGATCGCCGACTGTTTAAGAGTTAGAATGCACTGCAGTGGAGACTATCAGATGAAAGAAATTACCATCGTAAGAAATGGCTCTCCATGCTCGGTCCACTTCCGGGCCATATCCAACATATGGTGATCCAGTTCCCATCGTATTATTGAACTTCACTCTTTCATATTCTACTGCTTTTGCAGCCGGTGCTATCGAAATGGTTAGTTTTTCCGTTTTCCATAGACAGTGAAGATGACTTACACCACGCTGAGAACTCCTGTACATGTCTCAGTGTCGATACCCTCGTGAAATATGCCGATGTAAACAGGCCAAATGAGAATGATAACAGCACCGCATGTACCAACCACATCCACCTGTTATCGTACTGTCGCCTCGTTGTTGATGATACTTCGGCCGCTCCTTCTTCATACTCTAATAATGTCGAATCTGTGCTCTCTGCAGATGTTCGGCCGGGTGACACGTCGATGAACTTTTCGTCACCGATAACTCTCTTATACTTTGCTGGCATTGCTGCGGTCTTTCCAAAGCTCTACTATTCGGATTGGGATAATGATTAAAGAGGGTATCTAATATGCAAAAGTGGCTTGACCAGCAGCGTGAACGAAATGAAGGTAGAATAGGAAACAACACGACCAGCGATGAAGGAACGAAGAGAAGGTTCAACAAAACACAGCTACTCGCGATGATAACAAGCAAGTCCAGATGGAAAGAGTAATTAAATCAATACTAAGTCTCTTTCAAGAAGGTCCGGTCGGCGACGACTGTCCGCGCATAGAGAAACTCGTATCGTCCGAACATTGTGATGTTTGAGGATCAAACGCAGGAAAAGGGAACAGGGTCGGTTAAAATAAGCATGGTAGGTACAGCCTATAATTTCCCCACAAGCCTATTTTCAGTGGCGCTATCGGTAGTTGCTTGGAGTCCATAACACACGCTAGGTTTTGGGTTGCACATGACACATCTTGGCGGGATCATTTGGATGGAGTATGGGGAACCTGGGAGGGAAATGGAAACGGGAGAGAAATACGAGCGAATTGAAAGTCAATCTGCATACAGACCCATCAAGGCTATTCTTTCCATCTCATCGGGTCAGCCTCGCGATGATTAATGCCTCGACGCTCAACCTCCTCCGTCTGATCTTGCGGATTTCCTCTGGGAGCTACCGACGTTTGATACTTGACAGGTACCCTTGATATGGCCATTCTCCCACCACCGAGACCATGCGCATTCTATGATAATGGAATCAGGATGCATCTATCCGCAACCATCACACGCGAGTATCATTCACAGCTCGTCTCACATCCCTGAAAGAAGTATCACAACATGTCCGGTCGACGAGACAGCGACCCCAATATACCGATGTCATCAGGAAAAGTGGTACATTTTGTCTACCTAGGGGCTTGGTATGTATAAAGTCCCTCTAACATTCTCATACTTTCTCCATTTTATTTCATTCATCATCACACCATTTCTCACACGAGCTTTCCTTCCATTCCTTACTTTCCATTCGTTACTGCCGGCCAGTTTTCCCTCTTTTGAACTTTACATTTGATATTTTTCGTCCAATCATTCTCTACCACCCTAACCTTCATCATGTACACTCCATCCCTTAAGAGTATGGTCACTTTGGGCCTACTTTTCTTCGGTCCCTTGGCCACCGCTCTTGCTCTCCCCGCTGAGTTTGGCGCTGCATCTCTCGAAAAGAAATCAATTGTATGTTTACATTCCGGACACATTTCCCAGGTACGGAACTAACATATAATAGCCTTCCAACATCGCCGCAAAATTGGCTCGTGATATCCCAGCTCTTATCACGCGTCATCACACTGAGGCCCAGATCGCCGCTAAGAAAGCAAAGGCAGCAAAGGGTCAACGTGATGTTGAAGAGAGGGAACCTCATCATACCGAAGCTCAAATCGCTGCTAAGAAGGCAAAGGCCGCCAAAGGTCAGCGTGATGTAGAGGAGAGAGAACCTCACCACACCGAAGCCCAGATCGCCGCCAAGAAGGCCAAGGCAGCCAAAGGTCAGCGTGATGTTGAAGAGAGGGAACCTCATCACACCGAAGCTCAGATTGCTGCAAAGAAAGCCAAGGCGGCAAAGGGTCAACGCGATGTTGAGGAACGTGAGCCTCACCATACCGAAGCTCAAATTGCCGCCAAGAAAGCGAAAGCTGCCAAGGGTCAACGCGACGTTGAGGAGCGCGAGCCTCACCACACTGAGGCTCAAATCGCTGCCAAGAAAGCTAAAGCAGCAAAGGGCCAGCGTGACGTAGAGGAGAGAGAGCCACACCACACTGAAGCTCAAATCGCCGCCAAGAAAGCTAAGGCAGCTAAGGGTCAACGTGATATCGAGCTTGAAGAGCGTGAGCCGCATCACACTGAGGCTCAAATCGCTGCCAAGAAAGCTAAGGCTGCTAAGGGCCAACGCGACGTCGAGATTGAAGAACGTGAGCCTCACCACACCGAAGCTCAGATCGCTGCCAAGAAAGCAAAGGCTGCTAAAGGTCAACGCGATGTCGAAATTGAAGAACGTGAACCCCACCACACCGAAGCTCAAATCGCCGCAAAGAAAGCAAAGGCAGCCAAGGGTCAACGTGACGTCGAAATCGAGGAGCGCGAACCCCATCACACCGAAGCCCAGATCGCTGCTAAGAAGGCCAAGGCTGCTAAGGGGCAGCGTGATGTAGTTGTTGAGGAACGTGAACCGCATCACACCGAGGCCCAGATTGCTGCTAAGAAAGCTAAGGCTGCGAAGGGACAATAGAGAATCTGGGCGACATGATGAATGGATATGAAGGTGACTGAGTGGTGGAGTTTGGAAGGATTGAATGGATTGTATTTTAGTTTATAATATGTAGAAAATGGGACCAATGGGATGAATCGTGGACCATGATATATTGACATTAATAAGGATAGCTTGTGCATTGAGAAGGGTACCAGACAACCGCTGAGATGAAAAAAAACCATAAATAACATTCATACCGTCAACTTTACCCACGAGTAGCCAAAAGTTGGCTCGATCATCTCGCAAAACTTTACACTAGATCACTTCTTACTGTACCCTGCTCTGCTGCTCCGTCTGCCATTAAGTATTTCGAGCTTCTAGTATCACGAACTGATATAAGATAGGTTAAGAAGAAGCTTCTGTTACATCACCCCTTTAGCCCTCACAAACAATCTACTTCTTTCACATGATTAACTACCATTAAAATTCATTTTTAGTTATCAAAAATATGTGCCATGTATCAGATAACCCAAGGATGGGAACTTACAGCCCAGATTAGAAAATTTCATACAATATCACCATTAGAAATAGGTCATCAGCGAGCCCTGCAACCATCGCCCCCCTGAATCACAGCAGCAATCCACTACAACAGTCATTCTAGGATCATGTGATTGCACGCACTTCCACCGATCGCAAGTCAATATTACCTCCATCCGTAGTTAAGGAAAGGCCATCAGAACTAGCTGCAGGGAAGATCAAATCAGAGATCACCGATTCGCCCTCTCCACCGTATACCTCCACCGAACATTCGTCAACCAAGACCCGCACATGTACCACACTGTTGGAGTCCGCCTGGAGCGCAGCAACGTGAATTCCGCCTGCAGCAGGATCGTAACCTGTATTTCCACTTGCGTTGCGGTCTACTGAAAGTTCCTTTCTCGATGGTGAGTATCTGATTAGAGTCTGCTCATTCCCTCCTTTACGGACGGCAAGACTTAAGGTGGAACCAGCAGCCGGGATGAAGCTTAGACGAATATTTAGCGCCTTTCCATGAAGTTCTGTAAGTAAGGACTGACCCGGTGCGAGGACTTGGTTGGTGATATTTGTAAGCGACGTTCCCGCCGCGTCCAGCTCTCTCACAGGAAGCTGAAGGAACCGAAGTTTCCCATTGAGCTGTTTTAACTTCAACGTGCGAGGGAATGAAAGCATGCCTTTCCAAGTATTCGTTGGAGGATTGCCACCGTAGCTGTTCGCAACGGCGGCGATAATCCTACGGCCATCGGATGCGGGGACGTTTTCCCAAGACATGGCGCCATCAAAGTCACGTCCATAATCTAACCAGAGAGTGCTGGTGTCAACTGAGTCTGCAGTAAATACAGCTCCATCAAACGACCCGGTCAGTCCAAACACTCCATTTCCGGTTGCTGGAGACCCAGTAGCAGGTGTGATTATCAATACCCATTTCTTCACCGTTGTACCATCAACCTGAAGCTCAAAAAAGTCAGGTACCTCCCATCCAGAGATTGCACTGGGGAGACCCGGGACGTTAGAAGCAGTGAAATCACTTTTCCAGGTCCAAGACTTTGTATCGGGAGACGTCCAAAATGTCACCTTGTTCTGCCCTCCATGCGCCAGGACCATTACCCACCTGCCCGTAGGGTTGTGAAAGAATACTTTTGGATCCCGCGCTTCCAATCCTTTGGTTACATCATGCGGTGACTCTTGTTGTTGTGATATGATCGGATTGCCCGAGTATTTTGTCCAGGTCGTCCCTTGATCTAAGCTGTATGCAAGTCGTTGATCCTGAACTCCGCTTGAAGGAAAATATCCGGTGAAGAAAGCCAAATACGGCGGGTTTACGCTCGTCCCTAGTCCTGATAGATTCGTCGGATCGTAATATGAAGTCCCCGTAAAAGCCTGAATGCCGTCCGTGTTGGAGATGGCAACTGGTTTGTGGACCCAGTTTATGAGATCGGTGCTGGTTGCATGCCCCCAGTTCATATTACCCCAGAAATTGCCCGTAGGATTGTGTTGGAAAAACAGGTGCCACGTAGAGCCAATTTTAATAAGTCCATTAGGCTCATTCATCCAATTCTGGTCAGGAACAAAATGATAGGTCGGACGAAAGTCGTAAGAACCTGTGGGTTCAACTGAGTTGGTATTAACTAAGTAACTAACTACGTAGAAATCGGGTCCTTAAATTCTTAATCTACAAAAAATATGGATTACAAACCTGGAATCAGACCATTCGAAGTAGATCCATTATTCAGTCGTAACTTCACTGAACCCGTGGAGGTTGGACTCGCTCGAGATTTAGTCCTTAGTGTAGTGCTGATAGTAGCTGTGGTGCTAATGAGACTGGGAATGATGGCCGCACTGCTCGGGGCGCTTGTGCTCACATTCGAGCTAGAACTTGGTTTGGATGTCGTGTTGTAGATTGAGCCTATACTCTTTGCATTGATTTGAACTCCACCAGTGTCACCACCAATCGAAAAGAGCCATATGCCGACTCCTTCATCACTTGGAAATATTTGGGTGGTCAGTGTCGCCTGTCCGTCGCCTCCGAAAACTTCAACCGAGGACCAGTCGAGAAGAATGCGTAGTGTGACTTGTCCATTGCTGGACGGTGCTAATGGAGCATAATAGGTATTTGAGAACGTACTATCAAAACCAACGTTGCCAGATTTCGTTCGGTCAACGAAGAGTCTCTTGGTGGCGAAGTCATATCCGACTCGTGTCTGTTGTTTCATGTCGCTACTGGCACGAAGTATAAGTCCATATTGTGATGATGACGATGCTCCTGTTCTATCTGAGAATGTGGTTGTGATGTCGAATGTCTTCCCCGACAATGGGAGAGCCTGCGTTCCTTCAGCTACCGTGTCCCAGGACTTTGTGTATTCAGGACTAGTCTCCAGGCTGGTCCAATTTGCGACGGGTTGCTGTATCAATTTTGCCCGATCATCGATTGTTTTGAGTGATAGCTTCCGCGGAATGGTGAAGCCACCTCGCCATAGTGATGTAGGGATTGATGCTGCATATTGCCAGTTGCTCATCCATGCGATACCGACTCGGTTCGCAACTGAGAGTCCGTTGAAGGGTACGGCAGCGTAGAAATCGGGGCCGAAATCTACCCATCTGGAAAGGCTCACCTCCGGTGATGCGTCTGAGAAGCTGATCTCGTCAATCATGATGTGGCCCCAGCCTGATGTAGAGGAATCGACTATCTCAATAACAGCGTTTTGACCTATCAGTTCAGAGACGTCCCAACTTTGTGAGATCAGCGTTTCTGAGTTGGCGCCGGTAGCAGTCCGGACAACTTGACCTTGGATCTTCAGATTGATACATTCTTGGCCGGGCAAATTGCCTCCACCAATGAGAAAACTGATTTGTTTGTGCGTTATATTGAAGGATGGTGAGACTAGAGTGCCAGTTGTAGTATCCACATTGATAAATGTATTGACAAAGTTGCCCAAATATCCCGTCACGGGCTGTTGACCTCCAAGAGTTCCTTGGGCTGGGTTTGCCCCACTTAAATCTCCAGTGGCGGTCCAGCCGCGACTAGCATAGGTGCCAGTACCATTGAAGCTTTCGAAGATGATACTACTGTTGACAGGAGTTGGAATATTGGTTGGTGACGTGGTCATAGTTGATGTAGGAGATGATTGGGTGGCCCCTGAGTCCACTGTGAATGTCGTTCCATCGAAAGTTCCCAATTGGTACAACGTTCCTGAGCCAGTAGTTCCGGGTGGTCCGCCAGGATTGACTCCAACTTGTAGAACCCATTTAAGATTCGCCTCATCGCCATCAAGTGGAAGTTGGAAGAGGCTGGGGCATTCTAATACACCACTAACTCCGCTCACTGGCCCGTATTCGCTGATATATGTCCAATCTTTGAGATTTGGAGAGGTATAAATAAGTACCTTGTGGAGTTGAGCCAGAGAAATGACAGAGATCCATTTCAAGCTGGGGGGATGCCAGAAAACGAAGGGATCACGGAAGTCCCGCCATTGGTCTTGATATGGAGCTGGAGGGAGGGGGATGACGGGATTTGCAGCATCGTATGTTGTCCAAGTTATGCCTTCGTCCACACTGTATGCAATGGATTGTGCTTGTGTGCCACCAGTTACCGACTTTCCACTTGGCAAGGTTTGTGAGATGGGATACTAGAATGAGTATAAGAGTCAGTCGTGTTCGCCCCCTCGAAAGCGAATGTCTTACATATGATGTGTAAATCGCAACGAGAGGTGTTGCTCCGGAAGTTCCAAAACCACTGGTGTTCTGGATGTCAGCAACTGCCGACCCAGAGAAGAACATCTCTGTTATATTATCAGGGTAGCCGCGGGCAAGAAGTGCCACGGGTTCATGTGTCCAGTATGAGAGATCATTACTAGTTGCATGACCCCATGACATGGCACCCCATTCATTGCCTCCGGGATTGTACTGATAGAATATGTGGTAGGTGCCATTGTAAAACAATAGCCCATTGGGATCGTTCATCCAGTTCACAGCTGGCGTGAAGTGGTACTGGGGCCGATATGTCTCATTGAAGGTTTGAGAGCATGCTAGCTGGGTGATGGAGATCACCAGCGTGAAGATACTAAGAATGAAAGAAGCCATGCCTGAGCAACAGTATGAGAGTAAGAGTGAAGATGGAAGGCTTGTCGGGAGCTGCAGGATGAGGACTGTCAAGAAACTGAAGGCATTTTGCTTACTCTTATACTTCGGTGAGCTATCACTTTAGCCAAAGATTTCCTATGCCCACTCAGGTCCACTCTGATCTGAAGAGATTGACTACTACGACTTCAAGAATACTATTCACAATCGTTGGTCATTTTTCTCCACGGCGAAATACTCGCTCATTCTTTGTGCCCGCCAAGCCGGAGCTGATGGGCTAAAAAGAAGTTATAAGAAGCATAGTATTACCATAGAAGGCGGATCGACACTGCATATTATATGTTCTAGAAGTTCTTTGATTAGCTCTAGCCAATCTGGGGAGAGCTGGGCTGGATTCTCCGCAACTTGCGGGGTACATGAAGTGGAGCTGTGGAGCCCACACATCATGGACGCTGTTGGGGGCTCAATATCTAGGCGTGCTGCAGATACGCCAGATAAAAAGAGCGAGAATTCAGACGAAGTCAACGAGAATTGCATTTGTGTCTCTCATAGATCAACTGAAAAGATGTTTCTGCCCCAGCTTCCCCTCGATGAGACCCCGGCTTTGGCGACCCGGTGCTGAAGGTTAAACAGATTGAAAGAATTGAGAGCTTTGGACACCTCATTACCGTATCTTATTGGAAACGATGCGTCGAATTATTCATCCAGTAGTGGAGCTATCAAGTCGAGTAGAGACTCTTTCGAAGAGCGTAGACAGTAAAAAACCATAAGAAGAATCTGGTAATGGCACTGGTACCCTAAAATAGATTAGGAAAGTAGTTGTCCTTCAGGCACATATACATGAAGAGGTTTCCTGTTTGGTCGTACGCTAACCGAACATGGTAGGTATGACTACCATTGTCGTATGATGTGGACTTTAAAATCGACGATGGCTTTGTAAGTGGTCGCATCATGATACCCACCGAATCTTGCACCCAATTAGTTCATCATAGGACTTCATCGCTGCGGTTTATTCGGGATGATGATATCCAAATGGGAGCTCCCCGCTCTTATTTCCTAATTGAGTATGCCATATGTGCCATGCTGTAGTCGTAAGTTTTCTTGTACGAAATAGTGAAATCATATGGCGTGTGAGCATTGCTTCTTGGCAGGTGTGAAGCACTGAAGCTATTCACATACAGGAATAGACCCCATTGGCGAGTCGGGGCATTCCTCTGCGGGTTCCCAGGCGACATAAAGTATGAACAGTCATTAAGAGCGGTTTTGGCAATGATTATTTGGCCAAGTTCCTGTAACTGCATTTACTACCGTGATTCATGTGCACTTTTGTACAAGTCCTACATCATGATAGTAGGTCGTACTCAGCAAACCTACGGACTCATATTGAATGATAATTACGATTGACTAAGAGGTGTAGTGGAGTTTCACTTGTCGTTTTTGGAAATTGTCGTTTCCATATCCACTTGTAAAGCTTCTCAGTGAATTGAGACTCGACTGCTCTAAACTTTTTCGGCAAATAAACCTTCGGGAAACTCCTCAAGCGAGCCCCTGACCCAGCTCTACGGAGACGAGCCGTAACTCATTTCACTCTTGGATGCTAGATTTAACAGGCCTTGCCGAACAAGCCCCGCTCTCTTTTTTGGGGACGCGGAGAGGAGATGGGAAATATCCGGGTTATTGGATGCGTCTGGGCAGATGATAGGGAGGGAACTAACTGAATATGGTGGATTCGGAGACTGTAGAGATGGAATAAGGGGGTGGAAGGCCGGGTTGTATGTACGTATAAGCAGAGAAGCATTTCTTAGTACACTAGAAGAGAAAGATATCCCAGGCCTATGAAACCTGCTTAAAGACATTGATTGCATAGATCATCTATTCATACATGAGTGAGAAATGAAAACTAGACAATACAAATAATGCATCCGTGATAATACCAATCCTTAACCATTGTACGCCTCCGTCCGAAAAGAAACGCTCCAAAATAACAACAATCGCCAGATGATAATATTCCATATCCAAACCGTACCTGTACCTGTATCCAACCACCCACCAATCACCAACCTGCCAGCCAATCCAAATCCCCCAACTCCTCGCCTGATCAAAATTTCAAAGAATGTACCCTTTCCATGACCCGCATAAGAAATCCTCCCATCCCCATCCGAAACTCCCGCCTCTTTTCCCCATTATTCATTTAATCATCGATCAATCACTTATTCTTCTTCCCCTCCAGCGTCTCCCCAGCCCTCAATCCCAATCCCACCGCATCCCACTCACCCACTGGCTCCACATACCTATACTCCCTGCCCCTAACCACCCTATCGACCCTCTCCCTAACCTCGGGATACACATCCTTGTAGGCCTCCCTACCCATCCAACAATCCAGATGTCCATACCCTCTAATCTCCATGCGTTCATACAAGCTATTTTCCCCGCCCAATTCATCTCTCAGCATCTCCAGTGTTCTGGTCGTGCTTTCAGGGGTCAGGACTTTGTTATCGGAGCCGGAGAATAGGAAGAATGGGATGTTCTTTAATCGGCGGATGTTCTTGGAGGAGGTGAGCGGATGGAACAAGGGCGCGTTGCCAGTTACGTGGCCTTTAACACCCATGCGCATGAGGAGGTGCAGACATGTCATGTTGACGCCGGAGAAGAAACGGTTGGTTTGTCGGTGGGTGGCTTCGTTGAGGTTATTGTGATTCCAAAGACTGTAAACCAAATATATTAGTACTAATTCAGGCAAGCAACAATCAAAGCAGAAAAGAAAGAGATTAGAAAGAGGGGCTGAATGAGGGGAGGAACATACCGGCCGAAAATCAACGAACAGCGATGACAAGAGACATTATTACAAATCTCACATCTCTGGTCTGGATAAAACCTCAACAACTGATTGACCAATTGCTGGAAATAGGAATCCTCTTTCGTCGACGAACACGAGAACCAATTCCCTCCAAAAAGCTTGTACAGCTTATCAAACGGAATCGGACCCGCCATCGCCTTCGCCAGATTCAACGTCGCCCAAATGGGATTCATGAAAACCTGCGAACACGTCACGCCCAGAATCCAACTCGCTGGAATCGTACCATCGAGCAGACCCGACGCGAACGCCACCGAACCCATACAATGCGCAATAGTATAGATAGGATCATGGCCATGCTGTTTGCGGATCCATTGCAAGCAGGCTTTGATATCGAGACGGGAATCGAAAGTCGTCCAGTTGTCCTCTGCGACCATGAGCTGGCAGATACGATGCACAGTGACGAAGCAGCGGTAGCCGGCGTGGGTGAAGTAATTGATGGCGTTGACTTCGATGGTTGGAAGGGCGAAGATTTGGTGGTCGACTGAGGCGCCAGGGATGAGGAAGAGATTCTTGGTTTCAATGGTGGGGTTCTGGGGTTCCCACATGTGAAGGAGGGTCTGAACGCCGTCGCTGGCGACGATTTGGATGGTTTGGTCGGGAGGGGTATCGTTGATGTAGCCACTGTAGGTGACAGATGGGTATTGGAGGTAGGTGAAGGGGGCGAAGAAAAGGTTGGCGGATTGTTTGGCGAAAAAGGTCATGAAGCTTGTGGTAGACTGGAGACGGGACCAGAAATTGGTACCAACTGCTTTGAGTGTAAAGAGCTGGGAGAGGAATGCTTTTGGCTCGATGTGCATCATGCCACGTCCGAGAATAGCTTTGCTGTTACCTTTCTCGGAGATAGTAACATAGAGAGTTGATGCAGCGCTCCAGAACTTCCATGGTCCCAGCGCTACCGACGAGTCGACGATCTTGTATCCATGGAAGTGCAATTGCTTGCCCTCCGTAGAAGTCATATCGAAGTCATATGTCAAGTTACGTGTACCCGGAGCTTGGTGATCAACACTGAAGAGATGGAAATCGCCTCGCTGTACCATGAATGGACTTCCGGGTAATGACGCACAAACGAATGTGCCAGTCAACATCGCAGAATGATCTGCTCGATGGACAACTAAAGACCAATGTTAGCGAATTGAAAATACTCGAAGAAACAAAACTTACTTCTGTGAGTATCAAAAGCCTTAACACTCAAGAAAAACCTCGAAGCCTCACAAAGCCCCCTCGCAGTCTTCGCAGCAATCTCATAATCCTCTCTATGATCACCCTTCAAATTCGGCCCTACATGAATGAAGCCCTCCATAACCTCAGTAAACCCGAATCCACTTGTTTTCGAATCTGAAGTCTCATCGACCATCGCTGTCGCTCTCACAACTTCATCAGTTTGGACACTGTTAAGTTGCGGGTGAGGTGGAAGGAACTTCGGCTTGCCGAATAAATCTAGCAGACCGTTCTCCGTCTTGTAATCGATGTTAAGACCAATATTCTTTGCAGCATGCTCAACTGATCGTTCGGCTAATGCTGTGATTGTTGCGAATGGATTGACGCCAAGAGCGGTGGGGATCACTGAAGCATCTGAGACGATGAGGCCAGGATAAGTCTCGCTGCCATGTCCGGTAAGAAGCTCACCAAAGTGATTCGTGACACCGTATTGCGCGGTGTTGTCTGAACTCATGCAAGCACCGCCAATGGGATGAACGGTAATTTCTTGTTGCCCAAGTGCAGCATAGAATGGATTGTTGACGAATGTTCCACCAACAGCCTCTGTCGCCTCCTTGAGAACATTGTTGATCTTCTTAACATGATCGCTTCGACCAACACCAAGGAACTCAAGAAGAGGTTTATCGTCTTTAAGTGTAAGGATTGCTTGATTGCTATCGTGGCTCATGACGAGATAAACCTGTGTTTTCTCAATGCTTCCCTTCTTGTAGTATGGACCAAGGAATCTGCTTCCTGCAGATGCAAGTGTGTGTTTGAGCTTCTCTAGTTGACTGAGATCTTCCGGCGGTTCACTTCCTGGGAGCTTTTCAAGCATGAATTGAAATAGAGGAGCAAGCGCTTTCGGTATCGCTCCTTCTTCAATCACATATCCGTCCAGATGATTTTCATGACCCGCTCGATTGTCAATGATACCGGTAATAGTAGGACCAATCGGGTTATCAGCTGCAGGCGAAGCTCTACCAATGGCATTGACATCGTCGTTGGTATTGTAACCGAAAGCGAGCATGTCACCGTTTCCGCTCATTCCCTTGCCGACGCGATCGCTCATGCTCATTCCCAAGCTCCTGCTGCGAAGAAGAATCTCAGTAGTACCAATGGCACCAGCACCAAGGAATACACATTTCTTCGCATGGACCCACATGAGATCCTCGTAGATGTTTGTTTTGAAGCTACCCCTGTGACTTCCGTGCCACGCGAAGTACACCAGGTAGCCTTCTTGCTCCGGATGTTTCTGGACGTATCTTACTTCGCATTCGCAGAACATTTCTGCTCCCCAGTTCCAGGCATCAGCCAGGTAATTGACCAAAGTACTACTCTTGCTCCCGTCGTTGACACCAGTACAATCCATACCAGTCAACGCCGACGGATACATCTCCACTCCCGTACTGTTTGGTCCACCCAAGAAGCGTGTCGTTTGCTTTGGACGATAAAATTTCTCTTGCATACCAAGGATTTTTGCTTGCTTTTCGAGTAAGGTCAACTTTGGAAGCTTTGGCCAATCTTCGGGGTAACTGTGTGGTTCTAAGACGTCTGCTGCGCGCTTGTAGTACGGTTTTAATTCTTCCTCCCGCCTGAGTTCTTCCGGCCAGCAATCCATTGCTAGCGTTTGGTCGTCGGCTTCGAGGAATATATTCGCATTTAGAAGACTGGTTCCGCCCAATCCGTTTGCAACGAAAGCATTTTGACCTCTACCACAAATGAGATGGTAAAGACCTGTCGGATCGCCTTCTTCTACCATCATGCCTGGCAAGAAGCCAGGTGCAAAATTTCCCGAGACATGAAGCTCACTGGCGGCATGAGCCAAACCAGCAGGATATTCTCCAGGCCACTTTTCTTTCCCTCTCTCTAGTAAGCAAACAGTTTGACCTGCCCTAGCCATCCGACTAGCTGCGACTGATCCACCGTATCCAGAACCGATCACAACTGTATCGTAAGAATTCCTCAGTAGCTCTACTGGTTTCGAGATACGTGGGAATTCTTTGCTGTCAAGATCATCGGTGTATGTTCTGATCTTAGCATGTGCTCTGCTTCGTGGTCCTCCCGGAGCTGTCGTCCTCACACCGAACGACTCAATGCGATGAGATTTTGAGAAACGAGGCGCGTCGTCGCTCAACGCTGGACTTGTGTGTGGAGAGCCATTGGCGCCATTTTGTGAAAGACTATCGATAGATCCACCCATTGTGCTATCTTTGTCGCTGAGATTGTCGCTGATCTCGGGCCTTAAGCTACTGTGACTATCGTTTGATTTGTCGCCATGTCGGCCTTCATGAGGTCGTTGATGTTCCCCGTTCACTGTTACAGGCGAAGGAGTCGGCTCCGCGGAAGCCATGCTGAAAGGTGGTATCGAAACACACGTGGAGATTCGTGATACCCCACAAACCAACTATCAGTTGATGCCGGTAGTACTGGAATCAGGTAATGAGTTCCGAGTCAGCAAAGTTGGCGCTAGGGATACTTGGTGAAAGGACAATCCCACAAGCAAAAGGTGTGTAATACAGTAAAGTTTTACGGAAGACGTTTTCACGTACGAAGATGTTGGAACTTATGCAAACAACCGATGGGCGTTTCATGGAATGCGAAGCATTTAAGAAAGAATGTAAGCACGGTGGAAAAAAAACGACGTCGTTGATGGTTAGGGGGGGACTCTGCTAGTCCTTAGGGCTGAGTAACTGTGAGCTGAATGGAATGTGCCAAAGAAATTGATATTAGAAAGCCACAAGACCCACCAGGTTCAACATCACCCATTCTGGGCGAAGTCGGAGCAATCATGTTAAAGTGATAGAGAATGAGACTCTGTGAACAAGACAAGCATTTTCGTAAATGTCTGCTGAAGAATACTCGTGAAATGACCAATGAGAAGAGAGACAGAGTCGACAGATCTTTCCCATCCCATCCCTGGCTAGGCACGGTAGGTACCAAAATCTATTTCGAACTCCACACTTGCAGCGGTCCGCATCGACCCCTTGATCGATTGGCTGAATAGTGGGGGCAGTTCATAACAAAGAGCAGAAAAAACCCATTTTCGAAGAAAAAAGATTTCAGCCGCGCGACCGTAAGCAGTAAGGAGAAGAGAAAGTCTTAATGTAAGACGAATTCATAATCGAAATTGCTCGATATAGAAAGTAGTAAGAAATCTAAGCAATCAGACCATGAACATCCGGTCCCACAGTAGTTACGGGATACTGCTTCGTTGTGTTCTTACTCTTTTCTCTCTCGGTGACTGCGTACTTCCACCTAATCCTCCACATGTGATAGATGACATGACATGACTGTAATTCGGGCAAAAAAGCGCATTGTATCGGCCAAGATATGTCACTACAGTGAGTGGCTTTCCCCATGTCCATGTTTCCCCATCAGGCACACTGGCGTCTTTTGATGTGCAGTTCGAGGGATGCTGGAACGCCCGGTCGCCATGCACGTCACTCACCAGCGGTACATTTTCATCTCAGGTATCTCCAATGCAACCCTTCAGAAACCGAAAACGATGAGAAAACGTTTCCGACCAGGGGGGTATGGGATGAATAGTTCGCTGCGAAACTGTGAACCAGAACGGAACTGGCTAAAATGGAATTCTCCTCAAACCGAGGTTCTGGTTTGATACTGTCTCCATACAGGCCTCCCCTACGGTGCACTGCATCTGTGCTGAAGTGGGGTCACTACTGTACTGTAGTAGTTGTCAGCTTACTCCGAAGCTCTCGCTTTTCCCGACTCGGTCAGTGATGCCTTGCGGGTTCCAATTAGCAGTTCTCGTTCCCCCCACCGACTACTCGTGAAATGAAATGAGTGTGGCTGTAAATCTTGGTAGCCTTACCCGTGCTGCAACTTCTCCATCTGATCTGTCGGTAGCACCGAGTCGAGTCGAATCGAGTCTCCTCGAGTCCTGTCAGGTCAGCACTTAACTGTGAGGAGCTGCGAGATGATAACAATGATTCGATTCGACTGATTTTTACGAGTGTTTCAAGCACTGTTCATCGTTGTCACCAACCGTGTTGCTGCCAGTTATTCCAGGACATAAAATACTCTATTTTCGGCTTATCTTATATCATGTCACCTCAAACCTTTTCACGGCTGCCGTTCGGTTTTCCTGGCCGACTTCAGGTGTCTGTTTCAGGCAGGTATGTCCGTCGCTAGGCACGCTTGTATTCTTCCATCCTTCCTCCTTCCTGCCGCAACCGCGTACTATCACTGCCCCTCCAACTATCAATAGTGTCTTTCATTGTTGATAGGTGGTATCAATACGCAGTGTGTGATTCAAAAAAGCCTCGAAAATTGCCCGGCCACTGACTAGACAAGAACAGCCCCAGTTCCTTGTGCCGAAAAAGTTGTCCGGATCCTACGGAGAAAAATCCGTTTATTCTCACAGTATCTTTAACTCATCCCTTATTTCCATCCCTACCTTACCTTGGCCCCAAAGCTCTTCACCCACCGAGCAGAGCCAAATACGGATCCAAGCGAGCCCCAGACGACCACATCCCGTATTCGCAGATCACAGGATTAAATGAACGATTGCGCCGCCAATTAGCACACCATCTATCCGTGCCCTTTCACTAACCATCAGTATTTTCTGCAACACGACCACACACGCGGCCAGTCTCTTCAAAAGCATCTAGCGAAACGTCGCGCTGCCCGCCCCCATTCTTCGCGGCTACGCACATCTCGGATTTCATTGGACATCGTCGTACATTATATGACCTCATATTAGATTTCACGTCTTACATATTCTAATCCTCCGGAAAGAAAAGGCGAGAAATGGTGAGGCTCGACCACAGTCAGGAACGAAGGAAGGAAGCAAAGCCCTAGGGACAGGTACCGTGGTCCGTAGGGTGTCACAAAAGTACGAGCAAAGGGCACTAGCGACCCAGTAACTTAGTTCATTAGTTACACCGTTTCTATCCTTAGCACACCACTACTCCACCCAGCAACTTCTGTACCGGTAAAACTCCAGCACCAAAAAAGCCTAAAAGCCACAAACCAGGAACGAACAAGGAAGATGGCAATGCCCCAAATCCGAGTCAGCGAGAAAACGTGGTGAGTGGATCCGCTTTACTGTACGAAGTAGTCGTTTAAATTTCTGGCTCCACTCTGTTTCCTCGTTCACCGAGTGAGTGGATTTCCCATCTTTCTCTTGTCGATAAGGCAGATAGATTGGCATACCCACCTGCTCGTAAAGTACCGAGTTAGCATCCTCCATCGCGTGCACCACCATTGACCCCTTCCTTCTCCGGTGTCTTCATTCGTGCGACGGGAGTTAACCTCCGCAAATTACTGTGCTGCGCCGCGCTCTCCTACTTCGTACTGCATAACGTCAATTTTCACCATAGTCCTAGCCTCAGGCTTAGACTTCCTCGAAAGAGAAAGAGACATGATATGAATGATTCAATACGAATACACACACTTACACAAACACTAAATAACTGCCTATTGTGAGTAATACATCGGCCAAGGCTACATAGTTGGTCTAGCTAATCTAACGTCATACGAATGCTCCTGTCCCCAATATCACCGAGCAAGACCGACTTGCCAACTGGATTGAAATATTTCATCGTTGAGTGAAGCAAAATATCTAAGTCTCCCCAGCCTCTTTGGGTCAGGAAAAACCTGCCTATTTGTGATATCGGGCTATATCACCCAAAATCACCATTTTATTCACAACACGCAAAACAATTGAGGAGAAAGGAGACTAAGAAAAAGTTGAATATCATACCAATCTCGGATTATTAGATGATTTGGTTGTAGCAAAGCTTTAGGGCAACTTATATGAACTAATCCTGCTCTCCGTTTGTCGAAGCCCTAGCTTCAAGAAGAAGTTCAATGATGGCATCGCCCTCATCGCTCTTTTCGTTCTTTTCGTTCTCTTCAGTTTCCGGACTACTAGTAGCAGCAAATCGTGCCCACAAGAGCGCCGACCTCCCCGCAATATCCTTCACATCTGCTCTCGCCCCCGCTTGAAGTAGTATTTTCACGATACCCACATGACGTTTATTAACAGCATCCAGCAGCGGCGTAAAACCAAGATTCGTCTTCCGCTCGACATCCGCACCCCTCTCCAGCAGGAGTTTGACAAAGTGCTCATTTCCGCACTTCGCGGCAATATGGAGCGCGGTCTGGCTGCCGAGGAAATCCCTTCCGGCATTCTTGTTGACGTCGGCGCCGTTTGCGAGAAGAAGCTCTACGCCGCGGACGAAAATAGTCCCCACAGCGAGAAATAATGGCGTTATGCCGTTTACGTCTTGTGTGTTTACGTCCGCGCCATTGGAGATGAGATAAGACATCATTGGGAGCTGTTTTGCTACCGTCGCGAAATGCAGAGGCGTTCTTCCGCTCTTGTTTGCGGGATCCACGCCGGGGTAGATCTCGAGATAGAGTGAGGCTAGCGCTGGAGCCCCTAAGGTGGCGAGGACATGTAAGCCAGTGAGCTCAGAGTCGGGTGTGAGATAATAATGAAGCCCCAAGTGATGGTGCGCAATAGAATATGCTATCATCATGCGCCGAGACTTGAACAAGAGGGTGAAGAGCTTCGCCAGACTTGGCCGAAGGGACGATTTTGGAGCGTGGGAGAGATAGAAGCAGGCTGCGTAGTTAAAGAGGGGCAAACGCCCTTCAAGATCCAATATACTCTCTTTCTTGCGTGTTCGGTGAGGCATTCGAGCACGTTCAGTAATGTCTTGGGCCAAGAGATATCTATAGGTTTTGTATCCCTCTTTGCAACCGCGATCGAAAGAATCTTCCAATTGTTTACTAACATCATCAAAGCTCAGATATAGAAGACAAGTCTTAAATATCTCGTGGTGAGCATCTGGGAGCACCAATGAATTTCTGCTAAAGAACTCCTGGACTGTGAAGTGTACAAGTCGGACTTCTTGGCTGGAGGGCTCAATAATAACAAGCCCGCCACAAACATCTACAATACTGTCGGGATCTGGTTCATTTTCCGGATCAATAGAATGCGGTAGCTCTTCATCATCGCTCCACTCGATGGATAATGCTAAAGAGAGTTCTTTGACACCCAGGGGTCGCTGAGACGTTGAGACCCATTGAAGGATTCGTATGCCATATTCATTATCAGGTTCGGCCTGTTTCCTGATTCGTTCAAGTGTGTCTTGATAGTTCGCTTCTAGTTTTGACGGGAGTGTTTGAAGCGCTTTACGAATCTTGGCTGGTGTACGTTCAGTCAAGATTCGTTCAATCTGGAGAACCGCCATAAGGTACCTAAATGATTGAATCGTCAGAATGATGAGACCATGCCGAGCACAGCATATTCAAGGTCAAATAGCCAGTAATACGTACATCCCACAAGCTCGATTCGTAATTTCATCGATGATTTGTTCTTCCAAATCATCCTTAGCTATTCGCTTCAAAAACGCAGGATTTCCTCTGATCCTGTGCCTCAAATATGATTTAATATCGACATCTCGTGCAATAATCTCGATCTGAGGATCTGCTACTAGTGCTGAGTTGATATCCTCAAAATTCGGTCGGCTTGTGATCAAGGTTCTGACAGACAGCTGTGGTATCCTTTTTAGCGTATCAAGGACGAGTGTCCTTTCTTCAGTAAGAGGACACTCATCAAGTGCATCAACAAGAATGTAGACTTGATCATATGCTCCACAGAGAGCTACTAAAATAGTCCGAAGCTCTTCGAATAACAACTTACTGCTGCCGTTGTTATGCTCCTTGTAGAGCTTAGGGAGTATTCCGAGACCTTGCCCCTTTTCAGCTAGTTGTCTAGCTATACTGGACAGTATGTTGAAGGCAGTCGGGCTCTGTTTGTAATCGCAATAGAAGAATGCCACCCCGACATTGTGGCTCTGGAAGTTCGTTTGGATATGATTGACCACCATGGAGCTAACAAGCATCAGCTAAGAATCCGAGGCGGTAAAGGAGTGGACTACTCGTTTACCGCCGTACTAGTACGGTACTACTCCGAGTAGTACGGCGAGCACATACCTCATGACAGTCTTACCAGCGCCGGCTGTCTAATATCAGTATCTGCCAGCTATCCGGTCAATATGACTGTATGAGTGACTTACGATGCCCTGGACACCAGAGTATTGCACTCGAGCTCTGGTTTTCTAGCCACCTGACGAATTCCGGCGTCTCCAAGAGCCAACCTCCTGTCTCCTCTTGGTGTCGAGAGAAGGTATCCTGCTGCTTATCGTACATCCTCAGTGGTGAGACCCAATCAAGAATTTCCCCCACTTTATTCTCTTCTAAGTCGAACCGCATTCCTTGAACGTCCAGACGAGTTTCTTCGAGCTTTTGAGTAACGACCCCGAGACTTTTATCGGCTCGAGCAGTTGCAGCACATGTGCCTCGTCTAGATATGTAGAGTAAGCAGCCTGCAATCCAAGAATAGTCTTTGACTCGTTGACATACAATATTTCGGTTGAAAGCCTCATATTCAAGTAGTTCGTGTGAGAATTCAGGCGAGTTCTCAGTGCATCCACATCTTCCTTCATCATGATTTGCCATTTGATCTTCTTGCCAGACACTGCAACTAGTATCAAGGGCGGGATATCAGTATTCATTCTTCGCACGTTTCTCATACATTGAAAATTTGATGTAGCTCTACAAGTCCCGAGAACCCCTATGCCCCATAGTGCTACAATGAATATTCCTAACTTGGAGACCTAGAGATCAAGGAAATAAGCAAGAATTCTTCGTCACACTGCCACTCACCTAAAGAACTGCTCTTCTGACCCAACTTCAAACTCTCATAAGATCTAAGCTTTTTTAGAGCCTCCTCCAACACATATCGACAGCCAAGCGCCGTGACCTTCAAATTATTGATATTTTCTGCTTGTGGTGTGCCTGCATCAACGCGAAGATTTTCAATGCTGTCTAGCGCCCGCTGAAGTCCATGGAGCTCCACGATTAGCTGCTGGTAATCCGCCGCGGCGCCGCCTGCATCTTTGAGACTGACTATAACCTCATTTATTAGTGACGCTACTGCAAGAAAGTCGCCTACTGAGAAGCCGAAGGACATTGCTCGTGCAGAGGTAGGCTGTCTAGGGCAGAAGAAAAAGCCCGGTTTGGGACAATATACTATGGCTGGTTGTTATTATCAAATGAAGATCCGAAAGGCTCTGAGAGATTGTAATATTTTCGTTGTCTGAATGTCTTTTGAGTATTTTTATCGGCCTGTTATTTCTGTACCGAAGAGGTGTCGTTGGGTAGAAGTTGGGTGCGGGGTGTACGACGGGGTCACGTGGGATATGTAGGGTTGCTTCCATAAACGGAAGCCTTCCATTTCAGTTCTCTCCAGATTTAACGCCATCTTCCGGTAACTCAGATAATGAAGACAAATAGTTATCCTGCGCTGGATGTCACGTCGATACCGGTCAGTCCAATCTGGGTGCCTGCTTGGCCAATACTGTATCTGCAAACCCCGCTTTGCCCCCCTCCCCGCTGTCTCGACAAAATCGTGCATGTCCCAACTTAACAAGCATTCCTTTTCCACCACCATCTCCCAACCTCAAATATATCTCGAACCAGAAAAGTAAAACGAAGAAAGAGTATCCCGAATTTAATCTGATCGGATCCCATGTCCCGTTGCGCAAAAATACAGACGGAGTTAGAGTTCACACGCTAAAGAGCGTCAATCAACCTTATCCGAACGCCCATCTCATCTATCCATCACAACCCCCACCGACCAACCAACACCACATCAAACATAAAGAAAGCTTTCTACCCCAAATATCCCACTAGTCGTGGAATAAGAAGAGATAGCCCAAACCCCAGATGCCCCGGAGATCTTTGCCCTCCAGTTGAGTTGACTTTTGCCGGACGAACGGACGCGACGCGTAGCCCGTTAGTGCGCTGAACAGCGAGGACTTGGTTCCCAACGGCGAGTGCGTATTGAATCTACGAAGTATAGGCGTTCTCCAGGGCTGTTATTTTCCTTCTCTGAACAATCCTTCCTCATTCATATACTTCCATCCCTCATCCTCCCCTCTCCCTCCCTTCCTACGTACCTACCTACCATCTCGCTTCAAAGCAGCCTCACTCCGATCATCTATACCCACCGCACCCACCGCACCCACCGCACTTACTGAACCCTACGGACCAAAGCAATAGCTCATCCAATTCTTCTCAACTGATATCGAACGCAAGTACTTTACTTTCTTTATCCCCTTATCCAAACCACAATTATACCCACCGCGCCTTCTCCCCTTCCACCTCTCCCACCCCTCGCCCTCGCCCCCCCATTCGCCTCTCCTTCGGCGAGCAAATACACCTCAAAATACTCTACCCCAAAGAAAAGCACCACGCACGATACCGAAGTCAACTTTTACCAGCAGCCAGGCCGAGCACTTCAGGACAGTTCCATCAAGACTCGCGACTGCTTCCGAGAAGAAAAACGACCCATTCAATTAAATTCAGTTCAATTTTGCTTAACATATCATTCTCTGCTTCTCTCATAAACATTCTTTCATTCTTTCCCTCTATCATTCTTCCTTTCTCAAAAACAATATTTCTTTCATTCTACCATTCTTCCTTCCTCTCAAAACTACCCATCCATCTCAACCAAAATAAAACCAAATAATAGAGCCCCCCTTATGCCCCCAGAAATATATATATAACACCAACTCCAACCCCCGCACGCACACACGCACGCTATGCCGAACTCCAATCTCGAAGAAGCTTGAATCGATATTTATATATCCGCAAAGGCAAAAGATTCAGCACAACTCTCGGTAAGAGAAAGGTCAGACTGGACTGACTACAGCCGGTACAGTAGTTACAGATTGACTAACTATGCAACGCAAGAATCGAATCGAAGCGAAGAGTATAAAGAATAAAGCAGAAGAGGTATTTAGGAATGCTCGATCAAACATAAAGTACTGAACTGAAGTAAACGCACAGCGTTATGCAGTTGAGATGGCTATAAGATAGAACGCGAACATCAAGTGATGTACTTTTGGTGATCAATACTTCGATCTACTTCCGAGTATTTATTAATCATCACTTTTCCCCCACCCATCCCTACCCAAAATACCCATCCCTCTGCCTCCCCCCTCTCTCCCCATACCCATACCCCTCCTGCACCGCATATCCATACCCCTCCTGCACCGCATACCCATTCTCCCTCGCCTCGGCCTCATAATCAGCCTCGACCCTCCTGGGAAGAATACTCTCCGGGATCGACTCGTCCTCCTCCCCCTCCCCCCCATCATCCCGCAACCTCTCCGCACTTTTCCTCTCCCTCTCCCTCTCCACTTTCCTCTCCCCCCCTCTCCCCTCCTCCACACCCAATCTCCTCCCCCCCCTCCTCCCCCCCCTCTCCCTCCTCTCCCTCCTCTCCTCCCCACTCAACGGCCACCTCCTCCAACACCGATTAAACGTCTGCACCACCTGTCTCGCCGTCAACACCACTCCATACTCCTTCTCCACATCAATACTAATAAACATAATCTCATGCGGGACAGGCAATTTCCGCAGCGTCGTTCTTGTGGGGAGCCGCATTTGCGCAGCGCGGAAATCGCGCACTACGCGTTCTTCCCATTCGGGGCGGGTCTCGCGGTCGGGGGTGACGAATCTGCGGTCCGGGCGTTGTTGCTGTTGTTGTTGGTGGTGGTGAGGTTCGAATTGTCGGATTTTGGGCTCGGGTTGGCATTCTTCTTCGGAGGAGCTGGATACCCGAGAGCGTTTTCGGGATTCTCGTTCTGCTCGGACGGAGCGAGCTGAGGAGGGTGGTGTGAACATGGTTTTTGTTTGAGGTCTGTATCTCTGCTTCCTTCTGTATCTCTTCTTCCTTCTGTTTCTTTTCTTCCTTCTTTTTCTTTTCGTCCTTCTATTTCTCTTCGTCCTTCTGTACCTCTTCTTCCTTTCCTTCCTGGCGACAGATAGATGAACAGATCCACAAACAGTCAACTATAATCTCCAACTCTTATACTTTCCTTCCTTCAAGAAAGTTCCCTAATCCCTCGTCGATTATTTTTCTCCTTCTCTTCTTCCTATCCTTTCCTTCTCAGATATTCAGGTAAACAGAAAGACAAAATATCCAGACCGATATCCAAACAACCAAACCCAACCCTATCCTTATACCAAGTCCCTCTCCCTGGCAAGTAATTCCCTGAAATCCAGATCCAGAATCAATAAAAGCCAAAGCGGGTCGCAGCAATGCAAGATTTTCGATCAGATTAGCGAGGCCGAGATTTAAGATCTCGGTCGTGGGGGTGGCGACACGGACAAAAAACACAACGCACCCCTCCACTCGCAAGCAGAATCGATGACGCTCACCAGTGGATTACTGGACGCAGCTGATTCTGACTCCGAGAAGGAAAATCGTACGAGAAAAAACAGCGGTGAAAACGTGAGTTGAGCTGAGGTGAGATGAGATGAGATGTATTTATTCGCTGTTCACACAGTCTTCATATTGCTCCAATATTCGATGGGTTATTGTGAGCAGCGGACTGGACGATACCGAACCGTTTTTGGGACTTTTTTTCGCCGCTCAGCAAAATTGTATGAACAAGACAAAACAAAAACGTTCAACAAACCAAAAATCGCGATAATGATTTCTTATCTCTTATTTCCTTTTTTCTTTTCTTCCCTCTCAATCTCCGTACAGTAACTATGCTGGGTAAGCCTAGATGGCTAAAATATTTGATGTAATATTCCGTCTTCCATCTGATCCTGACAGCCTGCCTCCCACCCACTCACACGCCGTTCCACTCGTACTAAAATTAAAGTTCAAGATTAGGTTCGATCAACAGATAGGGGATCAAGATCGAGCGCACAAAGAAAAGCGGGGCACAGGCCAATCAGGGGCGACATGTCGGACGCCGTTCCGATGGGGGTGAGAGGAAAAACCCTAGATGCAGTTGGGGTGGGAGTCTGGGCTCCGGAAGGATTGCTTACTCGTACGATGGGCGGCTGACGAAGGCCTTATAAAGCCGACGAGGGTGCAAGGAGGGGGATACGTGGGGAGTTGTGATTTGGTTTGGTGTGAATATTCCTCTTTTTTTGCGCGGGAGGGGCGATGTGCGTGTGGAATCAAGGCAAGTGAGGGTGGGATATTGATTGATTTTCAGGGTCTGGGTCGAGGACTGGGTGAGGTAGGGATAGGGGTAGGGGTAGGGTACTGCCTTCTCGATTTGGTACGATTTGGTACGATTAGTGCGGTGGATGTATCTGGTGATCGTCGCCCAACTGTTTGCTTTGCTGCATTCAATGGTTTGTTGGCTTGTTGTTGCTGCCGTAGTTTCCACGACGACTCGGAGTCGGAGATGGGGAATTATTTGGAGCCCGGCCCCAACACGTCCGGTAAGATTAAGATCACCAGGTCCATTTACCGCATCTGTGGGAAATGGCCATGTGGAGTGCTGGGATAGGCACGGCGGGATAGACGACCAGATACGATTTGGGGAAGACTTGATTCCATAGTGGCCAGAAACGGCTGAGTGGGTTGGTGGGTTGGTAGGCGAGTGGGTAGCTAGTTTCTTGTTGAATCGTGGGAATAAAGTGGAGAAGGAGAACGAGCTACTGTGCTGCAGAAGGAACGTACGTATGTATATCAGATGGCGCGGTATGCGATCAAGATATGCAACAAAAGACATGTTGGTGTTGGGCCAGATGGTTGGTTGGTTCCGAAGGATGCAGGTTTCTCGATGGTGAACACAGCTGGCATAAATTATTTTGAAAAACGAGAAATAAATATGCAAGCGGAGGCTGAGATATGCAGCAATTGAATGTATAGGGGTTAGATTACATTGAAAGTAATGAAAGGTGCAGTGAGCTGTGCATCAAACGGATGTTGGTACCACAGTACTTTGAAAAACAGGAAATTCAATGTGAAAGCTGACATCAAGACATGCAAGTTGCATGCACAGAGCTTATTGGATGCGTAGAGTATATTGAAACTACGTGAAATGTGAAATAAGATGTGCAACAAACTTGGAAAAGAGAGGGTAGTATCCATTGATTGGGTGTACGAAGGAATAAGGAAAGCTGAAAGAAGGAAATATACGTCAAGGAGTAATTGCCGTTGCGTCGAATATCCAAAAATGTATCGCCCGCAGTAATCAGTTTTCAGGAAGAGGTATGTGTTGAGGACCCTGGCACCAGATGGATTGGAATATTGAAAAGAGCAAAACGATGCAAAATTACGAATATATAGAAATCTAGAGAGGCATATCATAAATGAGACGACATCGGAGTTGGATGTCGGGGAAATGCGATATGTAGAAATTTCCACTCCAGGTAGACTCGACTTGTGGCTAGGAGAATCTTGGGTGGAAGGATAACGTGATGACCAAGGGGAGGGAAGGAAGCAGGTGGATTGGAAGAAAGATGATGCGTTAGGTATGGCCTCGTTGTCTCCCATACGTACCCTGCGGCAGCTCTCATTCTTATCTTTCCTGAACTGCAATACTCATGCCGTAAAGGAATTCCCAGCGCATCATACTGTTTCCAACCTTTCACCTCCATCTCACTATACATCCACAGCTTCTATCTACTGACCTGCCCAAGGAAAATAGAGAAGAAGAGGAAACGAAAGTCGAAGGAAGCACATCCCATCCCATCCCGCTCCATTGCATCCCACGCCATCCCACCCGAATACAACCAAGTCTAACCCCCAACACCCAAACACCTCCGCCGCAGCCAACACCAATCCCAACCCCGACCAGCCGCAGCGAGTACCAGTCCCAACTCCAGCCTACCAAACCCTCCAAATCACCCACCACAATTCCCATTCCCATTCCCGTTCCCTGCCTTGACCCTCCTGATGACGACTCTATATCTCTGAAGCCCTATTCTCGAAACTCGTAGAGGAACCGTCTCCACCATTATTCATCTCCTCTCCCACTCCCACCATATTCTTTCTTTTTGCCGTCTGTACATCAAACAAGGACTACTCGACCGAAACTCCATACTTTCTCTCCCGACCCCCTAACCCGTACCGCAGAACCGAGTAGAAAAGCACTACACCCATCTCCCCCCTCTCCCCCCTCTCCCCCTTCTTTCTCCTCCTTCCCACCCACTATATCTCATTCCCACAACCTCAGACCTAACCAGACCAGATCTCACCGCATCATATCCCATCTCACCTCATCACATCCCATCTTCCTCCACCAGAAAACACTCTCAACGACCACCGGCAGAAGAATCACGAGAGAGTTCTTACTTCTTACTTCTTCCATCCCCGCTTTCCATTTGTAGCGCAATGCAGCTAGGTGGTTACGTATTTTAAAACACATATGTGATAAAACTGTAAGTTGACGGCTCCGTCAATATTCTGTAAAACTCCTGAACATGACGATACACCTTGAATGAGACCCCTCATATTCTACAATTCGAGGAAACCATTGCTCACTTGATTATGATCCAACAACGGCATGGTCAGGAGAGTAGAGACACTGCGAGACTCGACTCAATCGAGTACCATAGAGAAATCGACACATGAAAGCCACAACCCAAATACAGTAATCCGCCCATGAGGGGGAAATGTTTGTACAATCCAATAATTGAATATTTTCATCAGTACTATGTCCTGACCATGTGAGATCGATGATCATCCACTTTTGATGTATTATACAAATGCCCCCATCGCATCCCTCCTTCTCCATCACCAGCCCAAACCCCTCTTTTCATCCCATCATATCATATCCCATGCATCCATTTCATCCCAGCCCAGCCAAGATCCGTAAAACCAGACCCTATTCCTACATCCCATCTCCATGCATCAACCCAATAGAATCCATTTACTCACCAACGACCTTAGTCTTAACCTTCGAGCTACCACTCTTAACCCTCTTCGCGGCTGGTCGGTTGATGTGGTGCTCCGGGATCCAGCTCTCGTCATAAGCCTTCTGAGCCAACGCACCGGTAGTGACAGCTGGGCCATCAGCGCCAATAACAGAGACTTGATCCTTGACATCGACAGCTGGTTTCGATCCACCAGATGAACGCTTAGCGCGCTCTCCACCTTTGCCTCCACGACGGGTTTGCGGGAACAGCGTCTCGATCCACGTTTTGTA
Organism: Rutstroemia sp. NJR-2017a BVV2; assembly: GCA_002946415.1. Taxonomy (NCBI): domain Eukaryota; kingdom Fungi; phylum Ascomycota; class Leotiomycetes; order Helotiales; family Rutstroemiaceae; genus Rutstroemia; species Rutstroemia sp. NJR-2017a BVV2. The sequence goes on from NJPS01000054.1 coordinate 845,704, forward strand.
CACGAAGTAGAGAGTACCGGCGAAGGCAGCGAGGAGGAAGAGGTAGAGGAAGATGCTGTGAGGATGCTCGTTAGTCATGTAAACGGGGAAAGGGGGATTTGGATTGATAGATTGAACATACATCTGAGGATCAAAAATGCTCGTCGCCGCCTCCACAACCGAAACCGTCTCATTATAAGCCTGAATCTGGTAAACCGCACCTCTCTGACTAGCGACCACAGCAATCAAGTTGAGTCTCAGATCCTGAGGGTGCAAATCGGTGGTGAAAGTATACGGCAAGGCCTGAGTCTCGCCGGCGGGGATCTCAACATCGTAACGAGTGCTGGTCAAGTTGCGGACAATGGCAGCACTTGGATGAGTGCCTTCGGCGAGTGGTTGCAGGTTGGAGAGCGCACCGCCAATCACGGCTACTTGTACAGCTTCGGCTTCGTCATTCTTGAAGGAGAGAAGTGCTTGTGTGGCGTGGCCGTTGACGAGCTTGACACCGAAGATTTCCGATTGTGGGAACGAGGCAGAGACGGAGACAGCGAGGTTGGGGGCTGGGGTGTCGAGATCAGGCTCTTCGGTCTATTTCAATTGAACTTGTTAATTAAGGTATTCAATAAGGGTAGATGTTTGAAATGGTACAAGAATTGGTGTCCCAAAATATAGCTATAGCTTCAGACGTCATATGCAACAGCTGTCCACAACGAGAACACGAATCTCCAAAAGAAAGACAACTTACGGTTTCCGCTGCAGCGAAAACGCCAACAGCACGAAGAGCAAGAAGAGCAAGGGCGGATAACTTGTACGATACCATTGTGACGGATCAATTGGTGGTGGAAGGAATATGGAAGGAATTGGCAGGTTACAGAACAGAGGTAAATTTATATGACAGCTCTGCTGCTGCAATGTGTTCTCGGCAACTAGCGCGCGTGTGGTGCAAGGATAAGGTGTCGCCACTATTGCGTTCTGTTGGTAAGGGTTCCAGAACCCAGCAAAGTGAGATAATATGGAGGGAAATCTTGGAAATTGATGTGTAAAATCAAAGTTGATAGCTGTCGCATGTCATTGAGACAGTTTTGATTTGCAATTGATGCTTCGTGTACAGTACACGGCGTCAAGTTTGAGGCAAGCCAAAGCAATCATGACGTGGGGCTGCAGACCTCTACATCGGAGGAGAACCGGCCGATTCGGAGGTCATGATAGCTAATGTCAATTGTCCTAATGATACGAGAGCATGTACCGCGAAGTCCTCCTCCAACGGACTCTGGGTAATACTTTCATAGGTTGTTCATCAGGACTGATACAGCATTCAACTTGGCATCTTGTCTACGCAAGGCCCCTCCCTACTTGCCATCACGGAGAACAAATCGCAGGCAAGGGCTTGAAGCATAGCTTTTCATTTATTCTTTTTTATTATACTGCTTGCTTGGGTCCGTAAATACATACGTGATGCCCTTTGTAACTATTCCATGCATGCTGCGCCAGTTCTCCTGCTGGTCGTCCATAATCCAAAGTATCCATCCGTCATAATATGCAATCTCCCAGAGAGGGCCGACGCTGTTCTCTTATCATACACAGATCGAAGGATCATGGCTCAATCCGTGCGCCATATTTTTAAATATCAACATCGTTCCTTTATCGTGATGGCCATTCTCAAAAGTAGAGTGAATATGACCAGGTCTTTTGTTTTGCAGCTCATTGCCCGCCGCAAGGAATGATCTGCAACGTGAAATAGGGTATACCAACGTGTAAAATCCATATCTGCAATAATGTCTCAATGCAGCAGAGCAAGTAAAACACGCAAAAGTCTGCTTGGATGGCCAAGAGACAGGTGCCGGAAAAAGTCTCCTTGTCGTCGAGTTCAAGCACCAACCATTCCAGGTCCGTAACTTTGACGCATAGGTCCTTGAAAGCCGTGGGTTGGAGTCTTCTGCTTGTTAGCCCAGATATCTAACAGGTATAGCAAGCTACCAACCTTCTTAGGTCGTTTCCGACCACCGGCTCTGTCGTCACCATCACCCGTTGAATACCCAGCATCATCATCAATGTAACCCTCACCATAACCCTCATAGCTCGCATCGCCATAAGTACGCTTCTTTACGCTGCGCTTCGGTCGTGCGATATCTGCTGCTCCTGCCGCTGCCGCAGGCTTGTTCGCCTTCGGTATGCTTGTGGCACCTTGCATTATTGGGGCTTTTGCCTTCGCAGCGGCCTGCTTCGATGGATCGGCATTCGCAGCTCCAAGCTCTCCAAGAACGGAAGAATTCCAGCGCTCTTTCGGGATAGGCCCCCTAGCCATAGTCATCGCTCTACCCAAACTGCTTCGAACCGTATCTGATAAGCCCTTATCGATCTCTTGACCACGGACATTGTTTGCTTCCCAGATCTCCTTCGTAGGATTAGGCCCATTCGGATTGACCAGCGAGAACAAAGATCCATCCTCTTCCCATTCCTGTCTTACAGCATCAAATTGCCCGCTGATGCCGAGAGATTTGATATAACCCTTATATGTCTTTCGAATGACGTTTTTCTTACCATCGGGAAGAAGTCGAGCGACAGAAGCTGCAATATCGTTCAGAGCAAATCTGTCGAAAAGATCCTGTGATACGCTCGTGTTTAAAGGTGGATGCTCTATGGGTCATTTCATGTTAACCAAACAATTCTATAAACGAGGTGCGCTGAGCACAATATGTATATTTTATTTGATGAAGCATATATGAAAACATTAGATCAGCTAGAAAGAAGGGGTTCTTACGAGTTCTGCAGAGGAGGTATTTCTGACCAACTTCCTGATGAAGGTCATTAATACTGAGTCTGCTGTCCTCGACATGAACTTTCTTCTGGTCTCGATCGCCATGGTCCTCAACGTCTCTCTTTCGCTTGTTCGAAAGATCATCTGGTTGCGACGCCTCAACCGCCGAGTTGAGAGAGGACATGCTGCCGTTTATGCTGTGTGCAGGAGTGGGAAGGGAGGTATTTATTCGTGGAGAAACTGTAGCTTTCGAAGATGAATCCGTGGCACTTGGGGTATAGGAAGGACTCTGTGGGGTCTGTGGTAAATCAAAAGGCATTTCGAGAATTAATTAATGGTGAAGCTGATAAGCAGTGTAAAAGACGTTGGATTTGTAGCGTTGATGAAGAGATTGTTGCGACCTCGGCTCTCTCCCCGAAGTTAAATGGATCGATTGCGCCTGACAGTAACTTCGACGGTCCGAAGAGTTGGGGGTATCGTAGAAAATCCTAAAGTTATAATTCGAAGATGAAAAGGTGATGTTATCGATCGTATTTTGGAGGGATGAAAGAGACGATTCGAGAAGGGAGGGCTAGGTGGACCGAGAGCAATTGTCGCAAATTCGCACCCACACCGCCGACGGCAGGGTTGAATCGACCCTTGCTATTAATTCATGTAGGTCGTTGAACTCGTGCGGTCGAAGCGATATGGTATTTCGTGAATTCGATGGGTACCTCGTTATGTCGTTGGTGTTGTTTGGGTTCTGCTGAGACGTGCAGTTGTTGCTGAAGTCGATAGATCGAAACGGAGGCGCCGCTTTGCTTTGATGAGTAAAATGAGCCGAAACTCGCCTTGAGGATTTAGCGCAACAAGCAGAGTCACGTGGTCGTCTTACGGCTCAGATTTTTCCGCCACCTGAAAAGGACCGTTTAGGAGGCCGAATTCACTCTCCTTTGATAATGTTATGTATTGAATTCGTATTCCGTAGTTGTATTGTAGTTACAGGTATGATGTGATTGTAATAATTTTAGAAAATGTGGGCTAAGGGTTTGCAATGACATAACATTGCCGGACGATTCACTGGTGATTCAGAAATTCGACACTTCAAGCCTTGCAGCCTCATTATTCAGCCAGCATAGACTAACTTCTACCAGGAGTTCCAGTTCGGAACCCCCCAATTTTAGCTCCAGCTGCGCAGCCTGCAGAAAAATGCTAGTCCAGACACGGCTTAGCTGCCACGGCGTTTACCGACCCCGTCTCTGATAGCAAATAATTTTTTGATATGGAATTTTGTATTCGAGTTCTAGCAAACAGAAAATATTCACCAAGCCAACAAGATGAACGACATAGCGGATGGAAAAAAGCGCCGTCTCTCTACGGAAGACGCTACACTTGATACAGTTTTAGACGATCATACATCGAAAAAAGCCAGAAAAGAAACCAATGCCTCTGCCCGTCGTTCACTGTTCGTTCGTTCCCTGCCCGCTACAGCAACCACTTCTGCCTTGACCGAATTGTTCTCCGATAGCTACCCGTTGAAGCATGCGACTGTTGTACTCGATCCTGTCACCAAACAATCGAAGGGTTATGGGTTTGTTACATTCGCAGATGCCGAAGATGCGCAGAGAGCTCTGGATGAGTTCAATGGCCACACCTTTCAAGGTCGCAAAATGAAAATTGAGATTGCTCAACCTCGTTCCAGAGATGCAGGTGGAAAGGATGAGTTGAAGGTCAAAAAGAAGAGTGCGATTGCCACCGAAGCTGCAGAAGTCAAGAAGGCTCGTCAGGAAAAGTTAGCGGAACAAAAAGCACCACCCAAGCTCATTATTCGAAACCTGCCATGGAGTGTCAAGACCCCTGATCAATTAGCGAAGCTGTTCATGGGATTCGGAAAAGTGAAGCATGCGACGCTACCGAAAGTCAAGGGCAAAGAAGCTGGTTTTGGCTTCATAGTTATGCGGGGTAGAAAGAATGCGGAGAAGGCATTGGCTGCGGTCAACGGTCGCGAAGTCGATGGAAGGCCACTGGCTGTAGATTGGGCAGTTGAAAAGGATGTCTGGGAGAAAAAGAAAACGGAAGATGTTGATGAAGATATGGGCGGAACGGATGCCGAACAAACAACCCCAGAACCGAACGACAAGGAAGACGAGGACAACGTGGAGGATGATGTTGCAAACTTCATGAAGAATTTTGGAGAGCAATTGGAATCAGAAGATGAAAGTGACGCCGAAGAAGACAAGGATGATGATGAGGATGATGATGAAGATATGGACGAGGACAACGACGACTTCGAGGATATTGACGAGGAAGAAGAAAAGCCAAAGAAGAACCTAATCACTGACAACTCTTCAACCTTGTTCGTCCGCAATCTACCATTCACCACTCTTGATGCTAGTCTCAAAGCGCATTTCGAACAATTCGGACCTGTGAGGTATGCCCGAGTAGTAATGGACAAGGCTACTGATCGCCCTAAGGGTACTGGTTTCGTATGCTTCTACAACGTGGAAGATGCCGAGTCTTGCTTCCGGAATGCCCCTGCATATCAACCCACAGGCGCAAACGCGACCAAGAAGGGAGACAGTGCTACACCTCAGCTGAAACATTCTCTTCTCGAGCCCGAAAATGCAGATTCTTCTGGTAAATACACAATCGATGGTCGTCTCCTACAAATCTCCAAGGCTGTTGAAAAAGACCAAGCCACGAAACTTGCAGAGGAGGGTACACATTTCCGCGATAATCGCGACAAAGACAAACGAAAGCTCTATCTTCTTTCTGAAGGCACAGTGGCCAAGAACACACCGTTATACGACAGCTTATCCCCTGCTGAGGTTAAGATGCGCGAGGATAGTGCGATGCAACGAAAGAAACTGATCCAGGGGAATCCCACTCTCCATCTTAGTCTTACTCGCCTGGCAATTCGTAATCTACCACGAAGCGTTGACTCCAAAGCGCTTAAAGCTTTAGCCCGTGAGGGTGTTGTAGGTTTCGCTAAAGATGTCAAGTCCGGACTGCGTCAGCCACTTTCTAAGGAAGAAGAAGCTCGCGGTGGTGAAGAAATGCGTGAGGCTGAGAAGGAGAGGAAGAAGAAGGGCAAAGGTATTGTCAAACAAGCAAAAGTTGTGTTCGAGGGCAGAGAGGGAAGTAAGATTGCAGAAGAAACAGGAGCAGGAAGGAGTAGAGGTTATGGATTTGTGGAATACAGTTCGCACAGATGGGCACTGATGGGTTTGCGATGGTTGAACGGTCACGCTCTGGAGAATACGGCTGGAAGGAAACAAAGGCTTATTGTTGAGTTTGCTATTGAAAACGCACAGGTTGTATCGAGGAGGAAAGAGAGAGAGGAGAAGGCCAGGACGCGTTCTAAGGAGGTCACTGAGAAGTTGGAGTCCGGAGAGATCGTCAAGCCTACTAAGAAAGTACTCGGTAGAGAACAGCAAATGAAGCAGATGAGGAAAGGTGGGAAAGGGATGAAGGGCGCCGGGAAGGGCGGTGCAAAGGAGAAGAGCTTTGAGAGAGTGGTCATCAAGTACGTTCATAATTCTTTCCCGCTCGCCTGAAGTCTCGTTACTAACCAAAATAACAGAGGTAAACGCAAAGCCGAAGACGACGCCCCTGCGGATTCCCAGAGAAAGAAAGCAAAGAAGACGGATGACGAATCCGGTGAAGCAGATGAGGGCGGGAAGCAATCACAACGAGCAAGAATCATACAGAAGAAGAGGATGTTGAGGAGGAATAGGAAGAAGGGCGGTGCTTAAAAGTAGAATACTATTGTTTTTTAATGTATGATACCTGCCCTCGTTGAAGAATGAATTTTACATTCTTAAGGCAACATAGGTTTTGATGTGTAAATCGTTGTGACCGATGGGTCTCTGTCTCCGGCCGGCAAGTGCTATACGGCCTATGCCCACATCAATAAGGGAGTCTCAGATTGTTCGGCACGAACTGCTAAGATATAATGAAACTTACGCTTTCAATCTACGAGCAAGGGCCTCTGACTGCATGTTTATGTCTAACATCTCGCTTCATTTTTTTTTCAATGTACACTTTCTGTTTCTAATCCATCGATACACCAAAAACCTGTTCTCCATTATGTCCATTTATGTCCCACTGTCACTTTCCACCAAAGCATACCTAAGAAGAACACATTGGTCCGTGTTCAGACCTGGCGGTCTTGTCCCGACTATGCAGTCCGCTCCAATCTTACAACCCGCTTCGATAGCTTCTCAATGGCACGATTTTGGCGCTCACCATATTTCTCTCGATATTTGAGGTAATCCCTGAGCAGATCCAGCTTGTCGGATAATTCAGTTACTCGTTCACTCAACTCGTCTATACTCTCATCGGGAGAACCGATCTCAGACTCAGCCCTCGTATCTCCAACAGGTGAAGCCCCCGCTTCACCTGCCTCAGACCCTGCCTTTAACTCTCTCTCACCACGCATGGCTCTCTCAAACCGATCAATCTCCTTTCCAAGGGCCGTCATAACTTCCGTCACAGCGTCCGGTCGATCATCCATAAGGATCCGCCATCCACGTTTTAGTCGTGCGCAGTCAAATATGTGCTGTTTAAAAAAAGACCAGAGGTCTTTGCGTACGGCTCTGATCGCTTCTGTCATAAGCGCGTCGATTGACGGGTTTTGGTTTGCCAAGGAAGGGAGTATAGCTACGAGCTTAGAGGGGCGGGAGTTGATGTATTTTACAAAACTGGAGAGCTCGGCGGAAGGGGTGCGGTAGTAAGAGTTGGGCCATGGACGAAGACCTTCGATACGTGAGGCGAGCTGTGAGAGATGAGCTAGTATGGAGTCGATGAGAGAGATTGTTGTGTAACGAGAAGAATAAAGGTAAGAATCGGGGCGAGAAATGGTTACTTGATATAACATGGCGGAGAGATAGTGTTTCAGGATGTACAGATCGTAGAGAGTGATCTCGACTATCGCTGCACGAGCTGTTGGATAGGTAGGAGTAGATGGTATTGAATCTCGGAGATGAGGGGGAGTTATGGGTATATCAAGACCATGACAGTCAACTGAGGATGGGGGTTTCATTCCGGGGCTTAATGCTGGCGATGCCTTCCTGGAAATATCTTTTGGACCTGGTGACAAGGATGGCTTTTTGTGACGTTGGGAAGAGAAGTACTTGGACACCTTTGAGAACGTCGGGCATGATGGGCGGTTGTTAGAGATTGGGGAGGTTGGCTTGCTGAGTGATGGAATGTGTGCTACTTCCGGGCTTCTTGGCGGAAAGGTAAAGGGGAAAGATATTGGAGTGCCAGGAGGCGATACCCGCGACTCCGCTTTTGGTGAGGCTGCTTTGTTACGTGAGGGATTATAATCTCGAAGTGGGAGATATTTAAAGGCGTCAGGGCTTCCGAATATAGTATGAGCCGCAACGAGAGATGACCTGGCAACCCCAGGATCCTGGGATCCTGGGAGCCCTAGTGGTGTGCTATATTGTTCCTTCAGGTCTGGAGTCGGCACGGAATCAAGTGGGTCGACGAAAACCGGGGATTCGCTAGGGGATTTGCCTTTCTTGAGGGAAACTTGATCACGATCAGGGCTTGGAGTTCCGTCGAGATGAAAGAACATCGTAGTTGACGTGGGCTGTTCATCTTCGAGGTTAGTCCGGGGATTAGATAGGTTACTGTCGCTCTTTCTCTTGGGCGGAGTTTGATAACCGAATGCGTAGGGTGGAATATCGATTCTAAGGCTTTTGGGGTTCGGCATTTTGCTGGATTTGGATAAGAGGGGGGACCTAAGGTTCTGATAGTGATATAGGTGTTTGGTAATGGAGATATATCGTGGTTGAAATACGTATTGGGAGGGTTATGGAAACGATGTTGCTCGGAGTAAGAATTAAGGCCAATGATGATCGATTATATACTTTCATCTCATGTAGTACTGCAAGGCTTTGTTATCGGTGATTCGGAGTCACTGAAATTATTCAGTGAGTCGTTATTTACATCCTCCATTCAAAGCATCTAGAAAAAAGAAGTCTGCTTTGTTTTGTCACATTCGGAGCGGATTACATGGGAGAATACCTGGGGGTGCTTGTGATTCCACAAATGCAGAATAGTCCCATCATCAGGCGGAACCCTTAAACACGACCCCCTTGATACTTGCCAGATCTCTCAGCTGTTTCCAACCTACAGGTCAGCGTAATCTCATCTAGTTGGAAACACTGCTAGATTAAAATTTTTCCGAACTTCTCTAGAACGAGAAAGAAGACAGTGCCTTCGTCCACTACGCTTACGTTAACACAGACAGAGCTGTCAATGTTCATAAAGAATGGTTATCCTAGGTATGACTTACTTGGAACTGATTTTGGTAGCTGCCCAGTCTTCGTGCTAAGGGAACCTTCCTGTGTAATTTCTGGTAGGCTAATATGGCTAGTACTTCCTAGGACACCAAATTGCATTCGGATCATACTGCTTCTCCATGTGACCTTGAATGGCAAATTAGAAAGTCTGCAGTTATATTTAGAAGCCCAATTCTATGAGCTTATAGTATGGCTTCTTGTGAATGATGCTACCAGTGTATTCTCACGCCAGTATGTCTCATACAATTGCTGTAAAGTCTTCTTGACCGAAGGAGACACTTTACAATTTCTTCCTAGGATTATTCAAGTATTCATTTGGACCTATTAGCCCCAGGTTACTACTTCTTAGTCTCCAAGTTAGCCCAGCCCTACACCAAACCTCACACGAGGTGTATTGAAGCGTCCGACTAGTTAGTTCGCTTGAACCCCACAACTAGCCAATTCGCAAGAAGTTACAGTGACCAGCAATTCAGTACCAGCGGTATCGAATGAAAATGACGACAAAGAACAGTGTTAGACTTTGTCCTAGAAGACACGAGTATCTTAGACTGGCCTGGATTCTGCCTCGTTTGATCCATACAAAACCATCTCGCACCGCACAAATGTACTTCATTCTCTTCGCAAACCCGCCTGTCGAAAAATTCGAAAATCCAGATAAGCACCGAGATTTTGGGAGCAATAGGAAACCCATCCCCATCATGCCTTTCTCAGTTTGGCCTTCGAAGACAAGCCCTGTTGCAAACGAGCCTGAAAATCCCTTCTCCGACAGTCATGCGATAGGTAGCAGCAGTACCGCTATCCCGCTCCGAGAAATTCCTCGGTTGTCGACAAACACTGAACGCCTGAATGGGTATCGCAGGTCCGACGCACCAGATCTCTCTACTAGGATTCTCGAAGACATCAACAACGGAAAGTTAGTATATTCCCAAGTTCCCAACCCAAGTCCATAAGAAGAATTCAGTCTTCATTGATGCTAATCGTACTTAAATATAGTCAGATATGTGCCGTATGTCATGATGCGGTCCTCCCAAGAAACCATATGTGGCACTGTAAAAGTTGCTATCATGTCTTTCATTTCCCCTGTGCCAATGACTGGGCACGCCAGATCGGTCGGTCGGGGTTCGCTCCCAGCGTTCTTCACTGGAAGTGCCCACATTGCACTTCAGAGGTGAATGAAATGCCGAAGATCACATGCTGGTGCGGAAAAAGGAACGCAAGTGAGCAACGCCTTACCACAGCTCCAAACTCCTGCAGCGGGTTCTGCAACAGCAAGTCTACATGTCCCCACGGTAATCGAGTCTTCTGTGGAAAAGTTTGTCATCCTGGGCCTTGCGAACACAATTGTCCTTCCCTGTGTGAAAATACAGCAACTCTCGAACCGCCACGAACTCCCTGGGGCAGATTCAAAGAGAAACTGAGACCAGGACAGAGACAAGAGTTTAAGGCACTCTTATGGGCAACATTGTGCTTCATAGTATCATATGTGGTCATTGGCATATTGACTGTGATGCACATTGAATGGAACACGAAGCCATATCTTCATCCAGATTTTCTTGCACGTTTCGCAGGCATCGAAGTATGTCTCTCTGTAGCTTGTGGTGTCTTCTACGTGTTGTTCGCGGCCTCTCTTCTTGACAAATATCATTCATGTGTTAGTAAATTTTTTGCAGGAATTTTGGAGTCCAACAATGCACCGGTCAATACTGCTCGTCCTCGTCGTCGCTCCTGGAGGGATCTCATTCCTGGGTGCTTTTTTCTAGTGCTCCTAACAGTCTACGCTCTTCCAATCATTGGGTAAGAAGTCCAAGCTCATTTTTTCTTGCCTTCATAAATGTATACTAATTTCGTAACCAGAGTTGCGGGTGGTCCGAATATTGTTTGGTACAATCAAATGAAGAATTCCTGTCGTGGATACAATACTCGCGTCGAGATGTGGAAGAACTTGGGTTATGGTACAGAATCAGCCTACAAATACAATTTTCACAGCATTGATTGGACGGTGGAAGATCACACCTACTATCTTGCACATACCTTCGAGCCAAAAGTCGATTCCGATGATGCTTACCAATACTATTATCGATTCACCGGAAAGACTACCAATGGTGGATATCTAGCAGTTGATATTGACTATGATAATAGTGTATGGCGAATGTTGCAATTAACTGGCCAGGATGGAGCAGCGACTTGGGCGGCAGTCGGTCACTCCACTGAGTCTCTCATTGGGTCTATGCCCCGATTTCAACACGTTGATACCACGCCAATGCTCAACGGTACTATATTATTTACCGACGATAAATCGCATCTCATCATTCCAGAAATGTCCTTCGGTGTAGCAAACTTGGGCGTTTCCTTCGATCATCGAGAAGTCGAGCCCTTCATTCGTGTTTTCAATATCGCCAACTGGTCAGAGGATGAAGCCATTGAGAGAATGTCTGAACCTTGGTCAAACAAATTTGACCGTGATATTGTTATGCGTACAGCAAGTTTCGGTCATGGAAGACAACGGATAGATATGTGCATCAGGGAGGGTCCTTTTCCCGGAGAATGGACACAGAATGTTGAGAGTGGAGTGAGCGACTATCTGATAGTACCATTTGCGGTCATAGCAGCCACAAGGGTAAGGCTTGCTGAAGCAGGTTCTTCGGATGCTAGCAGGTATTCTGGAGAATATCGCTAATTCCGGGGAAGAAGTATTGTGTATTAGGGAGACGTGAAGTAGTATTGTCGTTCGAGGGACGTGGAATAAGTGGTGTTTACCAGGAGATTAGAAAGGGTAAAGGGGCTCCGTTTCCAGACCTGAAATCACAACCGGTGTAGCTCGATCATGTAGAATTAAAGGTACAATTGCTTCTCATACAGGTGTGCTCAGAATCCCGTATCTAGTATTATCAGTCAGTGAGTCACTCATTGCTCAGATCTCTGAATACACTGACGTTGAATAACCCACCAAAGTGCCCAATATGGCAATATCGTTACTTATATCTTCATCTAGGGACTACTAAACAACTAACTATTCATACACATCCATTGCGAAAATTCTCGGATTCAGCTATTTCACCATATAGGTCTCATTACTGCAACAACTCCTTGGAATCACGTCGATCAATATATTCGCCAGTGCCTTGATAGGATTCCACTTTATGAACAATTCTGCTCCTCATAACCGTCATTCACGAACTATCGCAATGATTTTTCTCCAAGCAGATTATAATTCACACGAGCTCACTGCCACAATACAGAAAATACTGCCTATAAATTGGACTCCAGGGTCCCTTCAACGGGAAGATCGAAACCTTAACTACACAAATTTCAACAACTCCGTTGAAAACCAAGAAGAAACACTTTAAAAACGTTATCACCATAAGACTTACAGGACAACCGTGAGTCCGTGACATATATCTAATTTCACCTTACAATATCACGATTTATTTTTGCTTCCCTCGATTTCAAAATGCCACAACTGCAAACGAGTCCAAGTACTTTCCCACGTCTTGGAAGACCAGAACGAAGTAGCAAATTACTTCTTCGTTACTGTTCAGTAGATTCAGATTTTAACAAAACTCTTCTAGTAAGTACAACACGGAACAGACTCCGAACAGACAATCTTTAAGGCAGATAACTAAGTATAAATATAGCGAAACATTACCATCTTCGAATTATTTCTCCAACAAGTTACACGCTTCCAGTCGCGAGCCTCGGTTGATTTACTGTTTAAGAATTGATACTTTTGTCTCTTTATATTTATTCGAATTCGTTGCTACGCGATCTTCTAGTGCAATGGTTTCTCGAGCTCACGATCCGGAAGTTGAAACTGATCTTATTCCATCTCCTGCTCCTCGCTTGACGAAAGTGAAGCCAAGTATGAAACATGGAAATCGGGCGTATAGTCCGGATATACTATGGCAGCATCATATCAGAATTAACGCGGGTATGCGTGAACCCATCAAAGGAGTTGACTGCTTGAAAATACTCATGATATGATATATTTGTGCCATTCAACGCAAGACACCTCGAAACATACTCGACCCCGCTTCAAAAGACTGGCTTTTCATTGAATATATTGCCGGCATCATGAACAGTGCTGAACGTCCGCACTACCAGGAGTATTAATGAAGCTTGTTCCGAGAAAGCTCAATACCCAAATTACAGTGCTCTTCGAGTTGAGGCTGTGTTGTATGGCCTTAATTCGACGACTAGTTTCAACGGTATAAAGATGAACCAGGCTGTCATCAAAGCAATTGAGTGGACTTGTTCTGTTGACCGAAAAGTAGTGGAAGATGTTCTTTGGCACCCAGTGAGAGCTGCTATCGGATATTATGTAAAGCATGCGGGTCTTACTGCAGCGGAGGAAGCTATTCGACAAATAGTTTTGTCTGATATCCTTGTTTCTGAAGCAGAAGCAGAGAAGGCTATGAATGTCATTGGCAGTGTACATAACCTTTCTTTCTTGTTTTGGTTCATCGAAAGCGAGCCTAGACCCCGTATGCTAGATAGTCAACCAAGTCGGCCGAAAAGTAAATTATAATCAAAGGGACAGAGAACAATAGTGTTACTAGCAATGGTTGGTATTTGTTGGGAAAGGGAAACCTAAGAAACAAAGGTAGCTTTTTCTCTTCTGGAATCTCAAATCTGTTTCAAGCATGATTTACCTCGTTACCTCGTAAAATTCAAAATCTCTTCAAACAATAAATAACCTTCCAATTCCCAATGCCAGTGCAATAATGAAACAGAAATCCAATTTATATAAAGGCGTTAGATGTAAAACCATAACAAAGTAATAAGTCTCAATTTATATTACACACTAGCACAATCTTTTGTGAAACGAAACACACACTATATACTCCGAAATCAATCGTATTGTTGGCTCCACTCTATGTGCTAACTGAGTCAGTATCTATATCGTCTCCGGCGAGCAGTTTCTCGAAGCAAAAATAGTCGATAGGGTATTCGGCCCATAATCTTGTACAGGCACGTACAGAGGCACAGCGGGTAAATAAGGGCTTAAAAGACTTAATGAGAAGGTGCTGAATACTTGACTTGATTGAACTAATGGGCTATCTACAGTAGAAAGGACTAGCTATAATTATAGGCATTTCGAGGCCTATTCCACAGGCTTCGTAAGCCTGAAACATAGGTTGTGTGAGCCTAATCGATCACTATGACGTCCAGTTTTAAGGTGGTGGGTATAGGCCCACCTACCCCACTAAAGTGGTTTCAACACATAGGCTGGGGAGGAAACCCATCGGGCCCGGAACTCGTGACAGAACTTGTTGATAGAAACCAAGAGTAAAAGAAGGAGAGCTAATGAAAAGCCTCCATTGACTGGCTACTGTTTCATTGGTAGTGTGGTTTACAGTTTTCCTTACTAACAAGAAGGTTCTGAAGTGCACAGTGCGATACACTGAACAAGTGTGACACACTCTTGTTGAGGAATAAAGAGATATCTTATATCAAAGAAAAAGTTGGCGAGAGAACAACAGCATTATTCTAACTATTTCAATAGTTATTGTATCTCGAATAGTCAAAAGCATTCCATCGAAATACAAACTGTTGGACAGGCTTATATTGCACAGCAGGTTGGTACGTAAAAGAGTGCCTGTAGGCTTAAAGGGATTTAAAAGTAGGGTATACTTGAGCTTGATTCAACTGTTCTAATAAGCTATCTACAGTGGGAAGGACTAGCTGTATTTATAGGCCTTTCAGGCCTATTGCCTTAGGCTTCTCAAGCCTATTTGCCACAGGCGTCGTAAGCCTGAACCATAGGCTTCGTAAGCCTGAACCACAGGCTTCGTAAGCCTGAAGTCATAGGCTTTGTAAGCCTAATCGATCACTACGACGTTCAGTTTAAGGTGGTGGGCATCTGCCCCACCTACCCCACTTTTAGTGGTTCCAACACAAACACTCATATTGCAGACCTGCTTCGAGAAGTAAATAATCGACCTTCAATCCAAAATACTTGTATTTCTTCTTTCGTTCGCTCAGAGACCACTGACCAGTATGTCCAAATCGCTGCGAGATGATTACCCCAAAGAGTATATACCATCTGAAAGATACTGGCAACGAATGAAATCCAGGAATGAAAACATGGGAGTACCAGAAGACAGGAAGTATAACAACTATACACGAAATGTCAACGAAGACCAAAGATCATACCCCCAGTTTTGTCCAGCAGGACCATCCACGTCAGCGTCTTACACCACGACATACCCGCCAGTCATTCCTCTACCCGGCCGACCTATTAGCATGAGATCATCGACTAGTGGACAACCTGTCATCGAGAAATATCAAGAAGTTATGGAGAGCTTGGTTACGGCCGACACCTTGGCATGTTTACAAAGCAAAGAGCCACCCTCGTTCTCTGACTCTGAGATTGAAGACGACAGTCCAAGCCCCTGGAAATCAGCTTCCCAGCCCGAGGACATTTGCCGGACTGATATAAAGGAAACCGACAAACTCAATCGAACAATGCTAGCACAAATGCCACCAGGAACGAATTTGATTTCGGGTTATTGGGGCGTACTTACAGAAAGAGATGTGTATCCAGACGGAAAACCTTTTTATTCTATGTACGATCTGTTGAGAGGTAAAGACACTGTTTCGAAACTGTGGTGGGGAGTTTTTCGAGACTCAGCACACGCTTACACTGCAGCAAAAAAGGCTGTTGCGGCCGAGGCATGTGCCCGGTTTGACCATGTGGATCTTTACAGAATCATTTACATCACAACGGTTCTCAAAAATACGGTGTACAATGCTGATGAAGCTTTCCTGTCAAACCTAGCAACGATTTTGACGCTAGCTGGCCGACCGCATGGTTATGAGAGGATTCTACTCCACAGAAGAGCACCACCAGGAGCTTCGAAGCCTGTTTATACCACTGCTGAACTCAGAGCTTTATTCGATGTGCTTGGTAACAAGCTATGTATAGGTCGAGATAAAGCCTTCATGCGTGTTCTGAAATGGACAACTAAGAAGCCTAACTCGCCGGCGAGAGTGTTAGCAGGGTTGCCTGATGTTATCCTTGCGATGGGGGACGCTCTCAATGGCTACGAGCTACAGTGGGGATGCCGTCCATTCAGTTTCATGTATGAGAACGGTCCTCCCGTTATGGGAGGACCCATTGAATTGGGGTCCCCCTTAAAATCATGGTATCGAGAAGATCACTGGCATCCTACTGCCATGTGACCTCTGGCTTCTCCCAGATCTCGGTCTTTAAGTTACCTCTAATAATAGACCGCCTAACTTAGCTTTATTATATCTCATCCAGCCAATTAAAAGCTCGTCTGCCGAAGGTAATTCTCAGCTCCGGATGAATTCTGCGGCAGCATAATAGTCTCGTTATCAGTAGAATTTGACTCCTCTGCAGAACGAAACCTTCAATATGACAATATCCCACATATAAATATTTATTTGTCCAAAAAAGTAAATGATATTCTTAACCAACTGTTTATTAATTGCACTGTGAATGTTTTGAGTTGTTTATACAGTAAACAAGACATCTAAACTATTACAAAGAGCATAGCTGAACCATGAATCTAGTTACTGTCTATATGAATTTGACACTTTGAGCAGATTATTCCTAGATTGGTAAAGTATTGCTGAATCCTTAACATGCCGGGCTATTACTATACTAATGATGAGGGGAAGGGGGAGAACAAACCGCTTTCATCGTACTCAGGTTACACTGCTACCAGAGAGTCTTATCTCCCACCCCAGCCTTCTCAGAGTCAACCTGTATCATCAGCAGGCTGAAGCTGGCTATTCAAACAGCTATGACATGTCCGGTGCAGGGGCTACCCCCCAAAACTACTCCGTTGCACCAGGGTCTTACCAATCCTACCGCCCTCTCGCAGGCCCCGCGCCTCAAGAATCCCCATACTCTGACACCGGAACAGCTGGTTATGGCGGCAGATACCAGGCCCCAGATCAAAATACAACGCCGTCCTATGTTGTGGCAGCAGGCTCAATTGAAATCCGTCAACCGAGCGAGTCTTCCTACGCATCACCAACCATTCATTCTAACTCCGCATGGACTAGGGTATCTGAACTTGTAAGAGAGATAGACATGATGCAGGAATATGTGGTTGATAATTTATCTCAGAGCGGTAATATTTACGGTGATGCCGCCCAACATGGAACAGGCGAAGTACTATTGTACGATCCATATGGACCAAATGGTGATCGACAGCCTGTCATTGAGTTATGGAGGAACGTTTGTGATGAGCCAATATATCCTGGAGGCCAACCACTTGGAAGTCCTCTTGAGATATGTCATAGGTATGATCATGTCGACTTTTACCGGTTGATTTGTCTTACGGTTGCGCTTCGTGGTACCGTGGAGACCACTGAGGAAAGCGGCCTCTACCACATAGCCAAAATACTAAACTACCTTGGGCGTCCGAAAGGGTATATGAGGACACTTCCTATGAGACATCCAAGTGCCACAGGCAGGATTAATCACACCACAGCAGAAATTCGGGCCCTTTTTAAAGTCTTGTCGGACACAAGATGTAAGACTCGCGACAAGCCTTTTCAACGCGTTCTAGAATGGGCGCGGACATCGCCTAATCAACCTTATAAAGTGTTGCAAGGCATATACGAGGGTCTGCGATGGTATTCTCAGTATCTCGGGTCTGGAAAAGGGGTTGAGTGGCAACTTCGTTGGCAATGGTATCCCTATGCCTTTATGTACAGACAAGCGAAGGACGGCGACCCTGACGTCTGGTATCTGGACAATGGACAGGGCCGAGCACTCTTTCTTCGTTCAGGCCCGCTCCAAGCTACCCGGAGGCTCCATGATCCATCTCAACAACCAGCGAAACGCCATTGATTGATGAGTGATCGACATTCTGGATCAGGTTCGCATTCAGCAGACCGTAGAAGAAAGAAACACTAAGGAACCTGTGACTTTGAAGTTCCGTGACTTATACTTTGCTTAGAGCTATCAATGTACTTCTCTTGCCTTCTACTACTTTGCGAGATTTTCCCCTACTGAATAATACATCAATTATAAACACAAACAACTAAGTCCTCATGGTTCACTACAAACTAGTCATATAAAAGTATTCACGATATTACTGATAAGGAAGTTGAGGTTCAGAGAGTTAATCACCTGAGGGAAGCGGGGAAGCGGGAAAGCAGGGCAGCGGGGTAGTAGGGAAGCGGAGGCCAATCGGTCAAAAAAGTGAGTTAACATTTCCAAAGAAAGCAAAAGAAAGAAAATAATAATAATAACAATTAATTTATAGTCAATATTACTTTACTTTTAGATCCTGACAATAACTTTATATCTTTATTCCAGTCTAATTTAATACTGTTCCATCACAATATATTCTCTAATCTCTGAAATGGCCTCCATTTACGAGACTCTCCGTCTTTCCATCCCCCACAAATCCATTCGCGTCCTAGATATCCCCCAAGAATACGACGATTCAGACGACACGCCAGGCATTCTCCATGGTAACTTACGCGTCGTCAATCTCATCGATAAGCCAGCATTCACGGCGTTATCATATGTTTGGGGAACATATCGATCGCCCCCGCATACCATAAGCGTCAACAGCAGTTCCGTACCAATAACGCCCAATTGCTGGCTAGCCTTACGTCGCCTACGACGGAAATTTGCGCCCCTGACTATTTGGGTCGATTCTATATGTATCAATCAAGACGATCAGCGGGAGAAGGAGACACAAATTCCTCTGATGGATGATATTTACTCATCAGCTACGTCGGTTTATATTTGGCTTGGGGATGGGAGTCCGGAAGTTGAATCGGCGTTGCACTATATTTCTATCGCCGGTTTTCAGCAACATCTGACAAACAATAATGGCATGAAGTACGAAATTCCGCGTCACTGGTGGCCTTCGTGGAAAATCGGGTTCATATTAGCGACGAAGAATGCAAGAAATTTTGCAACTCGCACGTGGGAAGCTGGTAAGCCGTTCATTCGTTGGTTGTTGAGGTATTTCGGTTATGTCTAAAGAGGTTCGAGGGGTATGGTTTTCAGTTCATTCGTAAAAGGGCATTTCGAAGGGCAATTTTCTGATTTTCATTTACTCATGTACTAAGTCCCGGTCATGTAGGTCTGTTGGCAGGTATGACTGCATACTGGAGCGGCGGGAGGACGACTCCCGATTCCTGCATTCATTTTGACAGCTTAGAAGGCTTCTTTTCTACAAACTGGGCTCGTCGAGTGTGGACACTGCAGGAAATCATCCTCGCCAAGGACCCTATAATCTGCTACGGCAACAAAATAATACCATGGCTGTCTCTGGTCCATACCATCTCCTACCTGGAGTATGTTGTTGATCAATACAATCGCCTCAACTTTCCAGCATCAAGCTTTCTTGTATAGAAAAGCATGGTACTCTTGTGGCTACGTATGAATTCCGATCAAGAAACCGACAGGTGGAATCAAGACAGCAGCAGCATCGCTGTACGAAACTTCTTTCCTGAGCATCAAGTATTTTTTGATGCCTGTACTCAAAAGCATCGCATCATTGCAAACATAGCCCTTGGTGCCAATATTTTGTTTCCATTTTTTGTATTGCACGTACTTCACAAAACACTTCGGTTCTGGGTGTATGGAGTTGTCGGTCTTGTCTATACTATGTGGGCAATGGCCTTTGTAGTTATTCTATTGCTTGACCCTGTCTACGAGACTAATTACTACAGGTCTCATTTTGACAGCCTCCTATCAAGCAGTATTCCCGAAGCTATAATCCACGAGATATGCGCTAGGCACGCCACCGATCCGAGAGACAAATCTTTCGGGATTCAAGCTATCTCTTCTCGTTTGGGAATTCGACTTTCCCCTGTAGACTATGGAATCACTCAAGAGGATGTTCACAGAGAACTCTTTGTCTCTCTTCTCACATGGACCAAGTCACTGGGTTTGTTACTCTGCTCTGCCGCCTCGGGTAGCAACTATGAATCCTCTTGGGTACCAGATTTCAGTGAAAATGTCACGGATGGATGGTTCCACCCGGCCTATCTATTTCAAAGCGCAATCTATAATGCCACCCCGTCATCTCTACCAATATGGACTGTACGGGGAAAGTACTTAGTCCTCAAAGGAATATTCATCTCAAGCATACTGAAGCTCTCTCCCCTCTTCAAGGAGATAACCGAAGAGGACATAAGCTCGCGATTCGAAAATGCGCTATTGATGGAACAATTAGTTATTCTCCGAGAATATTGTCACCGCCATAATCCTTTCTTGACAAAGTTCACAGCCCAGAGCCTCGGTAATCCAAACCACCCACGGCACAACCTCGATCTTGAATTGACAGTAATAAACGTGTTTCAGTGGCCGCCTCTGATGAATCCTTTGGCAAAGCATGGCCGGCTACTATTCAAAACATCCATTCCAGGTAGGATGAGTGCTGGCACTTGTCCAAAGGAAAGTCAGATAGGAGATTTGATTGCGCTAGTGTCAGGAATTTCATTGCCGCTTGTTCTTCGCAAGTGGGAAGATGGTTATCGGTTTATAGGACTTGCAGAGATTGATGGTATAATGAAGGGGGAACTTTGGAAGGATATAATAGAAGAAGATTTAAGTGAGGTAATACTGAGGTAGAAATATTATATACTCAAACTAAACGTGATTTACCAATAAATGACCAACAAGATAATGTCAAATTGTCAATATACCAAGAGGAGATGCCACTTCCGGCGAAGTGACTATTAGAGCATATGAAAAAATATCCAGAGAAACCCGAGAAGAAATCAAACCAAAAACCGGAACGATGCCACTGGGGTGAGGCCGGGTGACTGAGCTCCGCCATTCACGCAACATCTCGAAACCTATCCACGACGCCACTATTCAGAAATTCAAACAACCATAAAAAGTAAATGAACAACAACTCAACTGTGCGACAATACCATCCACACTACAATACATCATGACGATTCATACCCTACTGAAGCATTGTTCACTTACACTCTTCTTCCAAACAACACAAACACAGCATCTACAAGTGAAGACCCGCAACTCTTTCGAAATGAATAAAAAGAAACCCCCAAAAAGCATCCGCCCCCGCACACTCACCATCGTTTACTAACCCCAAACCCCAACCCACAGTGCACTCAATCGCCCCAAAATGCCTCACGCAGTAACACCTCCCCACTCCGTCTACATTCCCGGACTCTCCCTCGGCACCCAACAAGACTTCGACCTCGAACACTCGCTCGAGCTCGAAGCACTCCCCCCACCCCCCACCAAAAAGTTCATCGACCGCGACATCACCCAAAACCTCAACCGACACATGATCGTCCCGCTCCCTCCCATCGTGCACCCCGTCCCGCACGACCTCCTCTGGCTCGGGCAATACTGGCCTCCTCCGAGTTTTGAGCGCCCGACACGCTACTACCCGCAGCAACTGGTCGACTACCGCAGCGTAGTCGAGGTGCTGTGGGAAGGGGTCTGCGACTACGAGGTGAACCACGAGATCTGGCTTGAAGACGGGCAAGTGATTCCCGGGAGGATGGTTGAGCGAAACAATGTGGATTTTGACCTCTGCTGTCGTTTCGACCATGTTGATTTCTTCCGCATCGTGTACATCACGATTGTGTGCGGGGAATCGATATTAAATTTCACAGACCGGGGTATTAACCGGATCACCGCAATCTTGAACACGATCGACCGTCCGGCTGGGTATGGGCCGACGCTGGATATCCGAGGGCCGACGCCTGGGAAGAAGTCGAATTTTACGGCCGAGGAAATCCGAAGACTGTTCGAGATACTCAATAATAAAAAGTATCATGAACGCGATGCAGCATTCCAGCGGGTTTTAGAGTGGGAGATAGACGGGATATTGGCGAACCTCATTCTATGGGGCTTGCCAGAAGCTATTTTAAGCTTGCAGGAGGAGTTTCCCTTCTTAGGACCACTGGTCTGGGAGGAGCTACCATTTGAGTTCATGTATCGGTGGGGCCCTGACGCGCAGGGTATCCCAAGTTGGTATCAAGAAAATGCCGTACAGTGAGTCCGTCCGCTTGATTCTCCCAACATCTCATATCATGTATGCATGAAATATCTCATATTATTTTTTTCCACACATCTAATTTCATTTTCCCTCTATGCAAACATAGTGCCACTCAAATACCACACAAATTATAAACCCTCAACAAAAAACACTCGTCGAAAACGATTTGCACCAAAATAACTTCTTTAACACAACCATACAACCACGAATGAAGCCTCCAATGCTTGCCTACGAGACTTCTTTGAACAATTCTTTGCAACAAGAAGATATCAGCTTTTATATAGTTCGTAACTAACAAAGAATTACTCACATATCTTATGTATATGTCTTTATGAATCAAAACAAGGTTACTCAACCAAAAACAAATATCTGTAATGATACCAGCCAGACACTAGTCTCCGAACAACTTTTCCCAGCACGACAACAACACATCAATCGTATTATAACTCCACGAATAAATCCCCACTTCCTCGAGTATCTCCCTCTCCAACCCGGACCATTGAACACACTTCATCGTGATTTAAACTCGATCAACACTCTTGTTCAAGCAAGTAAAAGTACAAGCAAGTATAAGTATGTCACAAAACAGCCCCAACTCCGGCCCCAGCGCCAGCAATGCCACAGGAGCATCCAATAGAGTTTCCGAACCTCTTTCGCCCGATGAGTTTTTTCCGCCCATACGCGATTCTGATCCGAGATGGTGCGAGTTCGAAGGGAGCACTGGTGTCTTGCTGAATACACGTATACCGGCACGACTGCCTGCAGGTATCACTCCAGCCCCTGGAGAAGAGCTCGACACAACAGAAGAGGATCCCCTACCCGATCTCAGTTACGATCCCTACCAACGCAGCAGAATATACCGAGGCACATACATGCGAGACGTTGTATCCGACCTATGGGAAGGGGCACTTGAAGTAGATTCGTATCACAGGATTATGAATGGGAAGGTGTGTAGGAAGTTTGACCACATTGAGTTCTATCGCCTCGTGTACATTACTCTCGTACACCAAAGTTCTGTATTTGCCGAGGATCAAGGTCTATTTTCACGATTTGCTGAAATATTGACACAGGTAGGCCGACCGACGGGATATATGCGAACGTTGCTCAGTAGATATTCAGATCGTATTGGCGAATGGAACTATGATGCTGAGGAAATCAGCGATCTCTTTAGAATTCTGAGAAACAATAACTTTGTAAATCGTGATGAACCATTCAGACGCCTTATGTTCTGGGTACAAAGAAGGCCCAAGTTGTCTGCGAATGTGCTGAATGGATTACCAGAAGCCATCTTGGGTATTGAAAATAAGAGCCAGGAGAAGGGAAACGCCCCGTATGAACTAAAATGGGACTGCTATCCACGCAGTTTCATGTATAAGGACGTCAGTGGGTCGACGTAGGATAGACATAGATTACTCGAGATTTATCACCCTTTCATTTCATTCATTCCCCTTCCTGCACAACAGAGTGCCCCCAAAATGCACATGAAAATTTCGTTCATTCACTCAATTAACCGTCTTGCTCGCTGCTCTTTTTCACTTCATCAATTTCAAAGCCGGGGTGTGACTCTCTCCAAATTTGCATGTTATTCTTCCTGGGTCAAACAACTTGCCAACATTAAGCAACCATAACACAACGCTTTCAGAAAACAACAAAAATAACAAAAGTCTCACTCGCAGAATATAACTTAGCTAGCATAATAAATCATGGTTTTCAATGAAATTTGGATGATCGCAACGTGTGCTAAAAGCTAAGACTGCGTACATATAGAAGCTCAATCTAGGTGGACGACCCGATGTTAAATTGGACTCCTCCGAGGTGATAGAAAGAAACGTAGGGTAGAAAGCGCAATTGACAAGTATACCCAGATAATTTATGCACGCCTCTACAGTATTCGAACTGATACTTGAGAACCAAGTGGTTCAGTCAAGTCAAAAAACTTTCTCAACAAGAAGCTTCGAGCTGCACAATTGCAAAGATATAGGAATTCGAATACTTTCGAACTTCACCCGCGGAGATCGAACAAGGACATCCCTCTCGTTGCATCTTCGAACTAATGAAACATCAACAACACAGCAGACTCCTGCCACTTGTGTTATCCATAACTCGTCTCCAAATCCATCACTCTCGCGGCGACCCGGTGTGTCTCACTTCCAGCACTAGCCAGACATTTCACATAGTCCGCATGCTGACAGCAATTTGTCCTTCCCTCCTCGAGTGTTCTCCAATTTCTCATAATTCAATCGCTCGCTCTGTTCACCAGCGCTGTGTTATCTCTGCCAACACGATCAGAAATCATTGAGCCATCTCATCTCCCCAACAGAGCATTCTGCCCCCAGTATTTATTTGTTCGCGTGATACCTCGAAGGCTTTGTTGTCGTTAGACTGCGGATGCCGTGTGTTTCTGTTTCGCGACTGCTAGATGGAGAAGCTGACCTGCATGAGAAAAGGATTAGCATGCATGTATGTATGTAGGGAGCAAGTAGGTGGTAGGTGGTAGTCGGTAAGTGGTAGGTTGAAGCACGCAGCACACACTCACCGCGTCGATATCGGGGGCGCGGACATCTAGATGCCATGTGTTCATCAGACAGTGCGTGTGCGTGTGCGTTGCGGGCATGTGGATCCATTACCACCTCTCATAGCCGTTTATGAAGAATAGTACCCCGCCATGTCATCGAGCCCGAGCTCGGAATCGCATGGTGCGGAATGATTTCATTAAAAAGGGTCTTTGCTCCGTAGCCGTAGCCGTAGCCGTAGCCGTAGGGTAGTCGTGGACTCGTGGGTGATGATGAATGAGTTGAGAGTTAATAATCCAAGTACAGATGCCGAGACAATTGGAGGGAAATTCGGAGAGTTTAGTAACGCTGTGGTACGTACCTGTGAGATGCCGAGAGACATGGCTGAGGAGGGGCGGGAATGTGGGGTAATGCCGAGACATCACCGCGCTTGTGTGGTCTGTTGGTGGTGTGCTTAGTGCGCGGGAACATGGACAATAATAGGAAATACTTCGCAGACACAGAAATGTGGCTTGCGCGAAGGAGAGAGTACGGAGTAGCACGAGTGGTTGGCAAGAGAGGATGTTGTATATGCAGTGTGTAATATCGTGGTCGGGTGGTAACACAGCATTGTGTCTACATCGTGTCTACCCCGCAGCACGTACAGTGCGATGTAGGGTTATTCGTTGGTCTGCATACACGACAAGACACAACGGCACAGGCAAGGACGGGGATTGGGGACTGAGATTGGGAGAGAGGTTTGGAACCATAGCTGGTGTAAGGCGGCGGGTGAATGGGAATAGAATCAAACGATACCGATACCGACCTTCTTCCAATAACCCAATGCAACACTCACCAAAACGGAGCTTCTGTCCTCAAGCTCCAAGCTCCGTCCTCAATCCAATAATGTTAATGCATGTCATAGCTCCCAGCTCCAGCTCCATTTCCGAGGGAAACCGAGAAATATCCACCCTCATCCACCCTCATCCACCCTCATCCACCCTCATCCACCCTCATCCACTTGCTTCGTCCACTCTGACCACATACCCTTCACCAGGATTCATGAATCGTGCGTCCGAGACAGCGGAATGGTTGAATGAGGCCAACATGTCCTGTTAGATAGTCCACTGCAGCACGGAAAGTGCAGGAGCTTCCTGGTGCGTCCCTGGTTGGATAAGTGGGGAAGGGGCCAAGTACCGGGACTCTACTCGCTGGTGGGTGGGAACGTAGCAACGATAGTCTCTCATTTGTGGAGAGTTAGACAGCTAGACCTGATGAATAGACAAGAAGGGGAAAAGAGGGGAAGATGCAAATACCCAGAAGTTTGTTTCCAACGAACGAACGAATCCCGAACTTCGTGGTGGCTCAACCGAGACTGGAGACCAAGCTATAATCTATTGATTGAGGGGCTGGTGTTGGGTTTCTGATGTAGAAGAGAACGGGAAAGGAAAGATGTGTTGTTCTCGTTGTTTCGTGCAAATATATAATTGACTCCTTCCGCCCACGATTGGCTTTCGTTTTTGTTCTTTCCATTCTATTCATTCCTCTCATCACTCATCAACCGCCCTCTACTTCGTTACATAGAAAAGGTAAGCTTTTTACCCCTCCTTCCTCCCTTCCCCTATCTCGTCCTTCCAAGTACCCTACCCCTCTTCTACACAACATCGTCCCATTATCGCATCACATCATATAAATGCGGATAAACCGGAGTTATTGGGAAATAATCTCGATATCCAACTACCGATTTCCATCTTCCAACATTCCCATATCTGTCTTATCATCATATTCCGTTGATCATCCCCGAATCCTCTCGAGCCGTGCGTACCTCGTGCGTACCTGAAGACTGACGTCTCGATTTTATACAGTCTGCCCCGCACTTCTCTACCAAACGATACATCTACAAAATAAACCTTTGTCTTCAACAAGCAAAGAATATTTTCAACAGATAAAATAAGATAAATCAGTCAAAATGGTATTACTCACTCGTTCTCTCCCCAAATCATCATTATCACGTCTTGCTATAAGGCCTACTTCTCCATGCCTTCGAGGCCGTTCCCTCTTCACAGCCTCTGCTGCTGCAAGACCTACACTGGCCCCACGATCTGCAGCGGCAGCTGCTTCAGCACTCCCCTCCACTGCACGACAAAGCCTTCTACCCAACAACAAAAATGCTTTTGGAAATATTAGGATGCTAACGGGAAAACGTGAAAAGGTCAAGGTTCTTCTTGTTTTGTACGACGGAAAGAAGCACGCCGAAGAGGTATGTTTATGTTTACTTTACCCCTCTTCTTGGCTTCAATTGCAGTGTATTTGCATGAGCACTTTCAATTGGAGGGTCTGCCATTCGAAATACCTCCAATTGGATGTTTGCTGCTCATAGAAATACACTGCAATTGAGCCTACACCAATTCGAACTATTACTTACACAAAAACTAGGTCCCAGAACTTCTAGGTACAACCGAGAACGAGCTCGGTATCCGCAAATGGCTCGAGGACCAAGGACATGAGCTCATCACCACCTCCGACAAGGAGGGTGAGAACTCCGAATTCGATAAGCACCTCGTTGATGCTGAAGTCATCATCACCACTCCGTATGTCTTCCCCTCCCCAATACGCATATTTCCTCACCACGCAAATATCCTCTACATCCAATCCTCAATCAGTTGTAACTAACCCTCTCTCCCAGTTTCCACCCCGGTTACCTCACCGCCGAACGTCTCGCCAAAGCCAAGAACCTCAAGATTGCCATCACAGCTGGTATCGGATCTGATCACGTCGATCTCAATGCTGCCAACAAGACCAACGGCGGTATCACCGTCGCCGAAGTGACCGGATCCAACGTCGTCTCCGTCGCCGAGCACGTCGTCATGACCATCCTCGTCCTCGTCCGCAACTTCGTCCCCGCCCACGAGCAAATCCAAGCTGGTGAATGGGACGTCGCTGCCGCCGCCAAGAACGAATTCGACTTGGAAGGCAAGGTCGTCGGTACCGTTGCCGTCGGAAGAATCGGAGAGCGTGTCTTGAGACGTCTCAAGGCCTTCGACTGCAAGGAGCTTCTGTACTTCGATTACCAACCACTTAAGCCAGAGGTTGAGAAGGAGATTGGATGCAGACGTGTTCAGGACTTGGAGGAGATGTTGGCACAGTGTGATGTTGTTACTATTAACTGCCCTCTGCACGAGAAGACCCGTGGTCTTTTCAACAAGGAGTTGATCTCCAAGATGAAGAAGGGTATGTTTCTCCCACCCCATTCTTCCCCCCTTCCATCCAAAACCCAACTAACCCCTTCCCAGGCTCATGGCTCGTCAACACCGCCCGTGGCGCCATCGTCGTCAAGGAAGACGTCGCCGAGGCCCTCGCCTCCGGCCACCTCCGCGGCTACGGTGGAGACGTCTGGTTCCCTCAACCAGCACCCAAAGACCACCCTCTCCGCTATGCCAAGAACCCCTTCGGTGGCGGAAACGCCATGGTTCCCCACATGTCGGGTACTTCGCTCGACGCCCAAAAGCGATATGCTGACGGCACCAAGAGCATCTTGCAGAGCTACTTGAGCGGAAAGCATGACTACAGACCCGAGGATCTGATTGTTATTGGTGGTGATTATGCTACCAAGGCGTATGGTGAGAGGGCGAAGAACAGTGGTACTAGTGGGGCGAATAAGGCTTAGGGGGGTATATAAGATGAGATGAGATAATTTGGGCGTGCATGGCCTGTGATAAGAAGGAAAAATATAATACCATTTCAAATACTTCAAAAACAGTTTGCTTCCATGTAGTGAGAAGATATGAATGTGATTTTTGTAAGTCATAATTCGTATCGGGCAAACTCTTCGGCGGTGGGAGCAAGTGAGTAGTCGTCTGTCCAGATATTCCGCGGATAATTTATCATGTATACAGGGAATACATTGCTACGAAGACGATGATTGTGATTTCGATTTCTCGGCTGAGTGATATTAGAAAGGTAGGAATCAATGCGTATATGAGTAGGAACGAAGCAGTGCGTATATAGGAGAGCATGAGACACAATGGGAGAGTAGCAGAGAATGGGATAGGATTGGATGGCAGGAGAGGGCAGGGGAGAAAGTAGGATTTGATTGGAGAGTGAAGAGGTGAGAGAATGGATAGATGGAGGAGAGGAAGATAGGGAAATCTAGTTATTGGATTTGGAGTATTTTTTTTGTTGGGTGGATTGTTGGGTGTGAGTTTTAAACTTGAGGATGGTTGGGGTGGAGGTTGAGTTGGGTGGAGGGGGGAAGGGAGGAGGAGGGGAAAGGGAGATGTACTCTGGGAAAGGTATTTAAGCTGGGCAAAGGGGTGGGCTATGGGAAAATGGGGCTGAGATTGAGGCTTGGTTGGGAAGAGGAAAAGGGAGGGGTTAGATGGGTAAGGGGTGGATGATTCTTGCTATAAAAATGGTAGGCTCTGTGGGATAGGTCAGGTAGGTATATACTATCGGAAAGGAAAGAGAATAGAAAGAATAGGACTATGATGGAGACGAGGACGGAGACGAAGAAATGGGCGATTTGAATGGGGACTTGAGTTTAGTAAAAAGTATGTGGCTAGATTGGATAGATGGTGGTATTGGAATTTTGAATGTGGGACAAGTACTTTTAGATCGATGGGTTTGGTCTAGCGTAGTTACTGATAAGGGGTTAGCTGGGCGGGTTTTCCACTACGGAGGAGGGAGGGGACTTTTGGCTTATGTTGGGGGATGGGTGGCGGGCGTTGGGGAGATGAAGAAATACAGGGAAGGCTGGGGGAGAGAAAGAGATGATTGAGGGGTAGGGAAGAGAGGACATTGAATTTGGGAAATGGGAGGAGGAACGGATTGGGATCATCTGATGACGGATGGAAATGTGGTCTGAAGGCGCTGTAAGATAAGTTCATCTGCAAGTACTTCGATTTGGAAGAGCTATGGGAATGATTGGGCGACGGGAAATCGGGAAGGTTAGAATGAGTTTCGAGATAATTTCTCATTGGAAGGTACGTACTGGTTTCTGGGAATACCATGGGTTTGTGTGAAGCAGCCAGCCAAGCCAGCCATATGGACCACAATTGTCACTCTCTCAGGAGTGGCGTCACTTTTGGGTTTGCAGTTCGCATTGGAGTTGAGCGGCGAGAAAGGTGGAGTGGAAGGCTGTGTTGGTTTTGGAATGGAACCTGGTCAAGAGAGCTGTGATGGCATGATGGGCGGCGTAGAGGAAGGGAGGTGGAGTTGAAGACTGGAAGAATAGAAAGAGGGAGAGGGCGAGAGAGACATGGAGAATCGGGTGTGGAGTGAGAATTCATAAACTGATATTCAATCCTGAATGCGCGTGTTTAGATTTGGATCCTTAGGTAAGTTTTCGTGCTGTTTAATGAAGCATTTGGGGATATTTTAGCGGAAGAGAAAGAAGACCAGTAGAAATGAGGAGGACATTAGAGAGAATTTTCGAGTGGTGGATGAGTCGGTTTTCATTTAGAACATCAGTGATGAAGCTTCAATGATGAAAGGTTTGTTCCCATGACGATGACGGCGGTAGGCTTCAATTGAAAATTGACAAGGCGTGATCGACGGAGAGGATGGATCACTGTCAAAGGAACATCTTGCCAACCGTGAGCTTTTAACTAACACTTGATCTTTAACACAACAGCTATCGACTTGACTCTGCAGCCCTGAGAAAGTCTCCAAATGGCAACGTTTGTAAATATACCAGCAAGTAATTTTTGATTGAATTGGGATGTCATTTGTGTCTAGCAGTTTCTGCAAGCAGATGAAGACAGACGTAGCCATGAAGTATACAGCGTAGCTGCGAATGTGTGGGTTAGGCTGCCTGTTGCTGAAATGCCATTTAAGACTTTCCATGGCGTCACAGCCCTTCACGGCAAAGAGGCAATGCGCTTGGTGAGACACTCATTCAGGTGGAGTCGGTGGGTAAGAAATCGAGCAGGTTGCGAGTGCAATGACGACGGCAGCCGCGAACAGAACCAGTCATAGCGGTATTAGGAACCGGAGATAATCCCCAAATGTTCTAGTAAGGAGATAAGAATCTCTAGCATGTATGTGCTATGGTGTTGCCATAGGTAATCAGAGACTGGTCGAGACTCGAGACAAGTCGGATGAGGAAGCTAACCCCAGACACTCGGGCCAGACATCCGATAAGTACAAGGTACTGCCCACGGTACCACGCATCGGTTCGATTCACATCTGAAAATAAATTAAATGTCTCGGGACATGTGGGTATTTCGGTAGGGAGAAGCACCAGATAACTTATCTAGAGAATGTTGGTAATCTAATATACTCTCGCTTGAAAGCCGATCAAACATGTTCGTGGTGACAATCCTATGCAGGTCAAAAATCTAGGCACCGTGATGACTTTAAAGAAGGAGTATCGGATGTACTTGTATCCTGAGGACTAGATATCAAGGAACTTCAGTATCTTCGCCGGGCCGACGATTGTCCATACTCATGCATTCCACAAACTCTGTTACCCCGTGTGCTAGAGTCGAGGAGTAGCGAGGCGAAAATGCAAATTAAGGTAGCAGTCCATCAGCTGGAATTTCCCGGCTTACATATCCCTTCTGGGGGATTCCTAACTGTTTTAAGACTGGCAAAATGTGACATGCTGAGAACGACAGTCATCGAAGAGGGTGTGCAGAGTTTGGTATGATTATGATGGTGGCGCAGTGGAAGGATGATGAGTGCAACCCTATTTCCACGTTCAAACGACCCCTCATTACTGGCATGGCTCGTATCTCCAGACTGAAGAATGGGCTGAGTGGAGTGAGCCGAGGAAAGCATACACACGGCTGCTTCGCCGTCGGCGCAGTACCTGAATCTTATTTTCGCCTGCAAGTGGTGGAGATGAAGGGGGTAGTTCTAGTTCTATCGACATGGATAGACGAATATTGGAAACGTGGAGAAACGGAAGATGAGCTTGCAAGCCGTTTGAGCGACGGCTTTCTTGAATTGGTATTGGAAGCGATTGATATCGCTGCCAGACGGGACGAAATGTGCTTTGATATAAGGTCACGTGGCTATGGTTAAGCTTACTCAAAAGGGAATGGTACTCTCAAAGGAGCCGATGCCCCGAGCTGGGTAAATCGTACGTACGCACCCAGAACTGAATTCAAACACAAATTCATAATCCTCATCTTCTGAAGATTCGTTGACTCGCACATGTCCACCTCTATCGAACTCGAGGAGACGAATCCTTTCGTCGCTGCGACCCCCAGGCTCTCATCAAAGCTCGTAGTGGACTCTGAAGGCGAAAATTCTCTGGGGGGCACATTGCTAATCACGATAACGGGGTGGTTTCACCTTGCCCAACTTGACACCATTTAAGCTTCACCACAACGCCACAACGACGTCCTGTTCCCTGCTGCAGTCTACATTGGACGGTTCTCATACTGGGAATTGTATGGACGAACTACTTGATTCTTTATTTTCAGTAGACCAACGGGCCAATGGCGCAATGTTTCTTCCAACCTCAGCATGTTTGTTTTTCGAACCGTTCAAGGGCCCCAGCAATTCATACATACTATGCTGGTATCTTACAGCATTGGCCTGCGATAATGATATCAGTCATTCATTATGTATTGGCAGCTGCACATTCTTTGGCAGGCAGCGATATGCCATACATCAGTGGCGTCATGGTGGTCTTCCTTGGCACTTGGAGTCTTGCTCTCCTCAACGTCGAATTAGACTTACGATGGCATTGCCATTCGAGGAGACGGGATGTGCCCATATAAACCCTTTTCTTTTGCATGTTTGTCTTTCTTCAACAGATCACATAGTGGTCAACGTTAACATCCAACTGCCGATCAATGCGGTCGGCCGCTATTGACCAGTCGCGACCAAAAGATGGACAAGAGTTGCATCATTAGTCTTGAAAAGAATCTTCCGCAAAAGAATCCATAACTAGGATCATGGAAGTTCAGTTCACTTTCTTGGTCCTTTTAGACCCTTCGAACATTCCATCATGCATCTCCCTTCTTTTCATTGGTTCGTTTATTCTGTTGCATGAACTGCTTGACCCGCACGGCTTGGACCTCGTACTTGGAGCTTAAGCGAAGACCTGTGACAGTATCGAAACCCCAAAGCTACCTCGTCTAACATCTCATACTTCAGGTGTCAAAGACTGCTTCGAAAACGCGGATTAGTTCAAGTATCCCAGATTGGGTGAACGGAACTACGGTAATGAAAAGTCGAGAAGAAGGAGGTGTCTCTACGCTTTTCGGAATGTAAGCAATTGATTGCATCCTCCACATCGTCGAGAAGTCGAAGCTCTAAATAAAGCTCCAGATATAGTGATCTGTGTTATGGATGGTACCTTCCTTCACTTGGACCCATAGAAAGAAGGCTTGAAACCCAGAATCGTTGGTGGTAGCGTGGCCAATCCCAGTCCAGAGTTACTCCCCCACTACCCTCCTCAACACACAAGGTAACCCTGCCACGACGGACTCAGTACCACCCGCGCGTGGGCCACCTATTTGCCCTTACAGCATCGACAGGGTAGTTTCTCTTATACCTCATGCATTCCAATACAACTTGCAGATCGTCGTCTGAGACTTCTCGACATTTTTTGGAGATTTCTTTTCTCTTGTCGTTCACTTCGATTCGTGCTGTGCACTGCGCATCACTGCTGGTTCAGATACCTTCTTGTTTCATACCTTTTCTTCTTCTGTGCCATACTGGACTATTGGTGCAATCCATTCTTTTGTCTCCAAACTAATCATCAACTTTCATCTCATCAATTATCTACCCAGCCATCTGTCTCATCAATCACCGATCGATACCATACTTCACTGAAGCATCAATCTCATGATTTAACGACGCCCTAGACGGCAACGCCACGGCTCGCTGCCTACGAACATATCACTATTTCACGAAGAATCGAGAAGATGGGTGCAAGTTCCGCGAGGTATCTGTTGACGCGAGCACTCGGTAATATTGAATCATCGGCGGATATTTACAAGGCCACACAGGCAGCGGAGAATAATAAACTTGGGGCATCATTTATAGAGAACTTGGTTTTTGCAGAGAGCAAATCGGTCCGGACATCGACTGTTATTCTTGCATCCTTTAATGTATTGGCTGCGTTTGCAACAGCGGCCAGTATTCTTTATGATTGTTACTGGACCTCGAAACGATGCAACCCGAAGTTTAAAGCATCGTATGTTCTGGACTTTTTCGAATCTCAGCGAGATGGCTAACTCTCAGTAGGAAGTTCTGCGTTTCGTGGATTCATCCGGCGGAAACTTTCCCTTTAGTGCTTTCTATTGGTATTGTAATTCAAGGAATTCTCTTTGCTGCAGTTCAAGGACAAGGACTCCATTCACTATTCCTGGACAAATGCAGTACAATCAGTCAGATTATGTGGGTTGGTATGTGATCTTATCCTTCACTCGAAATGTGGTTCACTCTAACATCGTGTAGCGCTATTTATCGTTCCATACACTCAACTCATATTCGGACTCGAATGCGCCATTCGCTCTCTGAGAAAGAACCCATTTCAACCAAGAGGGAAATACGATGTTACAATATGCTTGGGTATCATTGTGGTTATGTTAATTGGCACCTGGATACCCACCCACCTTCGAACCGAGCACGATCATTGTTTGGCTTCGTTGCTATGGTTCGTATCCGACTTTGGAGAGATTGGTCTTATTCTGCTGGCCACGGTTGCTGGTCTTTTTCTCGTCAGTGCCGTGGTCATATTCGTAAGACTGTCTAGGTCGAACATGGTTGAGCAGAATCAGAGAATCGCTGCATCTCGCATGGTCTATTACATGGCTATTGGTTTTGTGTCATTGGTTAGTTGGATATTTCACCACTCATATTTGCTCGGACATTAACATTACTAGGGATTTGTCATTCCATACTTTGTATCCGAAACCATCAGCAATGGTGACCTGAAAGCCGCAATGATGGCCACTGTTGTCCTCAATCTTTCCGGGCTAATGAACGGATTACTTCAACTATTTTTAAGATCAAATACTGCAACTACTTCTTTTGGACCAAAAGGCGGGCCTTGGCCAGTTAATAAGCACGATATTAAGTTATGGGGACGAAATGAGCTTGGATTTGATGGTCACATGATGGACCCGGTTCAGCAACCGGACTCACCACGAGCAGAATTGTCAAGTCGGGCGGAAAGTCAGAGGAATTTAATAGTTGGGCCCGAAAAGTTCGAGACCCCGGGTTTCAGCGAAATTGGAACTTCACCTCTGCCTTCGCCATTAGGACCTAATCCTTTACGCTCTAATGCTGTTCTTCCACCAACACCAGCAGTAACCATAACCCCTACTCCAGCAGCACACTCACCATCATCTCACACACGAAAACAATCATATTCTCTTTTCCCCTCAGCTCTCGACAGCCCAACCGCATTACGGATGGTACCGACAAACCGATCAGGCGTTGAATCTGTCTATGACATCAGTGATTTGTCGGATTTGGAACCACCGCCACCGCTACATTTTGGTAGACGTGGCCATAGGAGAGAATCATCAGTTGCCTCCTCTGCTACCGTTCAGATTGGTCTTCGAATCTCCCATGCGTTACCGCAAAAGACCGAAGAAGCCGCACCTCTACCATCGACCACATACAAAGCGCCAATCCTACCAGTAGCTACGTTCAATGCACCCACATCGAGATTTAATCCTTCTTCCCCAAGAGAGCGAATGCCAATGTCTCTTGCTCCGTTACAAACAAAGAATCTTAACGAGGTTCCACTTCCCCCACGCTCTCCTCGCCGACCCTCACCTCTTGTAAACACGGAAAATCAGGCATCTCAGGAACAATCAGTCTCTCCACAAAGGAGCCCTGTTAATGCTGCAATCAACAAATCCTTACCAGCCACTCCCAAGCATTCCGCCATTGAACGTCTGGAGCAATCCGAAGATACGATCATCCAACTCAGTCCTTCCGTCTACACACCACCTGCTGGATCATTAAGGAGAACCGAATCCACAAGAACCGTCGAAATGGGTCTTGAGTCTCTCGGTCCGTCAGTATATACTCCTCCTGTATCAAATTCACCGAAGAGAAATGCATTCACGAAGAATCCCTTGAGATCTGACTCTAATCGCGCACCTTCGAGACCAGATAGAAAGGATGAATGGATATGAACTGGAAGCGGAGTTTCTGTGTAACATTTTTGCTTGGTTTGTAAAAGAGATTTTCCTGTATAAATGGTGGAAGCGAATGTGGTTTTTTTGAAGCACTAATGATACCTTGTTGCCTTTGATATTTTTTTCTTTTGTTTGTATTCTTCGGAGTGGATTGAGGGAAGGGACAGGATGAACTGTGGCGTCAACCCCGCGGTGCTCTTCTGGGGCAAGGAGATTCTGGGAACTGTCAAGATTTTTCTTTTGTACATCTTGTGTCTTTCTCACATAGAATTCTTCTACGATTCACTATTTGAATCGATGGATACGGGGTGGGAAGGTCGGTCGCATTTTGGGACGCAATGGATGCAACAGGATAGGACAAAGCGATGAAGAGATGAAAACGACGGATAAACGGGATACTGGCTAGCACAGTACATATCGATGTGCTTTACAGTACTCACTCTACTATACCTCCTAGATGGTTATTATGATGGAATGACACTCCTTTTACTGCCCTTATGGCATTCACAAAATACACTTCATCAAATTTACATCAACTCTCCTGTGTTCATTGCCTCGAGATGTGATCTAACTTGTACTGTTTATGTTCTGTGAATCACAACCGCATCTACAACATTTCGGCCTGATTTCTACGAGGATGCTACAATATCTTCCTACTTCTCGTGGCCATCAATTCACGGCCTACAGTCTCAATAACAAGAAGCATCATCGTTCCACAACTCTCCTCCCCGATTGGTGGGCTTTGACCATTTTAAGAATCTATCGCCACAACCACCATGCCCACCCTCGGCAAACAAAGGCATGCCAAGTAAATGGGGAAGCGATGGTAAAGAGTTAAGAATAGCATCTACACCGTTAATTCCAGATCTATGTCCACTTCTCCGGATTAGCATGTGAGAACATGTTTTACCATACCACATATACTGTGGAGATGCGATTGGTTTTGTTTCTTTCTTTCCTTTTCTCGTTGTTGCATTTGGCCGTCTGATGTTGAGGATAGAGTCTGGGTGAGGAGAGGGGGCGAGGTAATGACAAATACTTACACGTCTACACCTCTCAAATCCTTCCTCCATAGTCTCGGTATACGCAATTAAGATAACGTAGTCGAGGATCCATCAGTCTCCTGGAACAGCAACTACACTTCCGCACTCCTGTAAAATATCCATCCGTACGTAAACCCCGCACAATACCCACCAATGAATATCCTACCCCCATAGAGAGATCGACGTCCTCAGCCCTGCGTATATTACCGCTTTCTGTCTCATCCTATCGGAGGGATTCCCGTGGGGTATATCGGATATCTTCTTATATGCGAAGAAGGTCATTGGACAAGCTTATCTATATCTCCGGTATCAAAGTTGGATAGGATTTTCCTACTTGGGGAGAAGGATTTTGTGGTTGTATCTATGGGAATAGAGTAAATGTAAATGAGAAGGGTGGGGGTGAAACGGGACTTGTTTGGTGTGGGAACGCGGAGGGGTATATGGAAGGAGGGGGAGGCGTTTGTGATGGGATTGCTGAGATCTTTTCGGATCTGGGGGGTTCGAAAATTGACGGTGATGTTTGTCTTGGGGGGGGGGATAGGATGGGAAAGTGCTGTTAGGTGGGATGAGGTGGGGTGAGGTGCTTCAGGCTTCTTGTGAAACTTGGGTGACGAATGGAAGGATTGGGTGGTGGGTGGCGGGAGGGGGGATACTCGATGATTGAGTCGGGCTTTGGTCGGGTCGGTTGCATTCTTGCATTATGAAGTCGCAAGTTTTCTGACTTGAGGAGGTATGAAAATTGGTAATGACAAGGGTGTAGGTGGTGAGCGATAGGATTTTGGCCATGTAGCAACGGTCGGTGTTACGCTGGACGACGAAGAACGTTTGGAAGGCTTACTAAGATCATCAACTACGCCGTTCTTATCGCCTGAGTATTGTGCCCCTCGGAAGTAAATCCTGAACAGATGAGGGAGATATTAATTCCCCCAAGCTTCCAGCTGCATACGCTGCAGACAGATTGGCAGCATGCTGGAGGTATCCAGCATCTGGAGCAATTGTCTCCTGCTCCGTCATCTCTTCTGAACAGCATAATCTTCGGAACTTTGGCCCTCGTGTCGTGGGTGGTATATGTCTGTCATAAGCTTTCATATTAGCCCAAGTCAATAAAAGCATCTATCAAGACACATACAGGCAGCTGCAGAATTGAGAACTCTTAAGACTGACAAGAAGTACCCACCCATTTTCTTTTGATTAGTGATGTATCTCTGGTAATGAGAAGAGAGATTAATATGATTGTTTTCACCGAAATAAATCTCTATCAATTCTCCCGAGATGGGCTCGAGGTAAGCTGTGAGGTGCGTCGTGACTCCATTAGGTCTAGCGCAAAATTCAAACCCTACAACCACCTGTGCATAAGGCCAAAAAATAATACTGTATCCATTTACAAGTGACAAACATGATAAGGACCGTCGATCAGCTCATGGAACTGGCTGGTTTCGATTTCTCCTCTACATAATCAATCTTTCGGACTTTTTCTGCAGTGGATCGCAACGTTGGTGAAGTCATCACCTAGTCGTTTTGGGGATTGTACATTGAAGGGCGTGCGAATATGCCTGTTGCAAACCTAGAATGGCCGACGATGTGGTTCAATCTATGGCGATCAGTTACTTCTTTGGAGGAGCCATGATTTGCTCTTAATTCATAAGTGCTGCATGATGCGCATTCTGTTGAAATTTATTTGTTGTTTTCATTTCGTTCCTGGTGGCTTCATTTTCGAATATCACCTTTTCACATTCGCTGGCAATTGAAGCTGGAAACAATGTTCGGGGCTCAATCTTCAACACATAATGCCAACCAGCCTTTGACTACCAAAGACATGGAGGAACTTGCATTTGTAGATGGAAATCTGCCTGCAATCCCACGTCTCAGCTCAGACTGCCCGGCTCATTCCAGCCAACCCACAGAGAAGCGGGAAACAAATCATGATGAATACATAGAAGTCACCCTCACCGCCGCCGATATTGAGCACCCCCATCGACTATCGTATCTTAGAAAATGGACAATCGTCCTCCTCCTTTGTACCGTGACCGTCAACATGGGCTACACATCCGCGGTGTTCAGCCCCGCATTTTCCGCAGTCGCTGAAGAATTCTCGTGCTCCCGACTCATATCAACTTTAGGGCTAAGTCTTTTCATTGCTGGCCTTGGTATAGGTCCATTGCTTTTCGCGCCCCTCTCGGAATTCTTTGGTCGCAAACCTATTTATGTGGTCGCCTTACTGTTATACTTCATTTGGCTTTTCCCATGTGCATTTGCGCCGAGTATTGAGGTGTTGCTTGTGTCGAGATTCTTGGATGGGGTTTCTGGGAGTGCGTTTGTGACGGTCGCGGGAGGCACGGTTGGAGATTTGTTTGAGAAGAAGGATATATTGGGGCCAATGCTGGTTTTCACAGCTTCGCCATTGTGAGTGAACTCCGACTAGCCATGTACAAGTGCATCTGTGCCTAGTGTTTAGAACCTCTAAACGCATTATCTACTTTCTCTTTGGACATGAACCAAAATGGACGGAATGAGCTGAGATTGGTGCAGTGGGCCAATATGAAGAAGCTCTCTGCTAACTACGACTTTAGTTGGGGCGCTGGACTTGGTCCTATTGTTGGAGGGTTAATATGCCAATTCACCACGTGGTGAGAGCCCGCGATTGAGTCGAATGTTGATTCTACATTATCCGAGTGTTAACTAATCTCCTTCACAGGCGTTGGGTGTTCTATCATCTTCTTATCTGGGCAGCTGTACAGCTTGTCGTGATTGCGGTTTTAGTGCCCGAGACATATCACCCAGTGATTACGAGGAGTAAAGCTAAACGGCTGCGGTTACAACTAAATGATAAGAGATGCAAGGCCCGAATAGAAGTCCTTGAGCGGTCCCTTTTCCAGGTCATATTGCATTGTTTCTCCCAGGCTCTTATGGGGGCTGACTTGTGTAATAGACAATTCTCCGCTCCGTTTATCGCCCATTTATGATCCTTTTCCTTGAGCCTATGTGTTTCATTCTATGCATTTATACGGCAATAGTTCTGGGTATTCAATACCTATTCTTCGGGGCGTTCCGAATTGTGTATAGTGATGTCTACGGTTTCGATGCATGGCAGGTTGCACTAACCTTCATCGGTATGTTACTTGGAATGACAGTAGCTGTTGCAACGGGCCAACTGTGAGTGTTGATATATTTATTTTTACTTGAAGCCCACTAACCTTGGTTACTGTAGTGGAATCTGGAACTACCGTCGGCTGGTTAAGAAGCGAGAACGGGAAGACAAGTACTACGAAGGTCCAGAACCGGAGTATAGGTTGCCTCCTGCTATCGTGGGAGCACCTTTTATAACTGTCGGGCTATTTTGGTTTGCTTGGACCATGTAGGTGTTCCTGTAATTCTTTTATACACAGGCAGAAGATCACTAACTGAGCCTTGAAAAGCAATCCAACGATACATTGGATAGTGTCCATAGTTGGGAGCAGTTTTTTTGGATTTGGGTAGGCCTCAATTCTGTCTTTGGTTGAAGCCGAAAGCTGATGTCAAACGAATAGCTCGATTCTAGTCTACTCAGGCATATTTACGTTCTTCGTGGATGCATACCCGTTGTACACTGCCAGTGCCTTGGGTGCCAACAGTTTTACTCGAAGCATGTTTGCAGCTGGCTTCCCCTTATTTGGCGTACAGAGTAAGTTTTAGTGATTGATGCTGTTTGTCTCATGCTGAGCGAGAAATAGTGTATGATAGATTAGGATATAAGTGGGCGTCTTCACTCCTAGCATTCCTCAGTCTCGCCATGCTACCATTCCCGTATGTGTAGTTCACTTTCTCAACGACAATATCGAACGTGCCCTCGCTGACAACCAGCAGTTATTTGTTCTACAGATATGGGAAAACTATTCGATCAAAGACCCGTTTCAGCGGACCTCGATAAAGCGCCGGGGATTCATCGCTCGAATGTCCCAAATCATGATAAAACTTAAGGGAACTCCTGCGAAGATATGAATCCGGGATGCATGACAGACGCATAACTTAATTCCCTGGTTCCTTCCACGCTCACGGCGTTGAGAACATCGTATTGCAAGGTGAAAACAGATTAATAAAGCTGCCCCGAT
Organism: Rutstroemia sp. NJR-2017a BVV2; assembly: GCA_002946415.1. Lineage (NCBI taxonomy): Eukaryota > Fungi > Ascomycota > Leotiomycetes > Helotiales > Rutstroemiaceae > Rutstroemia > Rutstroemia sp. NJR-2017a BVV2. Next base: position 886,454 of record NJPS01000054.1, read on the forward strand.
TCTGGTGGCACCCATGCCTGCTCAATTGTCGGGTGGCATGATGAAGCGTAAATTCAACGATGTCTTCTGAGATGGTCGCATTCAGATCTTTACAATACAGCCAATAAACACTGCGCTGCAAGACTACCTCGCCAGCAGAAAGAGCTTGTGCAGATTTCGTCGAATTGCAGTTTCTTTCGGGATAGTATCGTAGTTTTTTCAGCGACAGACAACGTCGAGGACACCAGAAAATCTTTTGGTGGAAGAGCCGCATTCGGTTTTCTCGGTGCCAGGCTTGCAGGGATCCTCGGTAAGACCCAACAGTTGGATACAAACGAAAAGCAAATGGCGTTGATGATTTGCTTGACTCACACATTTCCGGCATGAAAGCTACAGCATGTTGATGTGCATCGGGCTATCTATGCTGATGAATCGTTCCCATTGGTGGTGAATCTCGGCGGCCATGGTCCTGTAAAAGATACTGGAAAGATTTATTGGAGACAACCGGCTATCTTCATGAGCTTTCCTCTTTCCTCTCTTTGGATGACATTTGCACCTACAATTTCTTTTACAAGGCTTAGACATCGCGGTGATCTGTAACGATGAATATTATTGTTTATATTGCGGCTGTCGCTACATTTGTTTATCTTCACCGAAAATGGACCTCGTACCGTGCCGCCAAAACCCTTATCCTTCGGCATGGTTGCAAACCACCACCAAAATATCCCCATCGTGATTTCATATGGGGAACCGACTTGACGAAGAAGCGAATGGAAGCTGTGAAAGCAGGGCGTCAAATGGGGTTGTTCATGGAGCACTTCAACAACATTGGTAAGACATGGGAAGAGAATTTCTTCGGCGCCAGGGTCTTTAATACGATGGATGTGCAAAACATACAGCAAGTTTCTGCTCTGGCATTTGATGATTATGGAAAGCCTGCGCAAAACTTCTTCAAGCCATTTTTGGGCGACGGATTCCTTTCTTTGGACGGTTTGGCGGTAAGCTCAATCGAGTGTTGGTTCATTGAAACCCATTCTCCATGATGATCTAAATAAATTCTTTTCTTTTCTTAGTGGAAGCATTCCAGAGATTTAGTAAAGCCTATCTTCTCTCGGTCGGAGGTGTCAGATGTCGACACTCTAGGCTTTCATGTCGATAGATTTTTGGAACTTATTCCTTCCGACGGGAAAACAATAGACATTCAGGAGCCACTCCATAATCTGGTGAGATCCAACTCCCGTTTGATTATGTACAATGCTGAGACGCAAATCTCTAGTTTCTCGACCTGGCCACTGAGTTCCTTTTCGGGCAATCAATCGAGGCGCAGTTGCCAGAGGACCCAAACCATTCGAAAGATTTTCTTAGGGCTTTCAATGGTGCTCTAGCGGGTGTAGGGAAACGGAGGTTGGCCGGGAAGCTCCATCCACTCATCTATGCATTCGATAAAACCTGGAAACGAGACATCGATCAGGTGTATAGCTACATTGACCGACACATCCACCGTGCGCTTGAGGCCGAGGCGGCAGGTCAAGAAGAAAAAGCAGATCCCAATCCCAGTCGTACGACACGGCGGTATGTACTCCTTAATGAGCTAGTAAAGCACATCAAGGACCCCATCAAGCTTCGATACCAGGTCTTGAACGTTTTCATGCCTGGACGAGATACGACATCTGTTCTCGTGGCAAACTGCCTTTTCCACGTGGCAAGGAATCCTGAGATCTGGATTCAACTGCGGAAAGACGCAATTGCAATCGGTGACACGCCTCTTACTTTTGAGACTCTCAAATCGTTGCATTCATTCAGACATGTGCTTTATGAAACGCTGCGTCTGCAGGGTCCGGCGGGTCGTGTTCAGCGTCTCGCACTTAGAGATACGGTTCTACCGCACGGTGGAGGGCATGATGGCAAGTCAGCCGTGCTGGTACGGAAGGGTGATGTTGTTGCATTGAATCTTTGGGGACCAAATCATGACAGAGATGTATGGGGGGATGACGTTGGAGAATTCAAACCTCAGAGATTCATTGGTAGAAAAATGGGCTGGGAATTCACTCCATTCCTAGGTGGACCGCGCATCTGTCCTGCTCAGCAGCAAGTGCTTACACAAGCAGTATACTTACGTGTGCGATTGGCACGGAAGTTTTCAAAAATTGAGAACAGAGATCCTGTCTTGGAATATGTTGAGATGGTTAGAATGACTACTGAGAGTCGCAATGGTGTAAAAATCGGTCTTTTCGCCTAGGACCTGAGATTATAAATTAGGGTTATCCATAGTCGCATTCAAAAATATCTGATTGAACGTGTCTGACAAAAAAATGGCAAAAGAAAGTGATGCGTTCGCCGGGAATCGAACCCGGGGCCCATCGACGCTGTATCCAAGATATTGGATAGATGGCAACGATGGATTTTACCACTAAACCACAAACGCTTTATCTGATTGGTTGTTGATGCTTGCTGAGAGCATTTTTAGCAATATGAAGGTAAACAAAATTGGAAAAAGACGGTGCTGGAATTTGTACTGTAACGAAAACTTTGAGGGTGGGGACAGAAAGTGGGGATGAGTGGAGCTGGTCCAGGTGTGGAGACTGGCACTGACTGGTAAGTATGCGAATCTTATCTTATCGAAATATGTTAGCGAAGGGGGAAGGTAGTTTAGTGATGCAGTTATATAGTTCGAGTGTTGTTAGTTGTTGCGTTGAAGGATTAGAGTTGGACGGAGGCATACCATAACCAGACGACTGAGATGCACCGCAAGGCATTTTGATGTTGGGATCACAATAAGTCAGAGGTTCGATGCATACTTCTCAAGTGAGGGCAGACGCTCGTGCTATATTCTTCATGAAGTTCAAGTGTCGGTCCGATTCTGAGGCACAGCAACAATAAGTTCGAATGATGATGGAAGCTAGAGGACTATATAGAAGGGCCTTATGCCCATATTAATGGAAATCAGCTTTGATCACCTATATGTCACCTATGCATCTTATTTGAGTGCAGCTGGGTGGAAGGTTATCTTCGCCATATCAAGCGAATAGCGTTGGCTTTGGTATCCAATGGAACAGTTTTCTTTTTGTCTGAAGTTCATGCCACATGATATACGATAGATTCAGGAAAATACTTTATTTTCCAAGCCCCAAGAACACCGTGGATTTGCTGTTGATCTCCAAGAAGTAGGAGCCGCGCCATATCAAGACCATGAGGCAGCTCCTCATTCGAAAACGAGGTAGACTCTTCCTGTGCGGATTCAATTCAGCCAGCCACGCACCCTCTCATTCTCGTATCAGTAACCTCTGGTCCATGTTCATCATTTTATCATTTCCTCGTGCGAATATCCATCAGTAGACTCTCCCTTTCGACTTTACACTTTCCCCTCCTACTCCCACTCCCCTCACACGCTCACAAACTCTCCGGTGGCTGCGTAATCTTCGTCAAATGATCTCCATTCAACTTCTTAAGCACATTCCCCAACCCTTCATGACTATAATCCTTTTCATTCCACATATCTTTATGATATATGACTTTCTCCTGATCTCCTTCTTTTACCAGTTTTAGACTTACTAGACCTATTTCCTCAGTCAGCTCGGGCATACTTCAGGAACAGCGAAGAGGAGAAAAGGGGGACAAGAGAATTTTGGGGTAAAATGAGAAGGGGATATGAGACTAAAACACACTATCAACAGTCTTCCCTGTTGGGAGAGCCTTGGGCTTGTAAAATTGCTGGAGCTTAAACACAATTTCGTCGTCGGATGACTTGACGACTTCAGTGGCAATTGTTTTGCTCTCGGCCATTATCATGGGTAGTCCTATTATGAGCCATTAGCTTTGCTTTCTCTTTTCTCGCCATTCTATCCATATCCTTCCTGTCCGCGTTCCCAGCTGAACCCTCTTATTTCTTCTCGATCTTCGTCTCCTTAACCTCTATTCTCCCCTCCGCCACCCCTTTCCATCCCCAACCGAAAACCAAAAAATCCAAACTCACCATACCACTGCCCCGCAATCTTATACCTGTTATCACAATAACTCCACGGATCATCATAAATAGCATTTTCCGTATACACTCTCATGTCCTCCTCCGACGCACTCCCACTATACAGCGAGGTAATCCCCTTTAGAATCTTTTCTCTTTCCGGAGAAAGTTTAATTGAAGCTGAGGGATTAGGCGTGTAGTTTACTTCTCCATTATTTGAGTCGGGATGGGTGAGAGCGTGTGGGTTGGGATGAGGCTCATGATCTTTTGCCGGATTGGAGGTCGGGTGTGGTCCGGATGCTGTGGAGGTCATTTTTGCTTCTGGGTGTTACGTTTTTGAGGATAATTTAAAAGTAAAGAAGGTTTTGATTGATTATTGGTAGCTTGAATTGGTTTTCGTAATTGTTAGGATGCTGCCTGTGTAGGAGGAAGTACTTATTAGGGATATATTTGAGGGAAGACTCGTGATGTCATGATATTTGGTATGGAGATCGCTAGTCCAAATATGTTGTGAGATCTCCTTTCCCATGACCCTGAGATCTGGATACGATACCCTGCTGATCTCCTTGAGAGTACAGAATTAGATCATAGAGCGCACTCGTTTACGGAATGAATTAGCATTAAGAAAGGGGCAGATTTGTTGTTGCGAATCGTTTTGGATGGGTTCGCCGAGATACAAAAAGAGTCTGGCAGACCATCAAGAAAACATAGTAGTATGTAGAATAAGTACACTCCGCAAGCTATGCTAAGTAGCTGTAGGTAATATTCTTCTAACGAAAATGTGTATACCTCAAAAAAGTATGTCGTGTAAATAGTCAAGGCAGAGCGCCAGTTTGACCTTGACCTTCCTCGACCAGAACAACCTCAGCCACAAGCCTAACTCTAACATGATAATAACCCTATTGGCTATGCAAATGAGGTACCAAACGCCAAACTCCCTCCTACCATTAATTCATTGCTTCGTTATCATTTAATCCTACCTGACCGGTATTTCCCAAGCAGCATGGTTATCTTCATCGTCACTATCCCATTCCATCTGATCTTCTTCGTCATTCAAGGCCATTTGAACGAACCTTTGAACCCAAGCCTGATTTGCCGCATTTTGTCCCTCTGGATCTTGAACTAATTCTTCCGCCGGTGCGACCGGTGCGACCTGGCGAGGAACCTGCTGTGGATCTACGGCTCGTGGGCGGGCTGCATGTGCTCCTGCACGCGGAGCACGATTATTGGCATTGGCATTGGCATTGGCATTGCCTCTGTTCTGGCGGTTGCCCCGAGGCGCAACCCGGTTATTCCTTGGAGCTGGCGGAGCATCAGGAACTGCAGGTGCAGCTTGTGGAGCCACACGAGCTTGATTGATGCGTAGCACGAGCGGACCTTCCCGCTCTAGTTCTCGTCGATCTCCTGGTTCCTCGGCCACTGGTGCTTCCTGTACTTCTGGCTCAGGTTCCTCCACTTCGAAAACGACAAGTTCTTCCTCGGGAATTTCCTCCACTGGGCGCGCACGCTGGTTACCTCCAACGTAACCGATACCGACATCATCCCCATCACCGCCTTCGAGTTCCCAAAGTCTCATGTAGCATCCAGTGGTTTCAACATTGTAATGCTTGTAAGGATTTGACGGGTCTAACCAAGCTGAGCAGAGATAGCAAAAGTGAGACTGGCACTTGAAGCATATCATATGATTGCAACCATGTGTTTTCTGTGAAGGAGCTGCGCAGGTGGGGCACGGCGTAGTGTGAAGCTTCATATACTCCAGCGATGCTTTCTCTTCTTCTGTAAGTTCGGCATCTTCTCTCTTTGGCATGCATATTTTGAATTCTCCATGCCAACCCTGAAGACACCGACTGCAAAATGCGTAAGAGCAGTCCTCACAAACAGCGAGACGATCTGCTCCAGCAACAACCCCATTTTTCTTATTCTGTCCATCATCGTCCTCGTCTTCATCCGAACTTTCGACTTCTTCAAAGCCTTCCGGTTTCTTATGTTTCTTTGATTTAGCAGCTCCTTTGCACCAAGCCCGGGGGCAGTAAACAGTGTTCTTATCTTTTTCCAACTGCGCTTTATGTTTGAGTTTGACGTATCGACTGACAACCTCATGCTCCAGAGGTATTTGAAGAAGCTCGCTGGGGCTCAGTTGTACCTTCGGTTTCCGTGATTTTCCGGAGCTCGACTTCTTTCTTTCTGCCCGGTCTTTCGCACAATTCGGAGCAAGACATCGAACCGATACCAGGTCTCCCTCCTTGATAGCATTATTGTAGAAGTCCTGTAGACATTGAACACAGAAGACGTGCCCACAATCGACCATTCTGTGGCAAACCGAGCCTTTCTTGGGATCTGAAGATGAGATCAGTGAGGCATTCTAGGGGAAATGTAGCAGGAATCTTACCAAGGCAAACGCCACATTCATAGGTCTCCTTCGCAAAGGCGGCTTGTTTGGCTACAATATCGAAATCCAATAACGATATCTTTTGGTCTTGGGGTATTTCCAAAATTGTGCCTTCTTCTCCAAAGCCAAAGGCATTCTCGGCGCTTTGCTGAAGAAAATCGATATATGCGAAGACAACCAAATCGCGACCGAGTTCCTCCCACATGCGTTGCCCTTCAGCCTCGAGCTCGCCGAGTCGGGATTGTGGAAGCCATCTGGGCTCTGCGGAAAGTTCGAATTTGGGCGGCTTACTCTCGGGATATTCTTCTGGTAGGGTGATGCGGAGATGAAGGGATGGCAGATGCGTCAATCGATGTGATTCGATGGCGTTCTCTGTGTTGATTCTGGCCTGCCCTTCCTCGCCGGAGCTTGCAGACTGTGGCGGGGTGATGAGACGGATATCTTGGGTACCATCAGAGGCAGCTGGGAAGGCAACAGTTACTGGCTTTTGGGGGCTAACCGACAGTGCGATAGATGCACAGAATGGATTTGCTGCATCAATTTCGATTTCTGGAAATATGGCGGCAACGCAATCTAGTTCTTCTTGACGTTGGTCTTCCATCGCAAAAGCAAGCTATGTAGTGGGCCGAAGTGTGCTGGGTTGCGGATTATGGAAGGACTTCTGCGTCGTTCGAGGTCATAAATGTGACTGGCACAAATGATACGATGGATTCATCGATTTGGATTTCATGGAAATTATATTTATAAAGTATAGGAGAAAAATAGGAAGAAATAGTTCGGTGGCGTGTGTTGATAATGCCATTGATTTGATAGAAAGATGGAGGAATGATATCGCTCCGTCCAGAATAATTTTAGAGAGCTGCTTGAAGGATTATGGGAGGCCGCTTTAGATAATTTCCCGAAACCCCGATTACTATTAGTCTACGCCGATTGAACCACGAAAATTAAAGCACGTCTGTTAATGTACAGCTTGCCTTGATTCATTGTGGAATCTAACTCCTGTCGCATGTTGGAGGTGCTATTCGCTCACTTATTCTGACCTTCAGAGTCATATAATCCTGGTCTTTCCGAAGAGGAGAATACTAGCAGACCATTAGCATCTGGCGAAGAAGGCTATCACATCGTCCATGAATCGGAGACATTAAGACCAGATCAAGATAAAATGGCCGACACGCCTCTTGCGTCTCTTTCCCTGACGCATGTTCATTATGTAGGGCATTGGCCCTGTTATCCCAATCTTTGCTAACTTCATCAGGATCCTAACGATCCCGTCTCTTATGGTTGCGCATGGCTCGCTCTCGTACCCCAAGGACTCTGCGTCATGTACGCGACGCTCATATGGTCCACCCGCGAAATCGAAATCCTTATGATGTTTGGCGGGCAGATGGCATGCGAGGCGTTGAACTTCGTACTGAAACGTATACTGAAGGAGGAAAGACCTAAACAAATGCATGGGAAAGGTTATGGAATGCCTTCGTCGCACGCACAATTCGTGTCTTTCTTCTCATTGAGTCTGACGCTGTTCCTGCTTTTCAGACATGTTCCTAAAAAGCCAACACCTTCGCATACACCTCTTACCCTTGTGGCGCGAGTCGGCTTATCAGGCTTGGCACTGTTGAGCGCTGGGTTAGTGGCATGGAGTCGGATTTATCTAAACTACCACACTCCGAAGCAGGTCATGGTTGGTTGCGGTGCTGGTGTAGCAAGTGCCATAGCCTGGTTTATGGTTACTACTGCCGTCAGGAGGTCTGGTCTGCTTACCTGGATTCTGGAGTTACCTGCTACGAGGCTATTCAGAATGCGAGACTTGGTTGTGGAGGAAGATTTGTGTCAGGCTGGCTGGGAGAAATGGGAAGCAAAGCAGACGCAGCGACAGATTTCACCAAATGGGAAGAGCACAGGCAGTAAGAAGAAGAGGTGATTCAATACATATCTATGGATTTAAAAGTTTATATCTTCGAGTTCTTGATGCACACGCTCTTGGCGACCTTCATTGTCATATTTCAGGTTTCGCAGTGATCTACATGATATGGTTGGGTCCACCTTGAAGCGACTGCTACAGCAAACTTATGGTTGCACCACGAGATCGCCCTGGAAATCTCTCTACCAGACCAGGTGTTTTGGGTTAACCACAGCGCCTGGGAGCGGAAGATGAGTGTTGTGGACGACACAGTTCTAACACATGCCACCAGATTGAATATTTGTGGGTTTTCACTTTCACCGAAATGGGAGTTCAGAAATTTGTCGGGGTTTTATGCAGGTACATTGCAAAGAGGACGCTCATGTTCTCGGAAACTCATTCCAGAGAGCGGTCTATACGCAATCGGGAAGCCGAGCTGCGTCGGAATAATTGTGTAACATTGCGTCCCTGAATATGGAAGACCTCGACACCTTGGACCGCATCATTGAGCTAGAACACGCCAGGGATAAAGAGAGCCGTTACTGGTGGCTTCAAGTATGCTTGGTTGCTTACTCTAAGCTGATAATACTACTAGGAACAGTCTGAACCGACTATCTGGGCGTGCTGTGTTCTAAAACCTGGATTCAAAAGCTCGAGAATATGGAACACAGCGCACGCTTCACTGCGGTAGGTTATTCTTTCCGGAAGCTTTGGAGCTCTAATCTGCGGTGTAAGAGCGCATGCATCCCTGCAGTTGGCCGCATACTGCATACAGCAGACGAGCTCATTTCGGAGGTATCCGGAGAAATCAAGCAACAACGAGCCTCGTATGTACTGCATCGAAACGGGTAACAATATAACAATATTGGATGCTTCTGCGGCGCAGTCACCAACGGACGGCTTCAATCGTTCTATCGGACAAACTCTCACGGATCATTCTCTGCATTGTCTCTCCAACACCACGTGATCGAACCACCATGTCACCCTTCTAGCATCTTACAAAAATTAATCTAGCATGCAGGTCGCAAACCGCTGCCACTATGTCAGCATACTTTGTCATTGAGTCTGTTAAGAACTATTGATCTGCTCCACGAACTGTCATATCGTACAAAAGACGTCAGCTTGACCGCCTATTGGCTGGTCTTTCAGTTCATCGACCCTTCAACCGTCTGGTCGTTTGAATGCCCCGAACTGATCCAGTGTAAAGGCGTGGACAGAGCATGGTCATACCTTGGTCGTATTGTTATCGGAAGTTTCTGCATATGCACTAATCTACCTTCAGACTCACACTCAATACTACTCTCGAACCCCCTCGGTATTATGATTGTCACCTTCCTTATACACAATGTAATAGTCGTAGATGCCTGTAAGCGAGCGAGTCGCTTTTGTTTCCAGTCACACACCCTTACCAGAGATTACAATGATTATGAGGTTACTCAACATGATGATTCCAATGCAGCAATCACAAAACAGATATATCGCTTGGCCGAGATCTTTTGTATTGCTTATCAGATATGATGGACTATTTCAAATCACTTTTTGGAGGCACACGTTGTCAGCATTAGAACGACGGCTGAGAAACAAAGTTGTCAGACTTTCACATTTGACAAGCTCCTGGATGTGCTGGCGCTGGTGGTCTTGACTTCTATGTAAGTTAAGAACCCATGTTCACTTCACGGCAACGAGATTTTGGGCCTAGATGTCGCCACAACTTCCTCGACCACAGCATACATGCATGCGATCAACCATGCCTAGTCCGATTTTATCGATGTGCAGCTTCGAAAGATCCTACGAAACGGTGAACCCACATGGACTTTGCTCAACCCTCAACAAGGAGTGTTGGTTGACAACCTTTCTATCCAATCGTCTCATATCACGGAAGGGGATTTGAGCCTCCCCGCTCACAAATAACTCTTTCGACTCGTATAGATGACGTGAGGTATTGTAAAAAGGTAAATCATTCGACAGCTCAACCATTCTTGTGTTCCTCATCACATTCAACTGCGGTTGGATCTGCGCTGGGCGTCGCGATTGCCTGTTTTAGGACATTCATTCAGTCATCTAGGCATGACTTTGATAAAGAATACCTTTCCCATCTATTTTATACAACTCATGAAGTCTTGATATTCACTTTCTAGGGGCATCTTTCCGTCAAAGTTCATACACAAAATGTTTCTTTCATGGTACTTGGTTGCCTTCAGTATTGCTCTATGCGATGCCAAAGATCCCTTCAACAGTGTGAAACGAGAGCCCCCGGCCAATAGTTCACAAGGTGAAGATGCCAACATCATCGGGAAAGCGTTCATCATCGAATTGAAGACAAGCGACGCAACTGCTCTTGTAAGAAGAGACAGTTATCACAGCGCCTTTCACAAGCGTGCTGCATCCATTGCCTACGATATCCGCCACGAATTTGACTCGGCTGCCTTCACCGGACTTTCCATCTCAGTCACACAAAGCGGAACAAATGAAGAAGTTCAAAGACTTCTAGCTGATATCCCTGGGGTAGCTGGTGTTTGGCCTGTCTACCAAGTTCCACACCCTGGACTGCAAAATAACTTTGAAGACTCAAGTGTCTCTACTCCACCAGAAACATCTCCCATATTGGGAAGAAGGCAGTCAGAAGCTGCATCTGGAGGCGATCTAGCATCATCTTTGGAGATGGGAGGTGTTGATAAGCTACACGCAAAAGGCATCAAGGGAAAAGGAATCAAGATTGGCATCATAGATACAGGCGTCGATTACAGACATCCTGCACTTGGCGGGGGTTTCGGTCCAGGTTTCAAGATTGCTGGCGGATACTCTTTTGTTGACGACAAAGGCACATTGACTAATAGCCCCGATCCACTGACTACATGCATCACTGGAGGCCATGGAACCCACGTGACAGGTAAGCTTCAACTATTCTTGATCCAAATCTTTATTAACATAGCATGTCTAGGGATCATTGGGATGAATCCACTTTCGGGGAGTGATGGTTTCTCAATTACTGGTGTTGCCCCCGAGGCAAGCCTCTACATGTATCGTACTTTCGATTGCTCAAACGCAGGTGGCAGCGATACGGTCATGGCAGGAATGCTGAAAGCACAGAGCGATGGTGTCAATATCATCAGCATGTCGCTAGCTGTTGGCACTCAATACCCTAACGTGGCTGATCCTCTGGCTTCAGTGGTCCAGAGCATAACGAAAGCCGGAATCGCTGTTGTCGTTGCGATAGGGAACGAGGGCTCGTTGAGTCAATATGCGACAGAACTTTACTCCGCAGACTATCCATCGACAGAACCTGGAGCTATTGCCGTCGGAGCAATATCAAATAAGGATTTTCCTTTGGTTTATCCCGCCGTTGATTCATTTGGGTCTTCGATTGGCTACGCATCTGTTTGGCCATTAAAGTTCACAGGTGGCGCTCACGTATACTTGCTATCTAACGGCTGCGACCCCTCGGTATGGAGTGCTGCGCTGGACACCGTCAACCAGAGTGGTCTGATTAACAGCACAATATTTGCTTTCCAAGCCTTCACAAGCATTGGCTACTGCAACCCAAATTCCATCAGTTCATCTTGGAACTCGGCAAATGTAAAACCACTGTATGTCATGGGCTACAACTCCGCAATTTCAAACCCTTACCTTCTCGAATACAACGTCTTCAGTCCCTCGTACTTCGGAACTATCCGATACATCAACCTAAACACCGTTGACGGTCAAACTCTAGTCAGCAACTACGGCACCAGTGGCGGTTTCCCCAACTACACAATAAAATTCACCAGTAACAAATACAGCAGCCCCCCACAACACACAGCCGGCCAAGTAGACTACTACTCCAACTTTGGACCCGTGTACTTCACCTACGATCTCAAGCCCCAAATTTCCGCTCCCGGGGGTCATATTCTCTCCACTTACCCTCTCGGTGCCAACTCCAACTACACCATCCTCTCCGGAACATCCATGGCGACCCCTTACATAGCAGCTTGTTACGCTCTCGTCAAATCCCAATTCCCCGCTCTCAACCCCGCTGAAATCCTCTCCCTGCTACAAACCACCGCATCCCCTGTCTCCTGGGTCTGGGACAGCACGATTCTCTCCGCCACCGCGCAGCAGGGCGCCGGTCTCGTGAACGCATATGCGGCGATCTTCGCTTCTAGTAGAATTTCCCCTGGACAGATAGTCGTCGGAGACGACCCCACTCATACTAAGTATGGCGCGACGAATGTCACAATTCAGAATACATCCGGGAGGAGCAAAACCTATACTTTATCGCACATCGGCGCTGGATATACAGACGGCCAATTATCCGGCCGCAGCAACAGCCAAACCGCACTCTACGGCAGCGCCAACTTCTCCACCCCCAGCGTAATCATCCAAGCCGGAAAATCCCTCACCATCCCCCTAACCATCGTTCCTCCCCCCACAGGATCCATCACCGCCTCCCACCGCCCCGTCTTCGGCGGGTACATAAAAATCAGCTCCTCCGCCAGCGAAACCTACACCATCCCATACATCGGGGCACCGTACTCCCTCTTCCACACCCCCTACATCTCCGTAATCCAAGTCGCGGGCTTCACCTCCGCCGGGCTTCCACAACTCGATACCGGATTCCTAGAAGTCAACCCTGCGTTCCAGTACGGTATCGCGGCCGACATCCCGCTGCAGAACACGCTGTCTTTCCGCTTCGATCTGCTGCCTGCGAATACGAGTATCCTGGCGAATACATACGCGTTTAATACATCGGCGCGCGCGGAGCCGGTCCCGGGATATGTGTATGTGCCGTCGAAGCAGGGGACGCGGGCGAAGGTTTTTGGGGAGAGTTCGTATGGGACGTATACGAGGCAGGGAGGGGCGGGGGTGGTGGTGCCGGGGAATTATATTCAGTATTGGACGAATGGACAGGTGACGGGGGATGATGGGACGGTGTTTGAGGTGGGGGATGGGGATTATCGGTTTTTTGCTAGTGTGTTGAGGTGGGGGGCGGTGGTGGGGAGTGAGAGGTTGGAGGATTATGATACGTGGTTGGGGCCGATTTTGAGGTTTAATTCATCGATAGTGTGAGCGGGAGGGTGTGGAGGGTAGGATGTTTTGAGCGGGGAGTGGGTGATTTGGGATGGATGGAGAAGGAAGGAACGGAAAGGAGTTGGTGGAAGAGTGGAGGGTTTAATAGTTGTAATCGATGGAGGCGGGTAATTTTGAATTAACTTATGTTCCTAAAAGCACAACTACTTTTATAGAAGCGTCGAACACAGAAATGAAAGTTCTATTTGTCGATCTCTTCGACCAAGTATCACACTCACTAGAATTTTTCTTCTTTCAGAAGCGTCACTCAATGCCTCTCGCAAAACCTCACCTATATAACATACCACAAAAAGCATCAACCCGACTTCCCACCCATCTACCAGATGCTCGAACTTAATGTAGTCATTCCATCCCCAATACGACCAACAATCCCGCCTCCCTTCAACAAGCGAAAAGTTTTCCACCCAGACCAGACCAGGACCAAAGCGTGATCAGCCTCGTCTATTCTCCTGCTGTACCTACCTCTTTCGTGCATCGGAATCATAGAAGTTCCAGACGATTCGATAGATGTCAGATCAGGAACTTGTACTGAGAATTCTCTAGCGACCACGAAGGGGAAATGTAATTCTATCATAAACACACGAAGGAGAAGATTCTCCGCCGGGAGAAAAATTTCGAGAGTCACCCAGGAATCTGACAAGACCAAAAGAGCTCCACATAAAGTTTCCATTTCCATCGAGGATTTCGATGCTGTAGGTGGTCAGTTTGATGGTCTGGAATCGACTGGACTTACGCAAGACTTTAGCGACCTCAGTTTCGAAGCTTTAGGCAACACTAGCAGTGGAGCTCCTGATGATATTTTGATGCATCAGCTCCTCCAACAAAGAGCTCTTGCTTCTTATCCTCCCTCACGGAGTATGAGTAATGAATCTCTCCATTCTACATTTTCCACATGGGAACCTCGATCAAAATTGGCGGCTGCGCAAAGAGAAAAGGAAAGAGAACGAACAGGGTGAAGATCTAGATCACTACCCTCCGGGTTTGGCGATAAACCTTCGAGCTCCCGTGGAGATCGAGCTAAAGCAGCTCAAAGAAGTGAACAGAAAGGCCGAAGCGAACAGAAAAGCCGAGATTCTGAAGCAACAGGAGTATCATCAGGAATTAAGCAAGTCGAACAAGCCGGGAAGGAAGATGTAAGTGAACCTGTAGCGGGAATCAAAAAACAGAGTGGCTTAAAAACGGTACATCGCTCCGAAAGTCCACAGACTAGTGACAGCCCAGGAAGACCTCAAATACAGCGGCGAAGAAGTTCAAGGGCTTCGAGTTTAATGGGAAATTGGGAATGGCGACGTCAGCGTCCAAACGTGAGAGTAGCAGCAGGCGTTCAAAGAAGTCGGAGAAGAAGCCCACTGATGAAATATAAACTGATTTTTACAACCGACCTAGAGAGTTAACTAATCACCTCATGCTATTCCACGATAGATGATTCAAGGGCATATTCTTCATGGTTAACCTACCTCACACAGTTTCATGTGCAGAATAAGTAGAACAGATTGAAGAAAATGAGAGAGGAAAGACTGACAGGACTGCCAATGAGAACGTGCTTGCTTCAGCAGGAGTTGGAATTCAGGATGGTCAGATGCGATTCCCTGCAAGTGGTCTGGTAAGAATTGAGTATGAGGTTAAATGTTGTTACCAAGGATTTGGAGAAGAAAGGCGAGAATGGATGAAATTTGCAGTTGAGACTTTCCTTCCAGATGTAAGAACAGTCTGCCGCTGAAGTAGCTTTACACGTGACCATGCAGCTACCGGAAGAATGCCGCTATTCACGTGACTAACAAAAGCACAGTGACACAACATGCGTTGAGGCTTGCATGACTGGGAATTAAAGAACATTCTATGCATTCATCTTCACGGGAAGGTGTCGCTATCTCGATGATATAGTTATCACATCTCATTTGTATCTGGAAACCATCCACGCAGCTCAGCTAACGTTACTTAGGGTTATGTTATACAAAGAATTTCAAATTCCAATTCCAATTCCATTTCCCCGTTTTCTCTTTGTCCCACCCACCCCCACCAACCTATTCACACCAGTTTCGGGCAAATGACCCCATTTAATGACCCATAATTTCCCCGACTTCCCCGCAGTGCTCTTTCTTTCATCCTCTCATCTCGAAGATCCTCCTCAGACAGGACACCAGTTCATCCTTCCATGCGCCCCACGGCGGGGAAAAGACAGTCCCGAGCTCGTCTGGCTCTAGCTATTATAGGCAAAAGAGAACGACCCTCGATTGTTCAATGCCCCGAGCCGGCTGTTTAGCAAAGAGAGCACAACATGTAGCTATAGGTCTAGGTCTAGGTTGCACGTCAATCACGCACGGCTATGCAAGCGTCGTATCCTTTCGTCTCATATCACCTGTCGCATGTAACAATTGAATGCTGCAGTTACTTCCTTCAATCAACTGCTATTCACTTCTTCTCTACTGGTGTAAGGCTATTGTCGGCTTCCAGGAAACGACCACTAGGTACTCTCTACCTCCTCATTGTACCTCCTGACAGATACTTTTTCTTCTTTTTTCCCGTTCTCCAAACATCTCCAACACAATACAGCACAGATGAGGGTCTGAAAGCACCGCTTGGCTTCCAGCAAGATGAAGCCAATATTCAGATTGTGCCGCGCGAATACCTCTGTGGGGTTTCATTTACTACCAGGTCCAACTACTAGCATTTTTGGTCAGTTGCATTCCAAATAAACCTTTTATGCCTCTTATCTATTTCCTGTCGTACGAGATCTGCTTTCGGATACTAACATAGCATATCTCAGCTTCCCATGCGCGAATATTACACCAAATCGACCATGGTCAGCACAAGAGATACAATTCGACAAATGCTGCCCCTGCTACCTCTAACTCCTCTGTCCCCGCAACTTCCGCTTCTCTCTCAACCGCAACCTCTAATGCCGTTGCTCCCGACCTCATTACTACACCATATTCCAACCTCACGGTTGGTATAGCTCGAGAGACGTTCCCAAACGAGCGGAGAGTCGCAGTCACTCCACAAAATGCGGCACTACTCCTCAAGAAAGGCTTCGCACGAGTTCTCGTCGAGCGAGGTGCAGGAGCCGAGGCTCAGTTCACTGATGAGGCATACGAGAGTGCTGGAGCAACAATCGTGAACCAGAAAAACGTCTGGACGGAAAGTGATATTCTGCTGAAGGTTCGCGCACCAACTGCTGAGGGCCCAAACAATGAGGTCGATTCCTTGAAGTCGAATAGCACGATCATCTCCTTCTTGTACCCTGCGCAAAACAAGAATGTGGTCCAGAAGCTCGCTGACAAAGGCGTTACCTCGTTTGCTATGGATATGATTCCTAGAATTTCACGCGCGCAGGTGTTTGATGCGTTGAGGTAAGGTCTCCAGATAGAGTTCATGTATTGCTGGCTTAAAATTTATTCTTCCTAGTTCAATGGCAAATATCGCTGGATACAAGGCTGTTCTTGAAGCATCAAATCATTTTGGTCGGTTTCTCACCGGACAAGTTACTGCAGCTGGGTAAGACTTCATAATCCCTGGTTCGAACCGTACCCCTCACTAACTGCTCGTAGAAAGGTAACTTTAAAACATCTCAGCTAGATGTTTCTACCCGCTAATGCCACTTAGGTCCCTCCAAGTAAGGTTTTGGTCATCGGGGGTGGTGTCGCTGGGCTGAGTGCCATTGGCACAGTATGTATTCGTGACTCGCACGTAAGCCCACAGATTGGCTGACAATTCCCTAGGCCCGTCGATTAGGTGCCATCGTGCGCGGATTCGACACCAGACCCGAAGTTCGTGAACAGGTTCAATCTCTCGGTGCTGAATTCATCGAAGTCGACATGAAAGAGGATGGATCAGGCGCAGGTGGGTACGGGAAAGAAATGTCCAAGGAATTCATCGAAGCAGAAATGAAACTCTTCATGGAACAATGTCGTGATGTTGATATTGTCATCACTACCGCACTTATCCCTGGCAGACCAGCGCCCCGCTTGATTACAGAAGAGGTAAGATTCCAGCTTCACCAATCACTGTGCATAATCTGATGTAACAATGCAGATGGTGGCTGCAATGAAACCCGGTTCCGTAATCGTGGATTTGGCTGCCGAAGCGGGAGGTAATTGCGAAAGAACTGTACCTGGTCAATTGACGGTTCATAAAGGAGTTACTATCATAGGTTCGTTGATGCAGCGAAATGACTATTGGTCGAATTCTCACACATGCACAGGATACACTGATCTTCCATCTAGACTGCCAAGTCAATCGTCTACTCTATATTCGAACAACATAACCAAGTTTCTTCTTTCCATTGCACCAGAAGATAAGCATTTTGGCATTGATCTCAAAGATGAAGTTGTCCGCGGTTCCATTGTTACCCATAAGGGTGAAATAATTCCAACAGCTCCACGGCCTGCCCCTCCAGCACCCAAACCTGCTTCAACGATCGCTCCAACTGGTACCCCAGTAACCACTGTAGCCCTAACTCCATGGCAGAAGCAAGCAAGAGAAGTGGCTGGTGTAACCGGTGGTATGGGTCTTGCTGTGGCTCTTGGTAAAGCGACTGGTCCAATCTTTATGAGTAATGCTTTCACATTTGCGTTGGCTGGACTCATTGGATATCGTACTGTATGGGGTGTCAGTCCTGCTCTTCATTCACCTCTTATGAGTGTTACCAATGCTATTTCAGGTGAAAACAGCAATATCACATCTATCTGATATGCCTACTAACACAATCCAGGTATGGTCGGTGTTGGAGGTTTCTTCATCATGGGTGGAGGGCTTGTTCCTCACACCTTTCCTCAAGTCCTTGGCGCACTTTCCGTTTTGCTAGCATTTGTTAATGTCTCTGGTGGCTTTGTGATTACAAAGCGAATGCTTGACATGTTTAAAAGTATGGCCTGAGTTCTTGACCTCTCGTTTCTCAGCTTTACTTACGTGCGTCACCCCTAGGACCCACTGATCCTCCCGAGTATCCATGGCTTTACGCAATTCCAGCTGCTATCTTCGGTGGTGGATATATTGCGGCTGCCAGTACGGGCATGGCTGGGCTTGTTCAAGCAGGTTATCTTGCTAGTAGTCTCCTTTGTATCGGTAAGTCAGTGTCACAGACGCTGGATAACAGAGTTATTGACTAGATAGGTTCACTTTCTGGACTTGCTTCTCAAATGACAGCGCGACGAGGAAATATTCTTGGTATACTTGGAGTTGGAGCTGGTATTCTTGCCTCACTGGCTGCTGTTGGGTTCGCTCCTGATGTTCTTGTACAATTTGGGACTGTTGTTGCAATTGGTGCATTGATCGGTGTGTCTATCAGAGTGTGATATACTATAGTTTGGTATGCTGACGATTAGCTAGGCTTGAGAATTGGTCGTCGCACTACTGCCACTGATTTACCACAGACAGTCGCCGCATTGCATTCCGTTGTCGGTCTCGCCGCTGTCTTAACGAGCTTTGGAAGTGTCATGGCAGATATCTCGGATATATCAACTCTCCATCTCGTAGCAGGATATTTAGGTGTATTGATTGGTATGTGCATGGAAGGACCCATCAAATCTCTTGCCTAACATGACTCAGGCGGCGTCACTTTCACGGGATCAATTGTAGCCTTTATGAAACTAGCTGGCCGAATGTCTTCAAGGCCAATCAAGCTTCCGGGCCCTAAGCATGCGCTGAACACATCCCTCCTCGGTGCAAATATCGCAACAATGGGTACATTTCTTGCCATGGCACCTGGTTCTCCGGTCATTGCCGCTTGTTGTCTGGCCGGAAATGCCGTGCTGAGTTTCCTCAAAGGATACACTACTACAGCAGCCATTGGTGGAGCAGACATGCGTAAGTACTCTAACTTGCCAAAACTTCGATATTCGTACTCAATGGACTTTAGCTGTCGTTATCACTGTTCTCAATGCCTACTCCGGTTTCGCACTAGTAGCTGAGGGTTTCATGCTCGACAATCCTCTACTAACTACAATCGGCTCCCTAATAGGGGTTAGTGGATCAATTCTTTCGTATATCATGGTAAGCTTTCGCATTCAACTTTACTAGTAACCATAAATGCTCATGACTGCAGTGTGTTGCAATGAATCGCTCTATCGGAAACGTCCTCTTTGGTGGTATCGCGCCCGCAGCCGAAACGGAACATAAAATTGAAGGTCAAATCACCAAAACCAATATAGACGAGACTGTAGAAGCTCTAGAGAATGCCGAGAATGTCATTATAGTGAGTATCCTTGTTTTTTCTGCCAGTAGCTCTTTCGAAGACTGACAACAAATGTAGGTCGTTGGATACGGAATGGCTGTCGCGAAAGCTCAATATGCCATATCGGATATCACGAAAATGCTTAAGAGCAAGGGAATCAATGTGCGCTTCGCTATTCATCCCGTTGCTGGTCGAATGCCGGGCCAATGCAATGTGCTTCTTGCAGAAGCTAGCGTTCCATATGATAGTGAGTCACTCCTCTACTTTTTATTCCTTCCATTTTTTCACATCCTTGTCTCTGTGCTCTTCTTTTTGCACCTTCGCCAAACCCAATCTCAACTCCATTCCCCCTTCACCCTTCCTTAAGCCACTTACCACTTTTTTCAAGCCACTTCGCAATTCCCTATTCCTCCCTCCTCCCTTCCACTCATCCTCCCTTTCCCCAATCCTCGAATCCCCGAGTCCCCAAACCTCGGCTAACACCCACTCTCCCACCCATAGTTGTCCTCGAAATGGACGAAATAAATGACGACTTCTCACACACGGACCTCACTCTCGTCATCGGCGCAAACGACACAGTAAACCCAATCGCGCTGGAGCCCGGCTCCTCCATAGCAGGTATGCCGGTCTTACACGCGTGGAAAAGTAAACAGGTCATTGTTATGAAGAGAGGCATGGCAAGTGGGTATGCCGATGTGGTTAACCCCATGTTTTACATGCCGGGAACGAAGATGCTGTTTGGTGATGCGAGGGGGAGTTGTGATGGTGAGTTTTGTGACTTTTCTCTTTTTTATTACTTAATGGGAGGTGGAGAGTTGAGAGGGAAGTTGAGAGGGGACGATATGATGCTAACGAAATGTTTTTTGTAGCGATTAAAGCTGCGCTGGAAGCTAGGAATAGGATGTACGATGTTTAATTCTGATGAACACGTTATCCGCCATCTTCGCTTGCTTCTCGACTCAGCTGTCTTCGTCTCTGCTAATGCTATTCCCGATATGGCGCAATTGCGATGATCATTTTGGACGGTGGTTGTGGTATGAACACAGCATCTGGATTGGTTGTTGGCGAATCCGTGGCATGGGATGGGATACAAGTCAGGAATGCATGCACGAGATAATGGATTTGCACAGATCAGACGGTCATTCAAGGAAGGCGATAGTATTGGATAAAGTACGATAGGAAGGGAATGTCTGGGGTAGGATAGGATATTTCAGGATATGATGCAAATAGGCGTTGAGTTCAGTCGAGTTGGGTTCAATTAATTCTCAAAATTCATATTAAAGATTAAGTATATTTATTTACTTACTATAGTCAAGTGAGCAAGCAGCAGAAAAAATCAATTATATTTTCATCCTTTTCTCTGATTCTCTTCGTATGTATCTGTATCACACACTCATATGATGTATTCTACCACCGAGAATCCTCTTCGTTTGTCTTGTATCTGTCGTTGTTATTCAACCATCCATCCATCCATCCATCCTCGCATAGAATATGTAATCTTCTCTAACCCTTGAAATAATGGTATTATATTTCCTCATCATGATCAACCCTCTCTTTTCAAGCAACGCAACGAAGGGTCCCCTTCCAGCATGCTATATATACTATCCTCGTAATGGTAAACTTGGCTTACTTAGTACCCGGTCGGTAACTGTTTTTTTTACAGATGCCAACAGTCATAGTAATAAACGATCAGAACAAGTAACCACCCCAAGAATTTTAATGACATTCACAAATACCAGCAAGCCCAAGAAGTTAAAAACCCTAATATTCATTTCCATTTCCATTTTCTATATATTTCTATTTACCCCACCCTACAAATCCAACCTCGAACTCTTCCTGAACAGCCTCTTCGTCCCCCCCACCTTATCCATCTCGCCCAAACTCTTCCTATGCCCGCCCGGCCCCTTTCTCTCCTTCTCCTTCTCCGCACTCGCCATCATCACCTTCTCCTTCATACACTCCACCCACTCGCGATCCCTCTCCTCCAACTCCTTATTCCTGCCCCTCGGCCCCGCCAGTCCCAACTCGCCATTCTCTTCCTCCGTCCAGCTCATGCGCGAGGAGCTGCGTGATGCGGCTGAGGGGGGGGTCTGTGCGCTGTTCGCGTTCGAGGAGAACGGGGTATTGGGCGCTGCGAGCGGAAGAGGCATGCTGGGTATGGCGGGCCGCTCGTCGGATGCGGTCATCGTGCTCTTCCTGCGGACTTTCCTAACTCCTAACGAGCTCTTCGGTCGCTCCATTGCGGTTCCTGGTCGCGCAGTCCCTGACCTCGAGTAGCCCATCGCGGAAGCCGATCTTGGGGCTGGTGTTACCCTGCCCGAAGTAGGCACAGACGCCGATGGAGCTCTCGGTGGGAGATCCTGGATCTCGACTTTATCGGTATCGGCCTGGGCGCGTCGACCGTGATGGAGTGCGTATTCCTTGAGATATTCGCCTAAATCGGCCCAGCCACCTCCAACACGAACCATAACTCGTTGGCCGTTTTCGCCGACCAAGCGAACGAAAAGTTTGATAGGGGCTTCGCCACTCGAGCGCGAGAGGTGGTAGACTTTGATTTCCGGGCTGCCGTTTTGAGCGCGGTGACGGGGAGTGCCGGATTTTGCGTAGGCGGGAGCGAGGGTGAAAGATGGGGTTGGCGCGCGGAGACTGCTGGTGGACGTTTGAGGGCGAATCGATGGGGTTACGGAGCGACGGACTTTACGAGGACGGAGTTTGTCTTGATTTGGCTTTTCTTCTGGTTCGGAACGCAGTCGAATGTGTGCTGGGATGGATTGGAGGAGGGAGCTAATTTGTTGTTGCATTTGATCATCACTACTGCTAATGATGGGTGATGCTGGAATTGAGTGGGTCACTTCAACATCGTCCAGGAAGGGTGCATCCTCGTTTGTAGAGCTTATGTGAGAGA
Organism: Rutstroemia sp. NJR-2017a BVV2; assembly: GCA_002946415.1. Taxonomy (NCBI): domain Eukaryota; kingdom Fungi; phylum Ascomycota; class Leotiomycetes; order Helotiales; family Rutstroemiaceae; genus Rutstroemia; species Rutstroemia sp. NJR-2017a BVV2. The sequence goes on from NJPS01000054.1 coordinate 908,827, forward strand.
AGTCTGGACTCTCTAGAAGTTGTGGAGGACGACGGGCGAAGCTTGCAGGAACTCCAGGTGGCGATCCAGGAGGAGTCTTGTCGTAGTTACGCGAGTTTTGTTGAGAATTTCTGGAGTGTAAAGGAGAATCTTCATAAGTAGCTGCAGAGCCACTGTCAGAATCTTGGTCACCCGACCTCAAAGGAAGGCCAGATGATATCACAAGTGGACGTCGATCCACGATAGATGCACTCGAGTCGATGCTGTCTCGACGCCCCTCGTCGTCAGTATCATCCACCATGATGGAAGGTCGGCGAGCATCTAAAGGCCTGCGATGGTCCAGTACATCTAAGTCCAGCTCGTCTGGATCGAAGCGTTGCATGCTTTCATATGCGCCATCACTACCAGTTATTGATGATGTATGAAGTAGCTCATCGTTTGTTGCGACAGGAGGAAAGACCTGACCCTTTCCAGTTGTGTGACGTGCACGTGTGGGTGAGGGTGGTTCGGTCTCCTTCGATAGATGATGCTCCTTAATGGGTGATAGCATAGTTAATGGGGCATGTTGCAACCGTAAGTCGGAGCGTCGAATTTGCGAATCGACATCAGTAGCTGTGCTTGATGAGCTAGAACTAAGTCCCAACTGTTCCACTAACGCAATACTAGATGCAGTTGCTCCAGCTAGTACTGGTAGAGCACTTCCATTCACCGTAACCGTAGGTTGCTCGTTGAAAGTTTTCATTTGAGTTCTGTGAGCACTTGCATCGTCTGACTGGTGGACTGCAGAAGTTCTAGTGGGTAGAATCACCGTACTCCAATCTAATACAGGAGATGTTCCAGAGGATGCTTCAATCATCGTCCTAGGAGATATATCCTCAACCGAGATTGAACGCCTTAGTGCATTTGCAACTGCATGTCCAAATTTAGGTGTCTTTGCAATGCTTCTTACACTGCTTGATCGACCAATTGAGCGTAAGTCGACGGGAGAAGGTATTATAGCTGCATGGCTTGGTCGAGCATCAACAGATGTTGACGGGGTCGGTGGAGGAGATGGGCTTTTCGATATCGGAGTCGCATTGACTTCCCGTTCCCGAACCTGAGTAGAAGATGTGCTAGGTGTTGTTTGAGGTGTAGAGAGATTGCCATGTGCTACGCTGGTAGACTTTCGCCGAACGGGCGTGGATGGCTCTTCGATGCTTTGAGATATTGTTGTGTCGTCAATCGGATGAATTAGGGCATCATGAACCTCCGGGGATTCCGAGGCTTTTTGCACGAGAAGATTGTCTTCCACGGCAGCTACAGGGTCAACGGAACCTTCGCGTGATCCCTGCACTGCTTGGTAAGCTACTCCTGCAGCTGCAGCGCTTGTTGCACCGACTGCTAGGCTGGTAAGCATAGATGCGGCGGGAGATGTGGACCGAACATCAGCTTTGGACGATTGGATTGCAGTGGAGTCCATAGCCCCGTGATCTTCAATATCGCCGGGTGCTGGTAGGTAGGCGGCCGCTGCATTGGGTGGTTCAACTGCTATTCGGGGTGACTCTGATGGAACTATCTCGGCAGCCAAGTTGGGTGTTGTAAAATCCGCTGCGATTTCATGTTGAGGATTTTGTATGTCTGTCGAATCCGGCGTCGTCCTCTCAATTTGCTGTGAGATGCTGGCGATTGGAGTGTTTTCTGCCATTGCTTGCTCGGATTCTTGGTCTGGCTGAATCTGTATCAAGGGTACAGGAGTCATAGCTTCCGTTGACCGCTGAGAATGTACGCCTGCCTTCTCCTTCGTTCTGATTGTCGCCAAGTCCCCCTCGGTAATTTTGCGATCTGCTGCGACAACCCATTCCCCATAATCACGCTCAATGCTTTCCATTCGGTCCAGCCAACTATCTGGAAGAGTATCCATCCGCCCCTCCAGTGTATCAAGCATGTAATCCAAATCCCTTCCAAGAATTGTGACCTTTGCCTGTAAAACATTCTTCATTATTTCAAACGTTTGGCGCGTTAGAGAAGAATCATTTTCACCAGATTCATTTTTTGTCGCAATGGAGATTTCGATAGCTTTCCAACCTGATTTGAGCGCCATCTCGGCATCGTCCATACCCAAGAGCAACGCCGGTACTCTTCGAAGTACGGAAAGTCGGACACTCCAGATATCCATCAACCGCGTTAACTTAGACAAGTTGGGCAACGCCTGTAGTACCGTCGCCGTAACTATCGCGGTAAAATCATCCAAAACTGTGTATGAAGATAAGAACGCTGGAACAGCGATCGAAGAAGCGGAGGAAGAAGGTCGTGATCGCGAAGAAAAGTGTGAATCTAGAACCTCCCTCTTAATTTCTTCCACCTCCAACTCCTCCATATCTCGCCCGATCTCGTCAATTCGTTGCTCATATCGAGCTACCTCCTCGGCCAACAAACTCCCACAATACTGCGCCTCAACAGCCTCTTGATCTTCTTCCTCGTTGTAGACGTCAGGCTTATCTGAAGACGTCTTCTTTCTCTTTGCATGCGGAACTTCGAACCCCATTGATCCATTCCCCGCAGGCCATGGCCAACTTGATAATTCTTCCAACCATTGTTCGACCTTCTTCGATGCCAATGTCGCCCGTATGCCGAATGCTCGATCTGCGGGCGAAGCAGCTTCTATACTTGCCTTTAGTTTGCCCGACGGAGAAGTAAAAGCTTCCAAGGTCGTAGCAGGAGTTAAGTCGGAGAGCAGGTCGTCTAAGACATGCGATCGACTGATGGACCTCGACGGGGGTCTTGCGGCAGATTGTGGATGTAGCAAAGGTGCGAGCCTTGGGGCAGAGGGGGAGAAAATCGCTGGTCTCTCCATGATTTGATTAAGAATGCTGCAAAGTTAATCGTTGTTTTTTTGTAGAATGCAGTTGGCACATCGCTCATCAGACCGTAAAAGAGTGATGGTCTATAAGTTTCGGTAGCGAACTAAAACATAGCATATGAAGTACGAAAGAAGGTGAGGGAAAAGTAGGTGATGCAAGCTGTTTCGATCGAAGCCGTCCGTCTTACAAACTTCTTCGCCGGCTGGTGTTCGAGGCGGTTGCTTGCATGATTTTCGAGTGGGTCATACGAAAGTGTCTTGAACACCACGAAAGAACCAGAAGTGAAGTCCGTGATGTCCGTCTACGGAATCAATTTCTGGTCTGTCGAATAGATTTCCAAGGATTTCGTTCCCACTTTCTTGTCGGCTGTACAAAGTTGTGTAGAGCTGTGTATCGTTGTTCTCCGCGAGTAGCTAATGTAGGTAGATGGATCCAAACGGGTAATTTTCAGGGAATCAGATAAAGAGTGTAACGAGCGTAAGTCTTAAAGAATGATGACATATGGAACAAACGAGTGATTGACGGATTGAGTTATTAACGGAGCGATAGGATACGATAGGCTGGATTAGACGCGAGTGCAGAGACGCAGATGCAAATGCAAGGAATCAGGAAGAAGAATCTCAGAAGATGGATAACGATTGATCGCAGGCGGACAACAGGAGGGATAGCAGGATGCTGTAGATGCGAGAAAAAGAAGGAAAATTGTAGGCGATTGGGTATCGATACCTCTAGGTGGACACGGTGGAGGTGAGATGTGCTCTCGTATGCGTGGAAGATAGGTGTAGGAGATGGAGGTGGGAGTTGGGCGAGAGGGAACGTCTAACGTGCTAAGGAGAGATTGGTAGAGTTTTGCTTCTCCACGTACCAGGGGCCATGTCGGGTGGGAAATCTCTCGCTTGCATCGTACTGTAAGGTTACTGTAGGGTTACTGTACCTGTCTGTCGTACCGTACTTTCGTACTTTCGTACAGTAGAGATCTTTCTCGCTCATTTCATGCGCGTCAAATTTCACCTGGCTCCACTCCAATCCACCCAAATCCGCGCAAACCCACCTATTCCACCGCATTTCCCCCCAGTCGGCAGGGGCAGAAATTGAAAGGCTGGGGGGTAAGGAGAGACGATACGGTAAGGACAGCGGAAGGCGTGGTATTATTGGTATTTTTGGTGCTTTTGTCTGACTTCCCGTACCAAAAAAGTAGCGAATTGGGAGATTAGAAGCTGCGGATGCACCGGTAGAAGGATAGAACGGATACTTCAGATAACCTTAGGTCTAAACTTACCGAGCTCCGTCTGATGATAAAGTGCTGGATCATATTAACCATCATATTAATGATTCAAAGCTGCCCGCGAACTGACAGGACCACGAGGCTAATCAAAGACATCGATAGACTGATAGTTACCCGGTGAGATGAGAGTAGCGAAAGTAACGTCCACCGCCAGAGTCTCAGTCAATCCAGTTCCGCGAGGCCGGATCAGCCTCTCTTCTCTCCACGGTTCCACTGTCGTGCAGCTTTGACGCCGGCAACTGCCAACTGCCAGTTGAACACCAGAAAACCAAGGCCTTCTCACTAATCGTATCGAGAGCGAGCTCGGCATACGGATTGTGAAAAAGTTATACGCAAAGAGACCGTTGCTGCGTTGTCCGAGTTGCATAATTGCGGTGTCAACAAGTCACGAGATGAAATACATCCACATCCACAATCCAAATAAATTTATTACATCAATGGATACATCGCCGACGAATCAAGTGCTACAATGTCCTCCCAGCCACCCGGAATTTCCCAAGCAAGAACTGCTACAAAGTACAGGAGCAGAGTTCAACGTAACCTCCGTCATACCTCTCGATTCTCGCAAAGTACCACGAATTATCCGAGGTGGCGGTGGCCAGAAGACATTGGCAAACTTTGCTCTGCGCTCTACTCCACCAAGTCTTCCTATAGAGGGGCTGTGATGGCAGGAGGGGTCTAGCCACTCGAGGGTATAACTCTGTATACCAAAAGCTGGATATCATTATGTTATCGCTCGGGGCCGTGGGTAACACTAGATGTACCAACCCCCTCCTTACTTTGCCCACATAAGAGCGACCGCGAGCAGTCCCATGTCTCTCGCTCTAAAATGTTCCCCGCACTCTCCAGAGTTCTCCATATTGGCAAAGATACTCTTGACTTGGATATCCGGGCATCGGAGCACCATACACCTTAGTCAATGAGACCAACCAGCGATGGTTGGGTAACCTAGGACGGTTGTTCACCCAAGCAGAGTATGCAAACAAAGTATACGAGTGTTCGTTGCTCTTTCCACTGTTGTCGCTATGTTGCTGATGGTGGTACGTAACTCGGGCTGTCTTGCTCTCTCTCATCCATGAGACCAAGCACTTCGATTGCTCACACAGAGGAACGTTCCTGCCCTCGCCGGTTCTGCAGGTAACACCGGGAGCTAAGATCTATCAGCTAACGTTAACTTACATCTTGTGGATCGTGGATTCTGATTCATAAAGCTCCAGCTTCTCGTAGGTAAGAAATCGATGAGCAATGGTTTCAAAAGGTAGAGTACGCACCGCCGCCGAGTGGCATACCTTCATGGAAAACTTCGTTTGATGGCTGTGAGGTGAATTTCTTTCAGGATTGCAAGAAAGAATTGCACTCTCCTTCAATAGTATCACGGAGCCAGTAGAATGACAGCTATCTGGAAGCACGTCCAAAGCACACTGGTTTCCCTCTCACGCACAGTCGCTACTTTTACTGAACCTAGACACAACCAAGGCATGGATCCCACTATAAAACTTCCCAAATGAAGTTCAAGTCCATCTCATATATTGAGACTGATTTTCCATATAAGTTTCGGGATGTTTCAACGCGCGACACCTTACCAGTTGACGTTCAGCTGTGGGAATTAACTGCTCTTCTGCTTAACATGTTCATTTCGTTGGTTTCCTAGACTATGTATACGATTATGTTTAATTTCATCTCCTGGCAACTTCTATTCCCTCTAGAATCATTAGCATGCAATAGTAACTGTACTTGTAAGTATTCAACGTGTAATGCACAAGTCACATGATTGCTATACCGCCGCTCTCTGATCCGGCAGGAAGTTTATCATCATCGTCTTGACAGCCACATGTGACTTCAAACCAAAGGTGAAAACTGAGGACCGCGTAGGTTCGTTGTTGTCAATTTGGTGCAAACATCCGGCACTCAATATGATTTCCTTCGTTCCTTCCGCTTCACATCTTTTCTTTCTCGGAACATTGCAACCCATTTCCCATATGGAAGGCACAAAACGGAACCAATTGTCACTTACAAAACCCTTCCTCTCTTCAACTTTTTCTTTCTCCCCTCACCTCCATCATCAACAACAGCAATTCTTGGCTTCATTTTTGGTTGTGTTTTTACATTGAGTTAAATCAAGCTTAGAGCATCACTTCATATATTGTGTTGAATTCTACATCTCCAATCATCATGCTCACTCAAATCTTCTTCACGGCTGTTCTTCTCAGAACAGCCATTGCTCAACGTCCCGCAAACATCAGCGTCTGCGACTACTACACCACAGCTCTACTGAAAGATAACACTGCTGAAAATCAAGCAACTCTCCTGACTCTCCTCGTCAATACTGCTGTCATTGGCAACTGTAAGACTTACTCATCCCGCATCCCTACTGTTCTCTTTGCCCAAATAACTCGAATAAAAACTAACGAACACATCCCAGATACCCAACCCAACACCGGCATTGCCGTCCCCGGTATCCTCGCTCCAGGAACCTACGACGGCACACAAGTTTCATTGGCCAAATACTTCAATGGCAATCTTGCTTCAACAAATAGAGGCGGAAGTGAAGGTGTTAAGGTCAATTTCCTCGACGGAGGTGGTGCTGTGCCGCTTACGAAGAATTTGGCTGCGGATGATAAGGGTTCGAATCAATAGTAAGTGATTTATTATTCCAGATAATTAATGGTTGAAGGAAAGGCTGATATTAGTAGCCTTCTTCTGACCCATCTTTATGAGTATTTTGGTGTTGTCCTGGGTTGCTCTAAGCAAGGTGGCGATGCGTTTCCTGACTACCATGGATCCGGGTCGCAGTATCAAGTTCACAAGTTCGTATCTTCTTTACCCTTTCCTTTCCCTTCCATACCCATCTTCATTGTCCCATCTCTTAACCTTCCACCCGCTCATCATCAACCATTTCATCACCCTTCAAACTAACACCTCCACAGATTCATGTCTCTAACTCACCCTGAAGTATCATACTTCATTCAACAAGTCATGCTTTCTGGGAAGTCCCTTGGCGTCGATTCGGCCGACCTCGTCCTCCTCGGCGTCGCCCTTATGTCCATCTTCGACTACCGCTGTTCGCCCCCTACTACAGTCGTCGCAGTTCAAGGCGCCCAGTTACAATCGATTTGCTCGGATTCCACCTGTCCCCTTGCCATGAATTCCACTTGTGCTTTGTATGAGCACGGACTTAATGGAAATATGGGTACGAGTGTGGTGTCTACTAGAGCTACCACGGTGGTAAAAGGTACTCCTGCTGTTACTGCCGCTGGGACTGCAGGTATGATAAATTTAGATGGGACCGCGAGAGTGAATTTTGGCACGGGAATTGCAAGCGCAAATGGGCAGACCACTGTAACAGGCGTCGTTCCGGGGCCCGGAGGAGTGAACAGCACACTTATTGCGGTTGTTGGCGGCACAGCAACGGTATCGAGTGGGTTACCTCGAGTTACTGCTTTCAACGGCACGGTTGTCGTCTCAGGCTTCCTTGATAGTACAGCTGCCTCACCTCTTGCGAGTGGCACCATCCTCCCAACGGGTTCAGGCGGCACTGTTGTAGGCGTCTTCCCCAATGGTACTACGATTATCTCGAATGGTGCTCCGAATGGCGCATCAGGTTCGTCGTCTATCATCCCATCCAACGACACAGCATCCATTGGCGGCGCTGCGAATAATTCAGATTCGACTCCAGTTCCGGGTACCCCTGGTTCAGCAAGCGCACCCGCGTTTGGACCATTCGCAAATGGAACGGCAGGACAAGGTGGAGTTGTTAATGGAACGGGTGTTGCAGGTGGCGTTGGGGGTGGAATTGTGGGAACGGGTGGTGGAAGCGGAAGCGGAAGCGGCAGTGGGAGTGGAACTGGAACTGGAAGCGGTAGTGGAAATGGAGGTGTTCCACCTCAGGCTAGTGATGGGGTTGCGCTGAAGTTTAGCATGTTTGTGATTGGGGCTGGGGTTGGGTTTGCAGTTGTAGGCTTGTTTTTGTAAGGAATTATTGAGGGGGTAGAGAAGAATGGGGAGAAGAGGGAGGGGAGATTGAGATAGGTGGAAGGGAACCGCCTTCGTGTTTCAACGTTATGTTCGTAAGGAGGACTGGGATCATAATTATGGTTATGATTAGCGTGTAAAGATAAGGGTATGGTTTTGTGATTCTCATGGGAGTTGTGGTTATAAAAAAGTCGAGATGGCATTAGATATAGACTTAGACAAGGACATGGTTCATGATTAATGGACTTGATTTCTATTAGCTTTGTGTTTGGATTTAAGTTGAGTTGAGTTGATATGAAAGTGCGCTGTCGGTTGTTCGTTTCCTCTGTAGAGATGAAGGGATTTACTTGGGAGGGAAAGATAGGGAGGATCATGCTTTCTGCTTGCTAGATGGGTTTTGGGTAGGAGGAGGAGGTGTGAGCAAGTTAGGAGGCAGCAACATCTGGTGATTTGGCTCAATGAGCTGGGGCATCATAATTATAGTTCTATATAAATTATATGACCCGAAATAGTGTACCACACCCATACTGTCTCTTCTAGTCCTTCCCCTCACATACTGCCGTATACGCCAGATGCATAACGGTCGGAGGAGAAACGAGCCAGTCGGTCTATTTGAGACGACACTGCATAGTTGGAATAGCCAAGTTTGCAGTATGTAATCCTCCCCTGCCCGTATCGGGATCGAAGAAAGGGAGGTATGTGGTTCGTTGGGAGTTGTTTGCCCAAAAGGTGACGTTACACGTCCAGTGTAGCTATTATGATACACTACTGGCCTTCTCACAGGAGTCGCGCAGCTAGGCGCGAAGCAAGGTGATATCGACTTCATTCCATCGCACGTAGTAAAAAACCTGAGCATGTTGGTGCTGCGAAATAGAAATGTTGCGGAGTCCGTAAAAGGCATTGCTTGTGCAGGCTGGGGGTGGATTGAGAATAGGCACCTGGGGGAGGGGATGTAGGTGGGAGTTGTGGATAAGGATGATACCCCATTTGATACCAAGATAGTGATCGGTTCTTCGTAACCATCCAAATCCTCGAGTCACATAGCTTGAATGCCAAACGGCTGCCGAACGAGCGGCTGATGGAGAGGGCGTTCTTGTTGCGTATGATCCCACATAGATAACAACCCTGAGCGACTGACAAATAGCACGCTCTATGCAGCTGTGATCCCAAATAGATAATGCCAAGATTCCAAGATTATAAGTAATGCTCGGGGCAATATTCCAAATCTTGCTGCCTGGCCCACAATGCACACCGCCGTCCCGCTCACTTGACGCCATAAACGAGGACGAGATATGCGAACATAATCATCCCGATCAATCCCCCCGAGCGAAACCTTCCATAGGGTCTAAAGGAAGCCCTAGAAGCACGGGTCGATCTTTTCCCGGCATGGAAATAGCCCAGGGGGGCTGAATCCCACGTGTTTGAGCCTGCACGCAAACACGAAACAATCGAGCCTACAGCCGCATCAGACGACGTATATGCGTAAGGCTGTGAAGCTTGAGGATGGATTGTTGGATTTTGACAATTGGGGCATGCATAAATGCATTTTACGATCTTTTGGAGCGAGGGGGCTTGGGTGGGAATAGGAGGACGTAGGCTGCGAGGAAGAAGAGGGTGCCGCCGGTACGGGGCCGCGGTCGCATTTTGATGGGGGTAGAGATGGTGCGGTTCGATGAAATGCGAGAGGTTCACTGAGAGGAAGAGGGCTATCCGCGTTGTAATGCGACAAGGAGAGGGTTAATCCAGTAGATTGATGGACAATATAACGTGGTGGAAGACTAAGAGGATGCTCCTCCTCATGCAGAGCCGAGTTGGAGCTCAAACGACCAGTCTACAAGGATCCTCGTCTTCTTGGAAAGTCGAACGTAGATAATCCTCAAGTAACTACTGGTGATAGTGCAGTAAGTATGCCTTCGACTTATCGTCACCTCCAGATGTCTCTCTTGGAAACAAACAGCATGCAAAGGTGGCACGAGGATAATATCATGATTATGTCATTCGCTGCTTACTTAAACTCACCGGGCCACAATCCTTCTCTCGGGCGATCCTATTCTTAAAATTGCTTGGCATGCGCCTCCTTCGTGCAACCTCCCTCGACGTCTTACACCTCCATAATTGGATATCGAGCGCGCAGAACATGGAGGCTGAGTTGTCGGGCAAGGGCAAAGGTCAAGTTACCCTGCCCAGCCTATGTCAAAACAAAATGATTAGGTTGAAGAAAGAATAAGTATTTATTTCCCTTCTGTAGCTCGCTCTCCTTTCTTTCTGCCCCTCTCTTTCGCCTCTATCGACTTTGGAAATTGGATGACTCAGAGTCAATATCGATTGTCTTGGAACAATTGGGAATCATACAATTGGGATTACGGGGACATCGAGTGAGATATAATATAAAAAGGAGATACAGCCTTGTTGGTTTGGAATATCGCACTTCCACCAACGAGCGAGCATACCAAAACGCGAACGAACGACCAAACGCAGCTCCTCATCAGCCTCAACTCGTCTCTAGGATTATTCTCCTCGAGCGAAAATGGACGAATCAATACAAAAACCTCAACGCAGTCTCTGGGATCGCGAGCCGGCGGATATTCAAAACACGCCGCCCATCTACCAAACTCAAGACTATGATACCAAGGTCCCGCCACCGGTTTATATGGCGAACGATGGGAAGGGAGACCAGCGGGAAATGGTTTATGTGGAGGAACGGCAGGTGGTGCAGGTGGAAAAGAAACATAATGACGATGATTTGGCATTGGGTTGTGGTGCGGGGTGTTTAGCGGCGGTCTGCTGTTGTGGATGCGTGGTTATGTGAAGGGTCGTGGACGGAATTGTGGACGGAATTTGGGGTTAATTGGGAAGACGGAGTTTGTTATGGATATTTTGGATACCCGGCGTCACGGAAGGGAAGGGCATACTGGGAAACAGGACGGAATAACGGGGGTTCGGTTTGGTACTGGGACTATGTGGTTGTACGAGTAGGGGCTTTCAATGGCTTTGAGATTAGGGTCCTGGCAACCACGACACTATATTGCGATGTCTACTGTCGATCTTTCGAATCTGACAACTTCCAACTCGTGCCGCATGTTTTTCTCGTGGGCACATTATTATTTGACACATCCTCAGCACGACAATGCAGAGAGGAAGACTATGCAGCTTCCTGAACTTGGTGAAAATACGAGCATACATCTAGTGGCGCTGGAAGTACAATGAGTGACTGCATGCAGTCCCCCCAGTCTCCTGGTTTTTACAGATGAAATGCCCATTAAATCATGGTATCTCGCAATCTTTTCCCTACCCTTCCGTGTGCTTGTATTGCGATAGTTGGAGTTGCATATTCGAGAAGTTCTCAATGTCACCATGATCAGTGTGACTGGAACTCGGTTCCCAGGTCGCGCCTGCCATCACTACCTCCCTTATCATATCACTCCCACGTCTAACTCCTCTATTCTGTTCAACTTGCTTCTTTATTGGCATATATTAACATTCCACCTCACCTACATCATGACCTCTGCTGAAAATGTATTACCTCTCCTCGACCATACTTCCAATCACCACGCTTCACCCTCGATGACTATTAAGCAGCTCTCAAATCGCCGGATAGTTGATGAAGTATCTGCAGTCGACGAGATCTTCCCATACCCCGAGCTCCCTGCAGAATTAAAAGCGGATATCTTCAACTACCTCAACATCGGAGATGCGAGCTCTCTACGCCTATCATCTGCCTCATGGGCAGTAGCCGGCACAAGCAGACTATTCCGCGACGGATTCAAACTCCACCCCCACTGTCAACCATCAGACATGAGCCGACTGCGGCAGATATGCGAATGTCCCCACCTAGCACCAACCATCAAGAAGTTCGTCATATTCCTCGACTCAAGCGACGCAAGGAAATGGACATTTTACTTCTCCGACGCACGCGAAATCCTCCGCCGACGAATCGCCAACGAACCCGGATATTGCGATCCCGTGGATCTAGCACTTGCTTTTGGGAAGCTCCCGAACTTGAGAAGTCTGGTGGTGACGACGCTGAGCTATCCGCTAGAGGAGGATATGTTTCAGATGGGATGGATCCCGAATTGGAACTCGACGATCGAGCAGGATAGGACGCAGTTTATGGCGGATGATTTATCGCAGTGGTATTATACATCTATCGTAGCGGCTATCAATGCTGCGAATGTTTCGCTTTCGTCGATCGAATTGGACTGTCTTCCGATGGATTGTCTCTCGTCGCAAGAGCTAGGAAGCCCGCCTTTTATTCCCCTGCAGCCCTCGCTGCATAGACTGTGTCTTCTATCAGAAAATCCCGGTCTCCCTTATAAATCCCTCTCCGCCATCGTGAGCAGTGTATCCCAGCTCTCAATCGGTTTCTGGGATTATGGTTTTACGTCCTGGCAGGATTCCCTTGTTGCGGAAAGAATTACATCGCTTCTTACGACGGCACGGAATCTCAAAAGACTGGATCTTATGTTCGTCATGAACCTCGCTACGAACATGACGCCGGACTTCCAATCCGCCTGGCGCTCTAACTTCTACTCTCTCACATTCCCGCATCTCGTCTCGCTCCGTCTACATCAAACTGATATCCCCGGTCCGCATCTCCTCTCCTTTCTCCTGCGGCACAAATCCACGCTTAAGTGTCTGCATCTCAGCGGCGGGTACGGGGTCGGTGCGGGAAGTGGCTGGAATTGCATGACGAGGTTTGAGTGGAGGGATATTTTGACGGTGTTGAGAGAGGAGATGCAGTTGCAGAAGTTTGAACTGCTGACGTATGATGATCGGAGGAATATATATGATTTTCATTGGAGGGAGGCGGAGAGGACCGAGGGGGCGTTTGCGAAGTTGACGGAGAGGTTTGTGAGGGGGTGCGGGAGTTGGCCGTTTTATATGCCGGAGGAGGGGTCGAGGGAGGATTATTGGGGGTGGAAGGTGGATGCGGGGGTTTAGAGGGAGGGGTAGAGGATGAGGGGGTGGCGGGTGTATAGGTAGATGGGTTTGGTGCTTGGGGTTGGATTAAAATTGGTTAAATACATGGGGATAGAAGGGGTGAATAAATTGAATACAAATGATTTCTACTATATCGACGCAGTATACTTGCATTCACTCAACGTCCCAAACTTCCGTCTGCCATAGAGCCCGACAATCAGATGCCGCACTAACTGGCGAGTAATTTTTTTACCAAGCCTAATAATCAAAAGGAAAAGGTGTCGGAATTAGCAGTGGCAACAAAACAGAATATAAGATCGGCAAAATAAGGCCCTGCGGCAGCTTACCCAACTTCTTCCTATCAGATCTATTCACCCTTGGGTGGCCAATCTGACGTGGGAGCTGTACTAGTCTTACATGCTGTAGTTGGTTTTATCCACTCGGCCATTCGACGAGGAATCGACGCGCAGGAGGGCGCGCTTTACTGGATATTGGACTCTTTCATATTGGATTATATATAGGATGGCTGGTGGGTGAGTGGTTGGAGGGACTCCGAGGGAGGGAGAGTGAATAGCGGAGGAAATTATAGTATGAGAGGAGCCTCAGTCTCACCGATTCACTATTTGCTCAAAGTTTCCGCTCTCTGTTGTCTTGTATTACCTGGAGGCTGGATTATTGGAAATGGGAACAAGTGCTGGGAGATGACAGTGGTAAGTAAGTGGATGAATAACAGAGAGTGATACGTGACATCGAGGAGCAGTAATGATGACGGATATATTTCCTTTGACAATAAAGTCACTACCCAGAGAACCTTTCAACCTCGTGCATATCACACCTATATACGGATATACATCAACTTCAGGTTGATCAGGTCTGATTATTAAAGGGCAGAGCATAAGGATCCTTCTGGTCCGATCTAATCTACCTTAAATTACATCCTGTTGGACCGGTATTATTGTGGTCATCAGTGGTGCATGCTCTGAGATAGACAGTGACGCTTGGTGACAGCAAATGCCGAGCGTTTGTATGTAGGTTCTCAGTTACATCGATGTCCAGAGTCAGTGGATCACGTGCTAGGGCGTAGATAGATAGGAAGTCCTCACCCAAAGTCACGATATTTCGCTGCTCAAGGCTTTCTCGTGGGGCTGAGGCATGCTTATGTTCAGTCAATGGCCTGCAGTGTGATAGAACCGTGTAAATCTGGGGTATTGCTTGATTAGCTGCATCAACTTTGTCCGTGAAACGCATCACACTCCGCAGACTTTCTACAAGCGAACGATATCTCGATTGTAACAACCTATAGCGCATTGCATTTGCATGCGAATGAAAAATAGGAGACGATGTAGCGCGCCTAGATACGTCGATCACCATTCTTTGTGGAGCTCAAGCTCTTTTGCACAAGTGCCTCCTCGATCCGCTCTCATGTGCAGGCTGAAAGTCTGCAGTCATTGATATGTATGTATAACATATATACACTTGTCTTCATGAATCACTATCGACGCATCTCTGATCTCAGAGATTCAGTTTCTATATTCATGATGAAGCATTGCCTTGGCTTCAAAATTCTGTTTCAACAAAGACACTGCCATCAGCAAGGCTCTACCTACTCGTGCAACTCGGCCATCACCACGACTAAAGAAAGGACGGCCATATGCATGGCGAAAACAGTGCAGTATTCTTCCTTCACTTGACAGCTGCTGTATGAGCGGACTGGGGCCGTCGTCCTTGAGAGATGTGCATAGAGAATTTGGTGTCCTGCATGAAGGCATCCAGTTGCTATCACTGTACCCAATGAAAAGCAGACTGTAGCGGCAGTATGCGATTGCCTTTCAGTCTGCCGGTATCGAATACTTGCGTACGTAAAATGAGTCCAATGTACAGCAGTGAGTCCGATATACAGTAGTAAGTCCAGCATACAGCAGTGCACTTACAGACATATAAAGAACAATATCCGTGAACAACAAATGTTCCCGACGAGCATATTTTCAAGCGGATGTTTTGTCCATGAACAATACCTGTTCCGACCGTATATCATTCATTTCTCAGGGTCGCCAGTCCTCATGAAAAGTTTCTTCTAATTTCCTGCATTTCAAGAATAAGATAAAAGCGAGGCTGGGAATATTCACTTGGTTGTCGTTAAAAAGCAAACCCCATACTAATCTCACGATCTCGGACTTTCCCCAGTCATCAGCATTGCCTTGCGATTGTTTATTTTATCATCGCAATCATGGCTCGCAAGAAGACGACACCTATTGACGTTCGTCAATATAAATCGGTTACAAGTATCCCAACTGCTTTCTTTCGCGGAATGGTTGAATCGGTTGATGTCGACAGCGCCCACGATCATCTTGTGCGAGCGGAACATGAGCCGCCACTCGTCAGCTTTGACTCCAACGAAAAGATCCACCAAATTCAAGCTATGCCGTCCCATGAGGAGCACAATGATTGTTTCGAATTCAAAAGCACCTGGATCTCGCAGTCAGTAGCATTGAGCGCACAAGGCGTTAGCCCCACCGATATAACAGGTCTCTATGGGTCGGACCAGGAGTCTCCAAAGTTGGCACCTACACAAAGGACTGGAATCACTAAGGGACACGGGACACGCATGAAGAAGTACAATCAAACCAGCATGCGATTAAAGGCAAGCAGCCAACATAAAGAAACGGAAACAAGACCGAAGCAGGCAGAACTCCCACCGTTAGACCCAATTATCCTCGAACTCGCAAAGCAAGAAGCAAGCGGAAAGAGTGCAGGTCGCAGAGACGTTCTGAAATATTGGCAGGATTCCCGCAAGAAGGCTGCGCGCGGCGAACCAGAGGATGGTAGCGAACCGCCCCGCGAAGATATCGACAGTGAGGGGAGTCAACAATCTTCCGAGCCTGCGTCTGAGCAGTACGTTCCTCCCACCGGCCAAACACATTCACAAGTAGCGGCCTTAACTTCTACACAAGCGGACAACGTCGCACACCGAAACTGCAGAGGCTGTTATAAACGGCATTATAAGTGCGACAGGACATTGCCAACGTGTTTATTGTGCGCTTCCAGTGATCTCGACTGCGTATACCTCGATGTAAGTCCATCGATCAAATCCAGCAGCTCTGACAACTAACATATCCCACGAGGCACCGGCAAGGAAATCTCCCAAGAAAAAACGGATGTGATAAATCTGGATCGCCAAATGATATCGATGGGTCGTGGGATGAAGAGGCTGCGGGATTTCATATGTCGATCAGGAGACGGTTATATACCTAGGAAAGAAGGTAGGAGCCCCAGCAGTGTTGGAGAATGGCTTCCCTAACTCGAAACAGAAGCGATGGGTATTATTGTGGTTGCAGAAGGGGAGGAGACTGTTGTAACGAACAGATTTACATCAAATTGGAAATGTTATGAATTTATATGAAAGCCGTCGTCGTTGAAGCTATGAGTGATGTGTTTTGAGAGAAGTGCGACCTTTGTTACGTGCCATCTATTGTGAAGCTAAAGAGCAAGATTGACAGCAAGGGAACATGGCGAGCATAAAACAGATATTCATTAACGTTCTGACAGCCATCTGTGACGAGAGATGGAGATCGATGAAGTGAGTTCAACGTGAAGAAGTCAGAGAATAGTTCAGCACGTGCAGAAGCTTGTACAGACAAACAGTGCCAAAAGGTCACCGTAGAACAAGGGACAATCTGTATCCTAATCGTCTTGAATCGAGCTCGACAAATAAAAAACATACGGCCTGAAGATTCGCTACCAAACTTGTCTCTAAACTCTCGGACATTTATATTTCGGTTGTCTGATAGTTATGGACCATACCTCCCGTCGGTAGTATAGTCGATCCTTCACGAAATCTATCTCTACTTCGCCAGGCGCAACACATCCCAAATGTTCTCAGAATGCTCGACCAGCTTTCGCCCGTTGCTCCTGCGAGAGTACGAGTGGTGCTTTTACCAATTGGTCAAATCAAACGTGCAAGATTCTTGAGTTTCGTGGAAAGACTCCAACCGCACAATGTCGTTGTACTGGGGGACATCAGTCCCGATTCACGCCCGAACAGAAGTAAGGCCAGGCACTGTCTTTGTGGGCTTGCCTGTACCTTATATGCTAACCTATGATAGATATGTTCTTCCCATTAGCGTTTCCTTTAGGAATGATTGTTTACGACCTTACGACCCATTATCCCCCTCCTTCGCACACCGCATTATCCCCTTTCGAGCTCTACAGGGAACCACTAGTTATCATAGCTCTGGCAGATGGCGCGGAGCTTCAGCATACATCCTACAAAGACACGAATGGAGGAACTGTGAACGGCAGTGGAATATCCCGGCTAGACCAAAATGTGCGTGAGCTGTATCAGGATCTAGAGGATTTGAGGGATAGGTATACAAAGGCTCTAGTTCACCAAGTCCTGGTCTTCGACTACAAGCATGAGGGCTCTGCAGCCCCTCTACCAGAAGGCTTGATTCCTATACCTACCCCAGCTCAATGCGGAATCACGACCATGAAGACTATGATGTGCGACATATCGGCCTTGCTTTTAGCAGAAATGACCACCTCCGCAAAGGCACTGCAGGCACTTAGCACAATCGAATCGCCCAGCCTAACACTTGCAAGCAGTCAATATAATGGAAATAGCTGGGCCATAGGATCACCAGACGCGGGTCCTTCCAGACGAAGTTCTCAAATGTCACAAATATCTCTTCCACGGGATGATTCAAGGTCCGGATCACCAGCTACCGCTATTGACCGCAACAATCACCGCATGTCAATGCCTGTTCAGCTTCGTTCTACCGGGTCAGACTCTGGCAATTCCTCTCCTTTAGGCCGTTCTGGGAGCCCTGCGACGACTACAACTCGCACAGAATCAGCTACAACATTTGACGATATAGTGGGTCCTGACAACACGCTGAGTATTAAAAACCTTCCGGCTCGACTGGGAACACCAAATAGAGAGCGCAGCAGAGATCGGCTATCGATGGTAGGTTTTGGTTCTGGAAGCGTTAGCGAGCGCTCAAGAAACAAAGGGAAGAGTCGTGTGGGCATTGTTCTTGGATCAATGTATATGATGGCTGGTAGATGGAATGACGCCCTGCGAGAATCGGTGGAGAATGCCGCTATTGCTAAGGCTAATCTTGATCATTTATGGCACGCCAAAGCTCTTGATAATATTCTAGTGAGCATACTCATGCTTGCTTGGGCAGGATTTGACTTTCAGATCCCGGCAATATGCTATGTATCTGCCGAAAAGGCACCACCAGCATCATCTACTGCCGATACGAAGAACCCTACCAACCGACTTGTATCCTTACAAAATCTTGCAGCGCTTTTGCCGGAGTTGTTGGACAGAATATTGAATCTTTACACTAGAGCTGCCAATAACACTGGGGAAGCTATGCCTCAGTATCCGTTCTCTGAGACAGCTATCCGTTATGCGAAACTGTCTTCCGCAATCCATACTGGCGGGGGGCATTTGAACGATGAAGTTTTGCAGCTCATAGTTCTTGGGACCCCCTTCAAGAAGGCCCCCTACCTTGCGACTCCGCGATTAAACATCCAGCCAACTCGAGGAGAAATCCTGAAAACTATTTTGAGAGCTTTTCCGGTCTATTCATCAACCGACAATCTAGCTGTTGTAGATCGTATAATAGTCTTGAGCGGCATTGCGTCCGTCCTTGGCTTCTTAGGTTACAACAGAAAGAAGGCGATGGTTATACGAGAGTTAGTTTCCGTGCTAGTTCCTGCCCTCGTTCAGGCTAGACTGAGAGGTGCTGCTGAGATGGGTGTTCACCCAGCTGCTGGTCTGGCTGCTTTGAGTGCGAATGGAAATACTAATGGCTCGGGAGCTCTAGAGCTGGGCGAGAGCGACGTTGAGAACGGAGTTGATGCATTCCTTAGTTTGTTGGGTCAAACCTATGGTGTTGTCGCCTCTCAACCACCCCCTAACTCTGCGGACAGCGATGGAGACACCAATGAAGCTATCATTGCCAGAATCCTTCATGATGCTTCTGTACGTGCTTTTGGGAGTCAAGCGCTGAAGATGGACGTCTTGAGGTCATGTATCAATCTCTCTGAAGCTCTTCCAGATTTTCAAGGTGTTCTCAAATTCACCGCGGATTTGCTTAGAACCGCTGGGAGTGGGATAGCCCCTGGCGCCCGCAGCGAAGATGCCTCGCCAAACATGATTCGGGAAGAACAGATCCGGTTAATGAGTAATATTACTCGCACCCTTGGCGCTGCGAGAAACTTGGGGGTCCACGATCTATGGGCCGAATACTGGGACGAGTTTTTGGTCCGAGGGGTTGAGCTTGAGGCTTTACCCGCTTCAACAACTCCTATTCCACGCACACGTGGTGAGCTTCCCGATGGAGAAACGATCGCTACATCCAGAGAAATAAATCCTTTCATTTACAACCCCTTCCTACGACCTGCAAATGCTTCTATCGCCGACCATATGATGGTAGCAGGCGAAAATGCGGTATTTAAGGTGACTTTACAAAACCCATACGAATTTGATGTTGAGGTAGAAAGCATCAAGCTTGAATCAGAAGGTGCCGATTTCGAATCTTCCATACAATCAACGGTCATTGGCCCGTATCGCACGCAGATTCTGACTATCAGCGGAACCCCGCAAGAACCAGGATCACTAAAGATCACTGGCTGCATTGTCAGAGTAAAAGGCTGCAGAGAGCGACGTTTTCCTATATTCTCGGACCCCTGGTCGCCACAAGGAGATATCAAGATCAAAACCATTGGGGTTGCTAAGATCTTTGGTCCTAAGCCTCGTCCGACAAGCGTTGGCTCCACCTCGTCAAATGTCACTCCATGGGGTGTAACACCTCCTTTGCCAACATCGCTGGGCCTAAACGTAATTGATAGACAGCCTATCGTGGCCATAAGGTCGACAACTCTTTCACAGTCAGCATTGATGGTGTTGGAAGGAGAACGACAGAAGTTCTCAATCACTTTAGAAAATAGATCTACTCATACGCCTGTGGACTTACTCATGTTTTCCTTCAAAGATTCAACGCAGGCACCGTTACAGACTGCAATGAGCAATCGTGAAGCATCACCAGCCGAATTATACGAATACGAGCTTATTTTAGCACGGAAACCAGCATTACGCTACGTGCCGCGACCAGGCGAGCAGCCTTACATTGCTCCTGGAGGTACTGCAACAGTCGATATAGAAATTCTTGGTAAACCCGGTCTTACAAGTGCTACTGTGCAAATCGATTATGCTCATCTTGGTGTACCGCAATCAGATATACAGGATGGATTCCACACTCGTCAAGTCAGCTTACCACTTACTATTACCGTGAACGCAAGCATCGAACTTATCAGGATGGATGTGCTACCATTCACTGGGCAATTACCGGTATCGTTGTGGGATAAGATTGAAGGCACGGCCATGTCCCAAGATTTCACCCCGCAGGATCATTGTCTTCTGATCCTCGATCTTCGAAATGCTTGGCCAAGTAGCATACATGTCTCGATTGATATCGAGAAGGGAGGCAAAATCGAAGAGGAAGTCTTCCCAGGAAATACATCTCGAGTGATGTTTCCCATTCCCCGTATATACCTTGAAAATCCGACGGCCTCAATTCCAGCTATTGATCCATCTCGTCAACGGCAATTCGTCGTAAGCGCAAGTCGAATATCAGCAGATTCAGAACGTGCTACACGAGAATCCTTTTGGTTCCGTGAAGCGATTCTCAAAATTCTGCACGGTACTTGGGAAACCCGATCTGGTGTCCACCGAAAAGGAGACATCGAGCTTCGTGGACTCCGACTAAGTCAACGTGTGATTGACGCCATAAGGATTGATGACATCTCCGTCGACTTCATCATCAACGGTACATCCGGCACAAAACACCATATCAACACCGACAGCTTTTCGGAGATCAAGGTGAAAATCATAAATCGATCGCCACAACCAATCCACCCACTTCTCCGTCTGCAACCTTCCATTCGCAATCACTCCCTCACACAGACCCTCGACATGTCAAAGAAGTTTGTCTGGAATGGAGTGCTTCAGCAAACGTTGCCCCAAATTCCAGCACATGACTCTATTGAAGTCATCATGGGGATGACGCCTCTTTGTCGAGGTGAATTCGAGTTGAGCGCTTCGGTGGAAGAAGCCAGATTGATTAACGCCCCAAAAGAAGACGCTGAGAAGGAAATCAAATTAGCTGCAAGAACAAGAGCGGATACGAACAATTTAATGGATACGGTGCTGAGTGCGAAGGAGAGGAAGATTTGGCATTCGAGAGAACCTTGTTTGCTTGTGGTGGAGGACGAAAGTAGTGAGGAGAGTGGAGATGAGGATGAAGAAGGTGGGAAGGATGCGTAATGACTTGCGGATGTACATTTACATGATTTTATGTATGAAAGAGGAGCAGATGGATGAATTGATGAGACAATGGGATTTTGAATACACAATGCCATGAGAGATAGAGTGGGCTAAGAAGGATCGCTAGAAGAGAGGTGGGTGGTGAAAAGGGGAAAATGCTAGATGAGATGAGATACCATAAATGGAGCGTGTAATTCTATCTCGGGTCCTTGTCCATCACTGTGCTGCTGTCCATACTGACCGGTGATGTCGCCACACACACCCTAGGAATTCATTGTACTTGCTTAGTCCTCCTACACTCAGTCCTTAGAGTAATGACATCTATGCGATAAATTGTGCCCACGCAGATCTCACTCACTACTCAGAAAATCACATCAAAACACAGCAAATATGCTTCTCCGCTCTTAACTCCACATGCATTTGAGAAGACATAAGCAGGACAACGGTGAGTCTGAATGTTTGCAAAATTGGATTCGCATATCGACTATGTACTATTGCATTCTGTATGTACTTCTTCCTTATTCCACCTCATATTTACATTCGACCACCGTGTCACCATGTCACTTAGTATCTCCCATACCCTTTCACTGTCGCTGGTCCCGATCTCTGCAACGTCTTCGGCAATAGCGGTTGGATCGTAGCATTCCACACCGTAGTGTACAATCTAAATTCACACCAAAGGTCAGCACAAAAGCATCTCCAGAACCGCTTTTCTTTCGCATATCTCATCTCCGGACGAAGAATCCCCTGCACCAAAAAGAAATGCTGAGACTTACCCCGGACTTCCATCCGCCGCCAAACTACCCGGTTCCAACGAACCCCACTGCTGCGAATCCGTACAGCACGGCGAATTCGTTCCCCAGAACGGCCCCGCCGCCCACGCCGTCCATCCAATATACTCGTCGTTCTGCGCCATGTAGTTGATGATGCCCTGCAGGTACGGCTTACATTCGGTGCCGTTGGAGGCACCGAACTCGGTGATCATGGCTTTGAGATGGTTGGTTTTCAGCCAGCTAGTCAGGTTGGCGAGGTAGTCGGGGGCGGAGCTGGAGCACAGGGAGTGGCCGCCGGAGAAGTCGACGTCCAGGTATTCGTGGATGTCAATTGCTGGGAGGGGGGTTAGTTTAGATGGGGGAAGGGGGGAGTGAGGGTGTGGAATGGAAATGAGGGGATGTACCGGTGTTCTTGATGGGGTCGTTGAGTTTTTGGAGGAGGGCACTGGAGGGATCGCTTCCTTGGGTCCAGGAGTGACCGCCAGTCCAGGAGTTACCTGGTGCGAGAATCCTTCACGATATTAGCAATGTCAGCTGATATGCATCTTATCAGCTTCACTTACAGATTCTTCGCGCCCGTCTTGCGAATAGCAGTAATAGCAGCCTGGTTATTCGCCAGCACAAGACTAGTCGGCATATCATGCGGCTACAACCCAGTCGTTAGCCTTACTCCTTTCTTCTAAAATTACAGAAACTCACCTCGTTCATAAGAGCAAAAATAACCTTAGTGTTATTCTTGAATCGCTTTGCAAGCGCGCCCCAGAAAGCACCAAATTGAGCAGTGGTTGCTGCGGTGGGATCACTCGTGTTGCCGATTACGGATCCGGAGAATGGTTGGGAGGAGGGGTCATTGTAGCGCATGTAGTTGTGGGGGTCGATGATGGCGTAGGAGGATTTGTTGAGGGTGATGTAGTTGATGGCATCGGCGTAGTAGGAGAAGTGCTGGGTGGGGTTAGAGTTTGGTGATCTGGGAAGCGGAAAGGGA
This sequence comes from Rutstroemia sp. NJR-2017a BVV2, assembly GCA_002946415.1. Taxonomy (NCBI): domain Eukaryota; kingdom Fungi; phylum Ascomycota; class Leotiomycetes; order Helotiales; family Rutstroemiaceae; genus Rutstroemia; species Rutstroemia sp. NJR-2017a BVV2. The sequence continues at coordinate 931,916 of NJPS01000054.1, forward strand.
AGGGGGTGAGGTGACGAAGAATCTTACAGTTTCGTTGAAGGTGGCGCCCAGGCCAGTAGCCAAGGGGCACATTCGCTCCAAGAGGAATGCTACTCGGAAGAGATTCACCTGATTGAAGTTGATTAGCTTTTATTTCTAGAACACAACTATGCGCAAATTGGCTTCGGTAACACTCAAACGTACCTTATTCTGGTCCACATAGACATCAACACCGGCCGTGCTAATGAAAGAGTAATCCACGCCGAATCTCCCCGGTAGCCCAGTGCCAACTTTTCCGTAGGCACCAAACTCTCCACCACTCTCTGCTACTCCTGCATAATAGATAGTCGCCTTCACGGAAGTGGCGAGCAGTCCCGCAGCGGTTATAAGACCTTTGAAAAGCATGGTTCTTCTCTCGTCGAGTCACTGTTTATTTCAGATAGGAAAGCAGAGACAGGATCTCCCAACTGCCATCTCTCCACACGGGCTCCACCCACCCTTATATATACCTTCATCTCATGTCTTAATAACCCACAACGGATCCCCTCCATCCGAGATTCACCTCTCTACTGACTACCTCGCCCTCGCCACCCACGGATCATCGGAATCTCCGTACACCCGGGTATATCAACAAACTCATCTCCCAGGATCCGGTCCCAGGTCCCAATCTCAAAGCTTCAGGAACCGCATCCTCCAACCAATAGATCTGATTCCCTGTGCAAGAAGTCTATCACATTTAGCATGGGGCGAAACTAGTCAAGGGGTAATCGGGGGCCCGGCCCGTAAACTTCAACTAGGTTGCGGGGACCCCGCCGGGAGATGTTTCTCCGGGGTCCTGTTCTTATCTAGAGATATTGAGGTCGAGTGGAGATCGTGTATTTGGGGGTGTTTTTCCGTCAATTGTTGAAGATCATGTGAGAGTATGGCCGAGGGACAATTTGGGGTTAATATTAAGTTGGGATAGTGGTGAGTAGATCCTGGCAAGAAAGAGTATCGTCGCGGGCTTATGAGAGGCTATAGGCCGTTGAGACTTGAATCAAGTGATTCTTCTCCTTGAATTGGCTAGCTTCTTGCATCGATAGTTCGGCGAGGAAGAATGTCAGTTGGAAGAAAGTCAGGAAGTTATGGATCGTCAAATCTTGTTTGAATCCGAAGTTTCGTGACGCCCACGACAAACGCCGCTGAATGTTTTCCAACACAGTCTCGTCATACTTACACGTTTACCAAAGCTCAAGTCGCTAACCTAAAGCATATGCTGCTGTAAATATTCGCCATTCCTTCTAAGTTCAAGATATCGTCGTTGGAAATACGCGTGATGGAGGATGCGGACAAGGTTGCAGTGGGGTACAAGTGTGATCGATCTATTTAGGCTATAAACTTAACCTTACCGTACACATGGTTCACCAGCACGTAGAAAACGCTCAAGACGTTGACAGAAAAAGTATGAAATTGACTATTGACTATAACTGATCCTACAACATTACATTCATTAAGAATAACAAAACAAATAAATACAAACCGGTCCTAATAGCATACATCATATTCTCATTATCCCTTCCTCGAATAGTAGCATCCGAACCAACGAAAGAACAAAACCTTCGAGATCCTATCAATTTCAGACCAACAATCACGGAAATACGGACCATGGACTCAATAAGTAATCGAAACACTACTGTGCGCACTTCCAGCCCTATGCATATTGGGTCTTGACCCACTGCTCTGCCTCAACCTATTCTCATGATAGCTTACCCTGGTCGTATCCATGAACTCAAAGCTCGCCGGTCGATGCCAGACGCCGAGCTCATCCGCTGCCTTGAGCTGCCACTTATCAACACTTTGTAGTTTCGCCGCTTTCCATGCTGGTTCTGCTTCGAATTTCTGGCTCACGCGTTGGAACAGATCAATGTAGATGCTTGGATCCTTATCCCACTTGCCCAAGCGTTGGTAAGTGCGCTTGAGGAAGTCTATTTGTTGAAGAGCAATTCGACAAGCGTCAGCATCGGATAACTCATCGCCTGCGTCGCGGATTGTTTCGCGAAGAAGTTCTTCGTGGATGCGCATTGCTTTCGCGTGTTGCGAAGAAGATGTGTAGAAGGACGAGAGAAGGATTTGCATCTCAATTGTGGTCGAGTCGAGAGAGCCCCAAACGCGGCGGACGTTGTAAGTCATGTCTTCGCAGAGATGAATGGCCTCTTCGATGTGTTTGCGGCTGAACTGAGTCTCCACTAGGAGACGGCCAATATGCACCACGGTGGAAGAGGACCAGGAAGTTTGGGTGTGACGTGCGCTCCAAAGTTGAGATAGGAGCCACTGTGATTTACTGTTAGCTACATAATTGAAAAGTAGAGTGTGTGCTTACCTCGAGGTTCTCCAAATCATTAATTTCTCCAAGCAATCCGCAGGCATTGTTTAAATCGTTAATGGGCATATCCACAACATGGAATTGGCCAGTTCGGAAGCGTTGAATGATCTGCTTCATGATAGATCCAGCCATGTCAAGAAGAGAAGAGCGAATCTTGGAATCGATAGACTGGCCGTTCTTGTAGTGCGCAAGGGTTATCGCCAATCGTAGACCCATATCAATCTTTACCAAGTCGTCATAGCCTCCAGAGAGTTGTTGGAACTGGTCGAGATAGTAAGCGAGCTCGCGGGCCTCCATGAACTTGCCATGGCTCAGATGTACGCCTGCCGCTTCAATACCGACTTGTAGCACGGATACGTCCGATCTGTCCTCGCTCAAATTGAAGAGAACAATTTGCATGAATTCCCTAATGACCTTGTCGTTTTCAGGTGTCTTGATATTCAGGTAAGCCTTGAAGTAATCCAAGATCTGACGGTCCGCAATCTCAAAACCGGCTTCATCATCTGTATTCCTCAAGAAGGAAAGTAGTCGGGAAGCATAAGAAAGAACAGTGGCGAAGGAGGCTTTTTGATTGATGGACCGTTGGTAAATCTGATACAAGAACACTTCTGTAAGTAGATCGGCCATGATGGACGAGAAAAACTCCTTTCGATCTGTGACCGTGGCCTCGAAAGAAACCAAGAAGACCCAGGTATAAGTCTCAAGTTTATCTTTGGAGCCATTGCTTCCAAACACGGCATTGGTACGAAGCTGTCTGACCAGCAGTCTCGCTTCTGACTCCAACCCAGCACGTTTGTAGAGATTTGCGAAAGTTACTGCGGTATCTGACAAAATTTGGGACTCCTTTTCTTGCTTAAGAACATCCAGAACGGTAGATCGTAGTAGATGCTGTGCTTGATTGCTCGAATCGGCATTGCCTTGCTTCATCAAAGCACTTGTCAGGTGTCCAAGCCAATGCAGCGTATCACGGTGACTGTATCCCTTTTCGGCTTGGAACTTTTTGAACTCTTGCCTGTACAGTGTCATTGCTTTTGCGGATGCGAAGAGTTTGGATGTCGAGTATAAGTGCGGTAACCTCGTCTTCGCCGCAATTACTGCTGACAAAGTCGCCTCCGAAACGTGACCTTTCGGTGCTTCGTGAGCTTTTGCGCCCGCATCTTCATACATTGCTATAGCTTCTTCATGATAGTGCTCGTTATCTTCATCAATTTCGGCTAGTTGGAGTGTAGCCTTGATTGTGACTTCGTGATGAACGCCATAGAAAGCAAGACATGCCTTATGGAAATCCACTGCAAGTTGACGCAATGCATTGTAATGAGGCTCAGGGGTTACTCTTGTGATTCGGACGTATCGGTGATACAGTTGCTCGGCAACGTCTGATTTTACATCGTAGTCCTTGCCATGCTTGATGAGCATGTGCCACAAGGAACTGCAAATCTTTTGGGCAGTGGCGTACTGGCGTTGTTGCTCATAAATGTTACAGAGTGCTAGAGCTGCTCTCATTGCATCCTTATGGCAGATATCCAAGTTGTCTTTACTCAAATTGGCATGAATGGTGCGATAAGCGACCTCAGCACTGTTTATGTCGTACAGCTTCATGCTCAGATCACCCAGAGTGTACAAAGTCTTGATTGTCCATGAATGGGTCTTTCCGTGGCGTCTTTCGACTTCGTGATGGAGATCTTTGTATACAATGATGATCTTGGAACTCATTGAATTCGACTCATAAAATTCAACCAGTTGCTTTGATGTGGAAATGATGAGTTCGTCTGACGATGCAGGCGAAGCTTTGACAGCATAAAAGACCTTTCGATAGATGAGTTCGGCAGACTCAACCTGGCGAAGTTTGAAGTAGGAGAAAGCCAATCGATTCAACAACTCCAAAGTTTCATTTGTGAAATTTGAGGGAAGTGGCAAGTTGATATTTGTGCTGGAGAATGATGACCAAAGGCGAGTCAAGGTCGATGTAGCAATCTTCACTACTTCGGACCACTTCTGCTCGGAATAGTAAGACGTGCACAACTTAGTGGAGGTGTGCACAGTGGTGACATCAATCGTTGTCGTGGTCTTGTTAATGATCGTCTTCTCAAATGTCTCTCGAACGGTGGTGATGTCCCATTTTGTCTCTTCGGTCGTGGTCTGCGTAATCTCGGTGATACTCGTTGAAATTGATTTGGCTTCAGTGGTCTCCTGCTTACCGGTGCTCACATAGTAGTCCCAGAGTTTGGAGAATACCACGCGAGCGGCGGAAATAGAACCAAAACTTTTGAAGTATTCGGCAACAGTTCGGGTGTGCTGGATCAGAATAGTCGATTGGATTTCGCTATACTCGAGATCAGCATATACACCCCGAAGAATTATCTCTGCCTCGGTGATTCTTTGTTGTCGCTTCAAGAACTCGACGTAGCGAAGAGCAATCTCAATCTTCTTTTCCTGAATGGTGACATCGTAAGTGTGCGTCAAGGTTGTCAAACTTTGCCAGAGTGTTATTAAGACTTCTTCAGCCCTTACAACATCCTTTTCTTTCTCGTAAGTCTCGATCATCGCCCAGGCCAGCCCGATTCTCTTTGGATCAGCCACAGGGAGCCGCCGAAGACTGATCTCATATTCTTGCTTGACATTGGTACTTGTTACAGTCGTAGTAGTAGTGCTTGTTGATGAAACGAGTTCCCATGATCGCAAAGTCTCAGGTGCTGATTCTCCATAAATAATCAAATTCAATTCATAGATGTATCGTCGCCATTTAAGAGTTTCCTCTTTCTTTCCAATTGCCACATAAGTTTCAACAAGGGTCTCCACGAACTTGATGATCTCTTCGCTAGATGTATTGGTCGACTTTTGTTCTTCGATAATGTATTCGAGGACTTCGATTCGACGTAGCGCCAGCTCGGTCTTGCTTGTGATTGTAACAGACCAGGTGGTTTCAATATATCTTGTAGCGCACTTGAAGGCAAGAGAAGAAATCCTGAGTGTCGTAGAAAGTTTCCATGCCTCAAAGTAATATTCGTTGACCTGGTTTGCCGCCAGAATTCTCTGTTGCAAAACAGCCAGGTTGATAACAGTTTGAAGCACAGATTCCGACGATGCGCCGAGGACTGTTTTGCGAATCGAGTACGCCAACTGGTGTCTTTTGAGAGCTTCATGGATTGAGAAATGATGCTTGAAGCAGGCACCCTCAATCAGGGTCATCAGTGTAGAATCCGGGAAGCAGTTCTTGAAGCTAGATGTAATCTTGTGTTGGCTTGCCTCATTCATCGGAGATTCAGCGAAGTGCACGATCCAGTATCTCGATGCGTACTGAATGAAGGGATGACTCTTAAAGAGTTCATCCAAATCTTCTTCATCCAAGGCATCGAACGTTGACTGTGCTGGATGAGAGGAAAGAGTAATCTTAGCGTAAGCGACTGCCCTTGTCGTTAAGTCGTAATGGGCTTCCTTGAGATGGAACGGAAACGGTCCAGTATTCTTGAAATCAGCCACGGATAGCGCTCTTTGTCTGATATTTTCTTTTACCAAATCATGCGAAAAACGCACAAATCCACCATTCAAGTCAACTAATGGACCGATGGCCTTGAGAATAACATCCTCGGTGTGGCCAGTTCTTGGTACGCGATGGCAGTTCGTAGTATCAATTTCCAGCAGCTGCTTTACTTCTGTGATCAGTAACGGACGTTCGCTGGCAATAAGCCATGCCAGTAAAGACTTTGTGTCTCTATCCTTTAGATCCAATGACGAAACGATTATGTCGAGGAGAACTGCTAGGGTTTTTGGAAGGGTTTCAAGGCGCTTCAGTACCGCTTCCGACGATTGCTCTAGTCTTAGTATCTCGATAGCATACTGCACCCAGACAAATGAACCATTTGCCAGTTCCACGAGCTTCGGTGTAATGGAAGCAAGATCCTTTTGGTCCAAAACTTTGGATGACGAAATCAATGAGTTGGTAAAGTACTGAATATCGTACGCTGTATGCTCCGGCCCGATTGAAAAATGGAAGTATTCGGCGGCTGTAGGCTTCGTGAATGCGCGGGAGAAAACGATGCATTTCGTATTTGAATGCTTTGAAACAATAGCTCGCAGTCTCTCGAGAACGGCTAATCCTTGAGCCTCTCCGCCGGAAACCTGGTCAATACCGTCAACGACGATTGTCTGTGAACGATCGACTCGAAGACCCTTTTCTAGGGCAATCCACAATGATTCTTCTACTTCCGCAAGGGGGCTACCTCGGTTATACAGCTCATAAGCATGCAGAATTTGCTTGTATAGCGAATTGTCCCCAGCATTCAATTGGAGTAACTGAAGCAAAAGGCCTTTCACGACACTAAATGATGATAGCTCGGTCTTCAAATCGGAATCTGCGACTAGTTAGCTGTGTCATTGTTGACATATGGGTGTACAAACCGATGGTGTAACGAATCACTTCTGTTGCTCTGCGGTTCTTGAGGGACTCCAATCTTTCGACGACCCATTCTGAAAGGATTGTTTTCCCTGAGCCAGCGGCACCCGTCACGACGAAGACGCTTTTACCGCTTCTAGAGAACTCCGTCAGATGTCTGTCGAACCATTCGCATGTGAAGTCCACTCTGGAGGTATGCGTGCGGCGGTTGAAAGCGAGTATTCGTAAAACCCGATCATGGGGTGTTAAGAAGTCTCGGACTGCCTCCACTAGAGAGTCTGTGAATCAAATTATAAGTATTGATTCGTTTGTTAATTGAATAAGAACGTACCTCCGGGACCTGCTAGTTGCTTCAATCTTAGTGACCAAATCTTGTCTACAAAGCGATCACTGTGGAAGAAAAATTCGTCGATGCTCTTTCCAAACAGCTCATCAAAACCACGAACGCTGAAGAACGAGTCTGTATTGTGTTAATTTCTTCCAGGTAATTAAACATGGGTATCCTACCAAGGTGCCTCCTGCTATAATAGAGGGTAATGCCAGTTACAAGTTTTAGCAACTCTACATAGGTGGTGGTCAAACTCGCTTGTAGCTCTTCGACGGAGTGGATGAGCTCATGATGACGAAGGAAGCGACCAAGAGTGGTGCCGCAGTTGTAAAACACCCCAAAGACTTTTTCCAGGACCGATACATATTTCGGGCCCATCTTAACTAATAGTTAGCAACTAGAGTCAGATGAATTGGCAGAACGGTTGTACAAACCTCCAACAAAGTTCTACAGCTCGCCCAAATGATCGTGGCTGCTTTTTGTTCGTGCGGAGTAGTAAATGTAGCGATCTCCTCGGCGAAAGCGGATACCTGGCCAGCGAAAAACTCGGCCCATTTCAGAACTTTATCCCATCGGCTGCCACGGTGAGGGATTTGAAGAAGTCGTATAGTGGCAACAATGTCAAAGAATCTCTCAACAGTTGTGCAGCTCTGCAAAAACTTCTCCGATCCTTGGCCAAGTTCAGATCGATACTGCTTCAGAGCTCGTTGTGTCGCATCGTGAAGAAGTGTTGTCTGAATGTGATCGCTTCCATTGATTGTGCGTATGTCTGACATTGAAGACTGCATGCTCTGAAAGCTCTCAGAAGTCTGGCGATGAAGGTGAGCACCATTAGAGATTTGCCGGAACTTCGACACTTGAAGGCCGCCGCCATTTTGAGCCTCGACGGTAGCCATGTCTGCTGATACCGACTTCGACAGAAGGACTTCCGGTTTCGATGTGCAGTTTAGCGTAATCCGTATATTCTGCGATAAGGTAAGATGGAATATGGAAACGTCGCCTAGATGGTTAGAGACCAAAAGTAAAGCAAGCAAAAAGCGTAATGAACCCAAGCGTGCAATCCGAGTATTAGTGCTAGTAAGAAAAGGTTCCCTCGTATAAAAACGACGATGATGGAATAAAGTCGATATAATATAAGTAGCGGGACCGTGAAATATGTACAAAGTTTGCATAGAAGCTCTGGGCTATGCTGGACGACAACCCGCACATGGCCGAAGTCTTTGAAGCTGTGGCGCATACGCATCCATGTGTAATTTCATCTCAGGTGCGGGAGAAGAATGTTACAGTTCAGCCAGCCATATTATCTAGCATCCCATACCTCTATTCCAATCTCCAATAGATCCGACAACTATTGGAGCTCGACATAAAATTCGACGAGATCCTAATCAAGCAATCGGTCATGAACGTTTTGGATAAGGGTGTCCGAAAAACCTCGTTTACTGGACTGATTTTTATCCGGATTGATGATCGTATCTTTTAGATAGAGCATGCCATATCTAGAAAGTAGTCCTTGGACCATGAAGCTCACAAGAGTGCATCTGAATTGCCAGCCATACATAAGAAATGCGGGGGTCAAGTGATCGGCGACCCCTTTCATGAGTCGGAGAGAGCGAGCAGCAACATATATGGTTGGATGTATTCAGCTAGAAAGTGGCGCAAATAGAGTAGTAGCACCATCACCTATGGAACAGTTCGCCATTGCGAGGGGTTCTATCTTCTGTTCGACGATGGCTGTGAGCTCCCTGACGAAGCAGGCCATGCAGGGACCCCGCAATGTAGCATCAGTACGACTTCGTAGACCAGCATTATACAGTGCGCTGCTAGCATGTATAGAGCTGAGATAGTTTTATCCTGAGATTGTGAAAGTAGCAATGCACCCAAGAAAATTGGATGAGGTCGTATTCCTAACAGGTCGAAAGGTGGGCTGGTCTTCCGTTCTTGTCATTGAACGGTGCCGAATCACATTTATCGTAGTAGACATCCCCAATTCCTCGTGTACTGCAAACCGAAAGGGCAGGATCATCTACACGTTGATCTAGCTCGGTGTTATTGGATGGAAAAGTATGCCGGCAGTTTTGCAGTATATTGGAGCCAAGGCGTTGGTGATCCATCATTGGTTATCAGCAACGAAAGCTGCACTCAAGGAGGTAAGCAGTGTCGTTGTGCGGCTGTTTACGTTTACACCCCTCTGTGGATGATGTGAAGTTGACTCTTGTTCAGAGACGTTGCTGAAGTTTGGAGTCGGCGAGCACTAGCGTCGCGCTAAGCCTAAATTAGCCTGATGCGCGCAAGATTTGCCTCGCAGCCAGCCACATTTTCCTTCTTCTGGAATCCAATTCAACCATGCGGCAGCAACCGCAACGCCCAACGCGGCCTGAATACCGAGAATGGCAATGAAGTAGCAGGCGTTCATCGTTCAAACTGCCATACAGCCTTCAGCCCCTTGGAAGAGAGTTTTCAATTCAAACTTTGCCTACCTGCCTGCGAAGTTAAACTGCAAATCAATTCAGTCGCACATTGGTGGAGAATTTCTGTTCCTCCAATTTGTTCATTTACGAGTGCAAAAGCAAAAATAACTTTGAGGGCAAATTGAAAGCATTTGGAATTAGAAATTCGGCCATCACGGAACGGCAGACCGACTCGGACGTGCCGAAAGTCTGCAATGTGCTTTTCTTCGAAGTCCTGCCGACTCTTGGAGTGCCATCCACATTACGAGTGAAGCAGCATGTCGCACAATTCTGGTAGCAGGATTGATGCTTTCCAATGCAAAGTAACTGCAGATACCAGCACATGATCTATTCCTACTTGTATCATTGTGTCCGGGGGTTCAATTTTTACTGCGGGGGGACACTTATACTCGTATTTCATGCAGAAATCAACAACCTTGTTGTTGATTTGTTCAGCAGATGACTTACATTAGGATCCGGAACTCGGCTCGCTCGGCAACCTTGAGTACATTCGTGTCCCAATTCGACAAGCGAAGACTAAAGGGGGCCATGAATTGCAAAGATTTGCATCTTGCGAATTCTGAAAGAAGACAGAAAGACGTGCATATCGGTGAGACGTCAGAAAAAGTGACCTCTCTGCTGCTAGTTCAGGTTAGAGCTGGTTTGTTCTGATCATCGATTTACTGATTAACGTCTTGTTGGCTACAGTACATGGAGTGCCTCTCCTTCCTGGTTACGCAATACCTTCTAGAGATCACGATATCCAGGGATAAGGGGCGGTTTATTTTCGATGTTCAGCATCTAACTCAAGAACTCCGTTATCCACTTGACTGCATAAGCGGTCTCACCACCTTAACTTTGGTAAGACGGCGGGGAAATTGGCATTCAAGGGGAAAGAGAGCTCCACCGTGCTTACATCCCCGCTCCACCGAGGGATTATACCCAGGAGAACTTCTTCGATGCAGAATAGTTCCGCGCTATCTTTATTGATGGTAACTTAATATTGGCCCGTTCACCCTGATTGTGGTATATCAAATATTCTTACCATGTTTGCGGGTCTCACCACTAGCACTAATCAACTGCGCATTGTCACCATCTTTTTTATTTCGCTAAGCCACACTCATCTCTGGAAATGGTGCCTCCGGAAATGGAAACACCATCCACGCTATACTCCCTTATCCATGACTCCCTGTGGCCTCCTGGTAATGCTTAAACAATCTGCACGAAACTCGCTGAGTGCGGACTACCTACGTGCTCTCAAGCCAGCCGTTTCTCACCAAATCCTCTGTCGGATGGTGCGTGGTGTATGAGGTGGAGGATTCGATGGTTTTATTGAGAGAGAGTGGGTGATTACAGAACTTGGAAAGCACTGATTTTAAGGTGAGATTGACCAAGTATCACAGAGATATACGGGCCACTCACTAGCAGTCAGACCGCTTTGATTGTGGACTCAAGATATCAATCCATAAGGTTCATTATTCTCACATAAAGCCTAACAGCTAACCCAGCTAGCTATATCTCCTTTTATCTACTCCAATCCAACGCCCAAGAACTCCCTTTCCTGAACCAAAACGAAAGGCCAATCGATCAAGCCCACATACACTTCGCCGAATCCAGATAACTATCTCTCACCCCATATAACGTACTCAAATCATCCGCATACGCCTCATCCCGCAACTTCTGCTTCAAAAGTGCACTCTCGTGTCTCTTCAACATGACATTCCACGAAAACAACGAGTGCCCCACACCCGCAAAATACTCTCCTCGAAGCAAAACCAAATAATCAATTAACGCCCTCTGATCCCATCTCAGCTTCCCCAGCTCTTCCCTCTCGTGTTCTTTCAGCAGATCTTCTTTGTGCGTGACGAATATCCCGTGTGGTTTAGCTTCCGCGGCGAGTTTATGCACGGATGCTTGATCCCCCGAGGATGCGTAGATGATGGGTGTTTTCATGGCTTCTGCGAGGGAGATATAGGCGCCGGCTTGGGCGGTGTAGTGGGTGAATGGGGCGGCGGCGACGTGGCGTTTGTCGAGGACTTCGGGTTCGGTTTTTAGATGCACGCCGAGGAAGGAGGGGGTGATGATTGTGGTGGATACGTTGAGGGGGATGTCGTACCAAGACTGCATTTGTCGCAGTGTCGATGTAGCGAGTCTTCGCACGTCTTTTCGGAACTTCAGGATATGCCCGAATTCGTGCGCGAAGACGTGCCCGTCGGCGTGTGTAGGGTATTGAAGAATCGACTGCTCGAGATCGACGATGATGGGCACGGATTTCGGTTCGGGGGCCATATATTTCTCGATCCAGGTGTAGAGTTCACTTTGCCAGTCTTCGGGGTGTTCGAGCCCGCTTGTGGGTCTATTGGAGAAGAGAGATTCGGGGGCGAGACCACGGCGGCGGGGATTTACGGTGACTTCCATGTGATCGATGAGTTTGAGTTCCGGACAGGACATTTTGAGAGATTTCCGGAAATGTGATGCGTCGAACATATAGTCCATTCCTTTCCAGCCTAGGCCGTGGCGTTTTCCGAGATGTGATTCCGATTGCTCTTCTGCGGGCATCATGTTGAGATCGTCACCGTCCATGTCCTCTCGGAGTTTGATGTTGGGCATGACGAGACTTCCTCCTGCTCCAATAGCATACCGTACGCAGTTCAGTATCGAATTGCGAATATGCCCTACTCCCCCGCGATTACTATCGCACGTGAATATTAAACTCGAATTCCAAGTAGTCATTTCACAGACTGCTCGCATGACTTCGGAGCTTCTAGGTGGAAAATCAAATATGTCGTGCTGGTCCAGCGTTTGTGGTGTTGAAGGATGTGAGTGTGCACCACCGCCGTTCGAATTCCATATTATATGGTCAGGTAGTACCGTTGGGCGATCAAAGATTGTCCACAGCCAGATCAAACCCAGTGAGATACCGGCTATGGCGGCATATTTACGACTGACACCATTATGGAGCTGCATCTTGCTTTTGAATGAAAAACAGAATTTCGTGAGATGATGTTAGGAAAGAACATTTTGATGTCGTTGTCGTGGTTATGTATTGTGAGAAACTTGTGCTTTGATCTCTAAGGTGGAGGGGAGGAACTGTGCGAAGTGTGTTTTGAGATGGGATGGTCGGGGTGCGTGCTGACCAATCACATGCGGGGGTTGAGTAGTTTGAAACATTGATGAGGATGTTGAGACGGCAAAGTATGGTTTCTTTGCTGAAGATGCGTATGAAACATTCCGTGGCTGTTTCAATTTATTCTTGTGGCAATAATAGGGAGTGCTAAGTGTAGTGTGTTTTTGGGGAATTGCGGTTGTAGCATGAAGCGTTTGGTAACGTTGAATATCCAGAAACATTTTCTCCCACCAATTGTTTACGAACAGCTCTAGGGTACTATTTCTTGACGTGAAAAGGATATTATAACGAATATTTAATTACATGTCTAATCATTCATCTGTATATAGTAACCATGTGTACTCTAGCAAAGCAAATACCAGGGTATCCAGCCTGCCAAAACGAATTCACAACCCATTTCTACAACTACCCACGATTCACCGAGTCCTCTACATCATTTTCAACAATATCCTCTTTCTTTACATCAAGGAACCAAGTCGGTATACCCACCAAGCCGTAAGCCATGCCAGCTACAAGAAATGCTCCGCCACTCCACATACCTCCTTTCTTCAAACCCATACTAAAAGCACCTGACATCAAGGGGCTCGAAATCATACCGCCAATAGTATCCATCACCGCGAGAACTCCGAATAGACGACTGACTTGCGAAGGGTGAACAAAAGAGGTGACAAGTGATCGAATGGCTGGTTGAAAGCCCATACCGAGCGAGAGTATAACGGTTGCTTCGTTTGTTAGTCTGGTGTTAATGTTGAAACCTCAGTACTACTTACAAATCACGAATAGAGACGGCACTATGGCCAATGCCATACCAAGGCATCCTACGACCAAGAAAATAACAGAGACTCGGCCGACAAGCAGATCTTTCACTGCTGGCTGGAGATGGAACTTGTTAAGAAATGTGTAGATAGCCGGCAGAATGACAACCAGGAGAGTAAAATTTGTGCCTGAAGCAAGCGGGATTAAAAAGCTGGCCTAGTTCTATATTAGCTGTTAAGTTCTAAAATGGGATGGCAAGTATTACCTCGGAAAGCTTCCAATGCAATCTCTTAGAAGCAAGCTGTAGCAGAAATGGATTTATATACCCATGTATAGATTGGGTCAAGAAAACGAGCGATAAGACGAATATCTTCGGATGCGTGAACACGAACCGAGATTCTTCGAACTTGTCGAGGAGAATGCGCCAGTTCTTCTGAGTAAAAGATAGGGTTTCTTCCTCTTCTGAACATTGTTCTTCATCGTTTTCTGCTCCTGGAGTGGAGACGGGATTGTAGCTGGGATCTCTAAGATGCAGTGTCTCTGGAAGAGCAAGAACTAGCAATGAACCTGAAAGCATAAAAACTAATGACACAAGCATGGGTATCCAGACGTTACGCTTCATTAGCCACCACGCAAATGGTACTCCGCCAAACGTGGCGAGAAGCGCTGTAGCTGTGATTTGGAAGAATGTAGCTGCTCTTTGGCCATAGTTAGTTTGGTGGAATGTCTGGATAAATCATGGAGATGACCATACCTGTGTTCTTCCGGGACCACATCTGCAATAATCGTAAACACCATCGACCGGATAACTGCCGAACCACCTCCTATAAAAATGAACACGTTCGATGCCCAGAACCAGCGTATATCAAAGACGGTATCAAAATACACTTTTACTCGTATCAGCATGCTTTTCTCATCATCACACTCCTCTCTGTCTCCCTCCCTTCTTGTCACTCGCATTCCTCATTCCACGTCCTTATCTCTACTCCTAACCCCCACTTCTTCCCAACACTGACACCAACACCCCCAAGAAATAAAACAAAAAACTCACAAACGCTCATCGCCCACCCCATACTCGCCGTCACCCCTATCAGCGCCAAAAACAGCACCGTCCGTCTCCCAATCCTATCCGCCAAAACCCCATACGGCACCGCCATAATAAGACCCGGAATGCAACTAAACATCTGGTCCCAGCCCTTCAACATTGCCATTTTCCCCTGGATGACATCATTTTTGCAATTCTCCTCGGGAATCGATCCGAATGGGAGATTGGTTTCGGATTCAATGCCAAGAAGAGAGGACACCGAGATTGATGAGGAAAGATTGGGGGCGGAAAATGGTACTCTGGAAAAATAGGCTCGACATATTATATCCTCAATTATACGCGCCGACGGCGCCTGGGACATGAAGTCGCCGATTTCGATGAGGAAGATGGAGACGATGCATATGACGGAGACGCGCAGAGCGAGGCGTTTCCGCTCGATGCTTTGTTTGGCGACATCTCTACCCTCATTTCCAAGTAGAGGATCGTGGATTGATGGTTCGCGTTCTGATTCTAATTCGGACATTTTCAATCCCCTATTCCCAAAAAGAGAAAATTAAAGATGAGGAAAAGTATAATTACAAAAGAATAAAGTACATATACATACAGAGAACCAAGACCTTATCTTATATACACCACCCCCATTCATCTCATCTCATTCCATAAATCCAACATATTCCCCTGTGCCTGTGCCTTACCCTCGCTTTGAAACCCGGAGTTCGGGATAAGCCACTCTCCCACATTTTACTCCGTAGCACAAGCGACAAAGCCACAATTCCGATAGGCTGGTGCGTATGGACGCGGACGCGCGGCGATAAGCACTTGTGTCTATATCCGATGTGGAAGGTTAGCCTTATGATAAGCCCAGGGGCAGGATTCGATGAAGTATCAAGTTTCTTTTGCAGCAACGAAGCTTGTCGTCATCATTTCAAATATGCAGAACGCGCAATTGGTGATGAATGGGAATAGGCAGCGACATTTGGGACACCAATGCCGACATGAGAAGATTGGATGATGGATGTAAAATATCTTATTGACTCCTATCAATCGTGCTTCATGATAGATAGATAGGCTGCGGATAAATGCATATGGGAGATGCACTGCATAGTGTTTCCTGTCGGGTTACATTGTTTACGTATGTCCTACGACGTGTATTGAGACGGGGGGATAGGGTCTCGTGGTTGGGCAAGTCGATGGGTGTCATGGAATGCGGTTCGTTATAGGTAGGTCGTTCGCCGACTACGCGGACGACAGTCGACGAATGATCGATTGAACGTTTCATTCGATTTTTGGAATATGTACAAGAAAGATAAACACTTCTCATAACCCTCAGTCGACCACTCACTCGACAACCCAGCCTTTCCCCTTAACCTTTCTCTGCACCACCTTCCTAGCGGGCAACGGCCAACCCATTCCACCTGTCCCCTCAGCCCTCAAATATGGCACCACCCAGCATTCCCTAGTCTCCCCATCTTCTCCTTTCGCAGGCAACTTTCCTTTCGGCATGACCTCTTTAATCGGCTTTCCATACTCCAGCAGCGAGGTTCCCTTTGCCAATGCGGCAAGCTGCCCGCCAGACACATCAGTCAGCGCATGCATTCTCGTCTTCGGCTTTTTATGCGGAGTATTAGGATCTGCAGGCGGCCGTTGCAAATACGAGTAGATGATGTATTCAGGACATTCTTTCGGACTGAGATGAGCAAGGGGAGAGGCAGGGTGGATATAGACTGCTTTGTCTTCATCTTCTGCATCAGATTTCTTAGATTGCCGGAGATGGGAGGGGAAGAGTGTTAGGTAGGGAACATCAATTGCTCGGGTAGGTTTGCGGTATGAATCTGATGGTGTGGGCGAGAGATCAGCACGGATAGCTACATGGTCAATGAATCCGGCTGCAACCATCTGTTTCAAGGCTTTGACTTGTTTTGGAGACGGTGGAGATAGTTTCTCTTCATATTTCAAGGCGGCGAATGCGGGAATATTCGTGCGTAAAAGATCCGTGATTTGGCGACGGAGTTGAGAGATTTCTTTGAGTGTCTTGTAGCGTACGTAGTGAGAGGCACACCAAGCTTCAGTGGGCTCATGGGCAAATTCTCCCACAGCCTGCAGTAGTTTGATAGCATCAGATCGGTCGTCTAAAAAGGTAAAAGACTGGTGCACTTTGTTAAATTGGCGACGTAGATTGGCTCGGGCGTCCATTTCGATTTTCTCGGCGGTAGTAAGATAAGTATCCTCATCACGAGGTGTTGCCGCAGGAATGATTTGATTCTCAGGAATGAAGATGTCAGCGGCGGAAAGACCTGCGACCAAGGCAATCGTATATGGCAAGCAATCGTGTAGATGCCCTACGAGAAGGATACGCGCGAATCGTGGTGAAAGAGGAAATATCGACATGGTCGACCCAGTTGGCGTGATTTGACCAGACGGAGATATGGCAGAGAGATACGCGAGAAGCTTCTCTGCACTTGCAAGACTTTGACGATCTGGTGGAGTAGGAAATGGGAAGTTGACAACGTGCTGCAAATTCATTGACTTGAGCTGTAGGACTACACCTTCAATTGGCATTCGCAGGATTTCCGGCTCCGCAAACTCATCAAAATCACGCTCGTAGACAGCTGAAGAATATAGTCGATAGCAATGGCCAGGACCTGTACGGCCGGCACGACCAGCACGTTGACTGGCACTGGCTTTACTAATCCAGCCGACCTCGAAACTCTGTACACCCGTGGTCTTGTCGAACTTTCGCTCTTTGGATCTTCCACAGTCGAAAACATAACGAATGCCCGGAATCGTGAGAGAAGTTTCCGCCACGTTGGTCGCTAGTACAATTAATCGTGATCCATCTGGTGGTGGTTCAAAAACTCTCAATTGTTCTTTCGTTGGTAGTAATGAGTAAAGTGGCAGAATGTGCATTCTTGAGGGTCCAGTATCTTGTTCTTCTCCGATATTGAAATCCTCATCATCATTGAACGTTACTTCATCATCATCTTCATCGTCATAATCATCCGCAGTCGTATCCATAGTATCACCAAAATCGATGTCTTCAGCCTCAATCGGCGCATCTTTTCCAGATATTCGAACTTGCGGGCCGGAAGTACTGGAGCCTATTCTAAAGGCTTCTTTCAATTTTTTGCTGAGATGGGATATCTCATTCTGCCCAGTAAGGAAGACGAGAAATCCTCCTGGTGGCAATTTTCGATGCCCTTTGCTGATTTTTCGGAATGCTTCCTCAACATAATCATGATGCGTTTTGCGTGCGAAATGCACTGTGACTGGATATTGCCGACCTTCGGCTTGAAGCACTGGGGGAGGACTCGAAAACAAAGTTTGATTTTGCGTGAAGTCCGTAACTCGCAGAGTTGCGGACATGATTATTAATTTCAAGGGCTGAACAGCAGGATCCTCCTGTGCCAGCTCTTCTCTCAACTTTACCACTCGACTAAGCATACCTATTAAGATGTCTGTGTTGACACTTCTCTCATGTGCTTCGTCGATAACAATAGCAGAGTACTTGCGCAGAGCAATATCTTGTGCTACTTCTCTAAGAAGTACACCATCCGTCATGAACTTGATAGCAGTGTCTGGACTTACAGTACCCTCGAAACGAATTTGATATGCGACTCGTTTGCCGTGATCAGCAAGTTCATCACCGACACGCTTCGCCATACTAACAGCTGCAACCCGGCGAGGTTGAGTGACTCCAATCATTCCAGGATTGGGCGAATCTTTGGTGCCATATCCAGCTTCATATAAGAATTGTGGTACCTGTGTGGTTTTTCCTGAACCTGTGGCACCATACACAACCACTAGGTTGTTATTGTGAATAGCTTCCATGATCTTCTGTTCTTCTGCCACAACCGGGAGTTTCAACCTTACATCTTGTATGGTTGATGGCCGTTCTATCGAAACACTGAAGGCTTTTCTACCTAGATTACTTGTAGGTTGCAGCTCCATTGGTAGGGGATCCTGCTCGGCAGGTCTAGGCTTGAATCCATCTATTTTCGGCGTTTCTGTTGCATTTGGTATATTTGATGTCGGTTGGTATCCATAAGCTTCGTTTATTTGTTGATTTGCCCATGCTTTGAATGCAGAAGATCGCTCCGCTTTTTCAAACGGGTTCTCGCCCTGATTCTCTTCATCACTTTCTTCTTCAGACGTATCGTCTTCTTCGTCGTCATCGCTGTCTTCCTCGCCATTCTCAGAGCCATTTTCAGAGATAGAATTCGAAGCATCAGAATTACTGTCCGAGTCTTCCTCCTCGTCACTACTCTGAGCTTCTGATCCAGAATCAAAGCCCTCCCATTCTGGCTCTGTCGTTACTGGAGCTTCTGGTCTCAATTGGATCTTCGATTTGACTCCGCCTCTTCGCTGACGCTTTTGTATCACTGGCTTTCCATCACCATCCACCTCAAGCGGTCGTTTCAAGCCTGTGCCAACGCCAAAATGCAATTGTGGCGCTGGAGTCGAAGTCGGGACTGATGGAGGTATAAGTTCAGGAACGACAGCTGGAACGGGGACCGGTTTTGGCACGGTTGTGGGCATCTGTGAAGCGCGACTGTCTCGTTCCTCCTTGGGGTCTTCATCCATTTTATCCTCCTCACTGCTTTCACTTTCCGCATCTCTTACAGTCCTCTTTTCAAACAGAAGCTCTTCGCCATCGCCGTCGATATCCAGTCCACTCTGCCTTTCTTTCAGGGCTCTCCCCAACCGCTCCCTTCTCGTAAGACCACCTTGGCCCAGTTTTCTGCTGCTCTCATATAATCCACCTTCTTCTTTCCTTTGCGACAGCTTCTCGATCAAAATCCTGTTTTCATCCTTCCTTAATTTGGACTCGATATATTTCTCCAGCCTCTTAGCCTTCTTTCCACTAACTTTATTTTCGCCATTGAGTTCTTCTCTTAACCTTTGCTTCTTCTCTTCGTGGTCTGACTTTTTGGAGGGGAGAATTTCTGTCGCATTCGAATCGATCGTGGTTTCGGGAGCATTGCTCTTGTTTCGCGCAATTACTTTGTGTTTCCGTTGACGAGGTACGAATTTCGGAGGCATTTTGTCAAGGAATCTATCTCTTCGCCTCTTGGCCACAATTAACGCAACTGCTGGTGAAGATTCGCAATTCCAGGTTCTATTTCATGGCTCTCGGTTCTGAGTTTCGAACTTTTTTTTAGGTTTCTGCCGGGAAAGTGTCACCGCCTTCTAGTAACGCCATTACATTATGTCATCCACTAATCACAAGCAAATCATCGCCAGAATCTTTCACTGTCTCAACCTGCGGAGCTTTAAACTGTCTGCACGACACAATTGTTCCAAGCCAGTACTAAAGCGCTTACCTGTGTTCCCAAGTGGGATGACTCGGACAGAAGTCTCTTATCACGTGGTCTCATCCTGCCGCTTCCCGAAATTATCGAACTCAATCGTTTCAGGCCTCTGTCTGTTCCCGGTTCTTATGGTCATACCGCATCAAGTGCCAATTTCTTCTATAGGATAGCTACCTCAGTCAAATCTATTCGGCTCATCTTACATGCCAGAACCTCCTCGTTTTCTCGAGGTGTGTATGTAAATTCTCCGTTTGACAAGTTTGACGTCCGGATACACAAGCGTGTAAATCGAGCTGTCAGACGTCTACAACGGTTACTCTTAATCTAGAGTTCGGACGGGTGCTTGACGTATAGTGTGTGGAGAGTTACAGAACATATGCTTCTGCTTCCTTCCAGTTGCTTTGCTGGTCACATGTTGATGTCGTGTTAGTCTTTGTATGTATCATGGGTAGCATTGTTGGCACCGTTTGTTTATGCTATGTTAAACTCTGACTATAAATAGTCCGGAACAGAAGTGTAAGCTTTGATATCTTCATCTTAGATTCTCTCACCCATTGTCCGTCTTCATTGTGCTACTTTCGGCGCGCCATTGGTCTCTGCTTGTGTCAAGATGACTATGTTTCAACGAGTGAGAAATACCCTGCGAAATCCTCATCTAGAGGCCAGACGTGCGGAGGGTGTCCGCGGCAGTGCTAGGTGGCTAGACAATGACGATATTCGCCCACTAAAATTAGCTGATCGTACCTGGGATGTTTGGACTTATCTTACTTTTTGGTTCTCTGCTAGTATGCTGTTCACTTTCAATTGGTGAAAAAGACCGATCTTGAATAGCTTCAACTGTTTCCACGTGGTATGCTGCTTCTAGTGCTCAGTCTCTGGGCTTAAGTATGTGGGAGTCGATAGCATGTGCTTTCGCGGGTCAATGTTTAGTTGCTGTCATCATTGTCCTAAATGGTAGAGCTGGTGCTAAGTATCACATGTACGTCCCATTTCATCTGGTTGTTCGACTAATGTGCTGATTGGAAATAGTGGTTATCCAATCTTGAATAGGGCTGCATTTGGTGTCTTTGGCGCTTGGTGGCCCACATTCAATCGAGCAGTGATGGCCATTGTTTGGAATGGAGTCAATGCTGTGCAAGGTGGTGAATGTTTCTATGTAATGCTTCATGCTCTTAGTCCGAATGTTGCTTCTTTCAAGAACATCATGGGCCGCGGCTCAGCTCTCGACTCTGGCGGGATGCTTGGTCTGGGAATCTTTTGGTTACTTACCTGTTGTTTCTTGATCATCCCTGTACCCAGGGTAAGCGGTCCCATATCCTTAACTAGTCTCTGATTGCTGATTCTAGATAAGATGAAAGTTCTTGTCTATATCAAACTAGCTGTGTTTATTATATCAGCCATCGCCATGTGCGGTTGGACTCTAGGCATGGCTGGCGGTATTGGTCCAGTTGCGCGTCAACCGGGTACTGCGAAGGGCTCAGAGCGAGCCTGGCTTCTCGTTAGGTTCACATTTCTAGGAGCAGCGAACTGTGCAACATTTGCTTCCAATGCCGCTGACTTCCAGCGTTATGCACGCAAGCCAAATGATGTGATTCTTGGGAATTTACTTGGCTTCCCGATATCTAATGTTCGTTTATTCCCTCAGTTTCCTGCGCTCCACTAGGCAAATACTGAACACATCGACAGTTGATCGTTGCGATCATCGGCAACTTAGTGGGCTCGTCTAGCCAAGTCTTGTTCGGCGAGGTTATCTGGTCACCCCTCACATATCTTGATAAGATTCTAATGAGGAGCTATGATGCTCCAAGTCGAGCTGGTGCTTTCTTCATCTCGGCCTGCTTCGCATATTCTGCGATATTTTCTTCGATATTTGAAAATTCCATCCCCGCTGGAAATGATATCGCGGCTCTATGTAAGCAGGCTCTCCACTGTTCCTCCTTTTCAGCCCCTCATTCCCGAGTTTCCGCAAAGCAAGCCCTGACATTTCAATGCTATCCAGTCCCCAAATATGTTTCCATCCGCACAGGCTTCTTTATCTGTGCTGTTCTCTCCATAGCTATCCAGCCATGGTACCTGCTGAAGTCTGCCACCATCTTCATCTCTTTCCTTGCTTCATACCAAATTTTCCTATCCTCCATCACAGGGGTCCTTCTCTGCCACTACTACATCATCTGCCGTGGCTGCCTTGTCATTCCGGATCTATACACATCCGATAGAAATGGTTCATACTGGTATTGGAAAGGTTGGAATTGGCGAGCGTATGTCGCGTACACCATTGGGATTGTGTCAAATTTCTGGGGATTTCTGAACAACCTCGGTGTGCAAGCACCCATCGCGATAGGGAGGATGTATTATTTTGCATATGTGATTGGTATCGTCATTTCAGGTGGTGTTTATTGGACTCTATGTTGGTACTGGCCAGTGAGTGTACAATTTAGCTCGGGAACTTGGATGGAGACCAGCGATTATGTGAGAGAGGATGAAAGAGAATATCGAGAGGTGGTTGTTGCGAGCGATGACATAGGTGATGGCAGAGACGATCCGGAAATGGGTGATGTCGATGCAGAAATGAAAGAGAAGAAGATTATCGAGACTCAACAAATGGTGGTTACTGGATAGTGGTGGTTGGAAATATACTCATTGCATAGCATTATCCGCGGCGATGTTTGCGACCATCAACTTATATATCCAAATTACAGGAGAAAAATATCATCAAAGCATTGGATCAGGTGCGAGCTTCGAATACACCTTCGCGCCAATCATACGTTATAGATGTGCTAGCCACAATCCTTCACCACATTATCTGCAGAGGATTTGCCATTAGTCTCATTTATTGCGTAGTCGTGCTCTCACCGCGAAATATGTTTCGATAATTCTTTCAGACTGCAAAATAGCCAAGCAGCTAAGAAAAAAGTGGCTGATCAACGGCCAATCAAAGATCGCTTGATTGTCACTCAGATTGTCACTGATTCACTCCTTTGTTGCAGCCAGCGCAAATGAGGCGCGCGTAGAAGAAATAAAATCTTATGTGCTCCCGTGTGTGCAATAACTCTCTTTACCAGGCATCTACATGTGTAGAAAAACTTCAAGATGAGTGTTCTAACGCCATCAAATCATGATGTTATATCCACAACGAGGACGACCAACCGAGCGGATGACGTCGAGCAACAGCAGCAGCCGCCATCAAACAAAGAGGGACCTAGCACATCTTCCACAGAAACAGCTGAGCCATCCGATTCAGGACTTGAAGACAACTCCAAGGTCCCCAAAATGCCCCTTGCCAAACTCTTCGTCTTCTTCGTCTATAACTTCGGAATCTTTGCCTGGGGCGGCCCCGTCGCTCAAATCGCGCTCATCAAGCAACGTCTTGTAGTTCAAGATCAATGGATAACCATGGAGCGCTTCCAGCGCGTCTTCGCTGTATATCAGATACTTCCCGGCCCCGAAGCTGCTGAACTGTGTATGTTTTTCGGATGTTTGTCTGCAGGGAGATTGGGTGGTGTGGTTGCGGGGTTGGGGTTTATCCTGCCTGGGTTTCTGTTGATGTTGTTGGCTAGTTATCTGTATTCGCTGGCCGGGTTGGGGAATGTTTGGTTCAATGCGTCGTTCAGGGCGTTGCAGCCGGTTGTGGGGGCAATGGTGAGTAGGGTCTTTAGAAAAGAAGGTGTAATGAAACGAGGCTGGAATTGTTGATAATGAAATAGATCCTCAGAGCTACGCATAAGATTGCGGATCATTCAGTGCTGAATGCCCAGACGAAGAAGGTGGATGTTTTTCTTGTTGTGGCTGCGTTGTGTACAGCTATTAATAATGCGTTGAGAATCAATATGTAAGTTCTCGGTTCCTATTCGTTGTCTGATGCTGCGATGCAGTTCTCACAGTCGATAGTTTCATATCCCTGGGCTTCTATGGTATCTGGTACTCGCTCATCGCTCGCCGCCTATGGATTCCAGCTGCCATCATGTGGATCATGCAGTACGTAGGGTTTGCGCTCTACGTGATTTTTAAAGGATTTCCATCCCCAGTCGCACTCGCTCTAGGGATAGCCGAGACCCCTTCACTCATCCATCTCTTCGTCCTCGGTCTAGTAGCGGGGTGTCTTTCGTTCGGTGGTGCTTACACTGCTATTCCATTCGTACAAGTCGAAGCTGTACTCAAAGGAGGATGGCTATCCCAGAGTGTATTCATAGACTGTATCGCTATCGGGAACATTCTGCCGGCGCCACTTGTTATTTTCGCCACTTTCGTAGGGTTTCAAGGTGGTCTGAGAGAGGGTGGGATTGGGATGGCATTTGCAGGCGCTGTAGTCATCACGCTGGGGATGTTTCTGCCTTGCTTCATATTCACAATTATGGGGCATAGTCTATTAGAGAAACTGGTCAGAAACAAGGTAACGTTGTCTTCTTTTGCAGACACGATGGCTGTACTAACCTTGCCATCAGCTTCTATCGACGTTCTTCGATGGATTGTGCGCGTCAGTCATTGGAGTTATCGCCGTGATCGCTGTGCAGATTCTCTATGCAAGTGTGCACAGTCGGCCCAAAACCATCGATGAATCAGCAAACTCTGGCCTTGCAGCTGTGCTATACATGGTGGCCCTAGCAGTTTTGTATAAGTTCACAAATAAGTGGACTCCAATGTTGCTGTTGGCAGCAGCGGCGATAGCGGGGCAGTTCCTCTTTGCTCCACAAGATGTATAATGAACCATTAAGAACCATATTTTTGTCCTAGAAACGGCGATCAACTTATTAGCTTCGAAGGTATATGTATAGCTTTGCACTTCCAAGTTATTATCTGCGGAACTTCCAATAGCTGAATTGTGTCAAGCGAATTTGGAATCTTCTCATCGTCTCCCGCGAAATGCTTGATACTTCGTCCGTCCATGAGAAATATGTTCTTTTCGCTCCATGCTGAAGAAGTTAAACAACTTTTAGGTTTCTCTGAATGATAGTGCGGTGCAACTAGGTCTGCCTGTCGGGAGTGCTCGCATCAATACCGGCTCCTCGAAACACTAGAATGCTGGAATAGTGCCGTGCACTTTGTGAACAGCAATTCACAGTGCTTTCCCTACATTCCAGTACTGCACGACTCCGCTTAGGCTTTGAAACGAAGCAGAATTTCAGCGATAGTTTGGAGACCAGAATCAGCTGCGGGATACAGAGGCTTGTTCCGCTATGACCACTTGTCTCGGTGTTAGCTTCTTCTGCGAGATCGGTTCCTCACGGCTGTATATCACAGCTAACTACCGAGTACTGCATTATGGTTGAAGATATGAATGACATGAGAAGAAGCTCTTAGGGTGGAGGTTAGTCAGCGAAATCTGACCGTTGCAATCGTGTCATCTCTCGCTCCGATTCAATGGCCCACAAATGTGGATCATGCTCTCGGCATTCTCACCACTCCTGCTTCCTTCTTTATGCGACGAGCAATTTGTGATAGATCCACTGAGGTCGAGTTGTTCCAGAACCGGTGGCTCATTACCCTGGTATATACTACCATGGGCAACAGAGAAGAAGACGTTCGCGTATCTAGCTAGATACTAGGTAGCATGGGCGTCAAAAGAGAAAAGAGGACAACGGAGGTAGAGATAGAATGTAATAATAATTCTTCTCACAATGCGATGCCAATAATCCGGCACCCTTCCCTTCCAACTTCCACCCAGGAGCATACATCCAGACTCGATAACAAGTTACTATAAGCAGTGAGCACACTGAGATTGGCGGCAAGTCATCCGATCGGTTCGGCTTAACCAATGGCGGCTCCACTTGGATGACATATGATCCTATGATCCAAGTCAATACGACGGGATGACAATATTGACTCAAGGATTATCTCCTCAGCTGCACCCATCTTCGTTTCATAGTCGCTACTCTCCCCGGTGTTCAATAACATCTTACAACTTCTCACAGTCCCGCGGGCAATACACAGTGATCGACGTCTATCCGGCCACAGAATTTATGCTGGGGGAGAACTTGTGACTCCGCTTGTGAACACAGATCTTAGTAGAATCGTTTGCTCAAGTAAGTGGCAAGGTGTTACTGTCCGGACACCGTGGTCGGTCTTATTGCGAAACGCATTCAATGGGTTTGCGGGACAGTGCCATAGTCCTCAATGGCAAACTCGCAATGGAGCCTCCGATGTAAGACCACCAGGAGCCTTAAAAACCTTCCCCATGCGAAAGCTAAACTTCGGCAACACCTGCATTTATTGACCAAAGGCACCTCCTGTGCCGTCGATACAGGGAGCTTATTGGAACGACATCCCGCGATGTAACGCTACCGACGGCACGGAACACCTTGTGGTTGGTCCTTTCAGGCATCTTCCACGGAGGACAGCGGGGATAACGGTATGTTGCGCACCGAGTCGAGGTTGAAGGGCCTTCCGGGGTAAATTTATTAGACTCCGATTGGAAAAGGATTATATTGTGCTCGGCTTCATTGGTCAGTGTCTCGGCATATTGGTATTAAGACCTCTGGTTTCGGAAGCAGCTCTGCTGAGCTCACGCCCTCCGGATTTCGACTTGATGGTTTCCCTCCGAGATTTGACGAAGTAGGAGCTTGTGGTGTACTGTAAGGGATATACTGGCTTTCGGCGCTATTGGACCTGTTTCTCATTGCCACTGGATCTTCGCTGAAGATGTTATCTTAATGATCTGTCTCTGTACTTACTTGTCATTCCTGGTGAGCAAACTCAAAGCTCGTAATTTCCCTAGGAGCGAGAGACAGCCTCATCAAAGACGTTGGCTTGTAAATCCGTGGCAATTGCACACTCAATCTTGTAAGAGAGCAGGTCTGATTGGTAAAGGAGCTCTTTTAATGCATTCTTTCCTTCTCATTTTGATCTTCGCAGCACATTGAGTTGTCCGCTTCTCCCATGAAGCAGCAGCCTCGCTGCAGCTCCATAGTAGCATCGAACACATTTTGCTGTGTGTCACTATATGACCGAAAGCCGGCATTTCGCCATTGACGACAGTGATTGTTACTTTTGTTTCCAACCTCGATCTTGCTGCTGCGAAAGTGTCGAAATATGGGATAAAGGGGTAGGAGATTAACGGCTGCTAGAGTAGTTACTCCCATGAAGGGTGTTCGAGCCATTTAGTGGCTGAGTACTGGACCTACAGGCCTGGCCTTACAGGCACAGTATAAGTCTCATTCTGAAGCAAACTCCGCCATCCTTCCGCAGATAAAAATACAAACAGCTAACTAGCCAACGAAACAATTAAGAACGCCACTAAATCCCAGACGTGCAACAAAATACAGATAAATAAAGCTATGCATGCATCCAGGAACTAATTCTCGAGACGCCGGTGGTGGATAATAAAACTAATTAAGTTGTTGGGTCTTTCTGAATGTCTGTGTGCTGTGCTAGGGGTTGTTGTGTGGAGTGCAGCCATTTGGTGCTAGCGAGGAATAGGCTTGTTTGTGCTGTGCTTGTGCTGTTTTTATTTACACTACTTACCTAACTGTTATATGCAGCTAGGGCTACGGATGTACACCTATTGTATTCCGCATTGTATAATGCAGCACCTCTAAGTTTGCAAATACACAGCAGGTAGCTGTTTCAACGAGCCAGCCCGTGACTCGCGGGCAACACACATTAGTGCCTGTGCTAGAACTATTTTCCATACACACACTAATACTAGAGAGAACAGCCTGCATGAACAATTAGCTCTAGCGCTCTTAGCTCGCCAGAGGGATGGGATGATAAGTAGCGCTGATAGGGCGGACGAAGCACGATCTGTCAAATGGGAATGCGAGGCGGTAACCGCGCTGTAGGGATGGAAAACATATATCTAGGGACTCTGGCCGAGGAAGGAAAAGGGTGGTGTTGTGGATGGAACTAAGGGTTATTGACGTTAGGACTGGCTTTAGGGAATTGTTTCCTGTATTTCCAGGCAAAGGGGAATTGATGAGTAGATTGTCAATAGATGAAATCAACGGGCGAGATCAACAACTTCAAAGACGCTGTGCTCTAAAACTTAGCCTGTCCACGTACTTCACAAAACATGAAGCTCTAGTAAAACGCTACAAACGCAAACACCAACACCACACCAACACCACGCCTACGAAGTACATCCGTGCCAAGCCTCCTTATCCCTCCAGCCCAGCTAGCACAACACCATCAACTAAAAGCCAACACTAGGCCTTCTCTACCTTACCTCGCCATGCGAACTTGTAAGCATTAGATTCCTGCCATCCCCAGAACGTCTAGTCGATGGATCAGAATGGGAAATTGAAATCTTTTGTTGCACGTCGACATTTTTAGTCTGGAACCAAGATGCCTCTGGTGTGGGTTGCAGTTGTGGGTGCTATACTTTTGCTATATGTGTGCTTGATAGTTTGGGGTTAGATGAGATGAGGTGAGGTGAGGCTTGCTGAAGGAGGTTAGGTGAAGATATATACCAAGGTACTTCGGACTTTGCCTGCTTTGAGGAAATGATAGGCAAAGGTAGATATTCATGCTCTGGAATTATTATTAACTGTGATGTGAGTCCAGCCTAGCATAGTCATTGTCGCACTTTCGCATCATCCCTCAATCAACACCGTTACCGTCGGATTTAGTACCTAATATCATACATAAACTACATTTATACACTCATACTTTCGCGCAAGCCTTATGTGGGACTTACACCGCCACTAAGAGCACTTTTACTCTTTCTTCTCTTTGGCTTTCCTGTGCCTGGAGTCCTGGGACTTTTCTCTCCGTTTTTCGCCTTTTTCTGTATAGCAATGTCTGTTTTCAATGGTGTCGGTGCTGCGGCTTTTCCTGCGAGACCGAATCCTGCAGGTTTCGTCGTGGGCGGAACCATGAGCTTCTCCTTTTCTTTTCTGCCCGTAGTACTTAGATGGAAATCACCAGGATAGCCAGTGATGGGGTTCTCGTCCATATATTCATCGCCGTATTTAAGTGTGATATTGAGCGAATCTTCAAGAAGATGGTGGCCAAGTATATTATTTGAAGCGCTGGCCGAGGACTTTTTAGTATCTGCGGGAAGTCCATCAGGCATCGGGGTGTTTTCTTTCGAGATTTGAGTGGTGCCAGATGTAATAGCCTTCGTGCGAGGGGGTACTGGGGGTAGGTAAGTATGTCCAAGCGATGGAGAGAAATTGGGCAATTCGGAGACTTTGGAAATGGCGTTGGTGAGAGAAGTCAGAATCGCTAGCTATTTGCAGGTTAGTTTTATCATGCTGGCATGCGAGGAACATCGTACCATTCTGCTGCCAAGAACATCAGATACTGCTGGAGCCATGTAGATATTCTCTCCAACGACGAAGTACGACGAATGTACAATAATCTCATCGTCCTCTGGCGCTCTCTTTCTTCTAGTCTGTTTTCTGATCACCCATACACCAGTTCCAGTACCAGGCGCCATCTCTGCAGGCTCCTGCGCAACTATGAATTCTAGTCCTGACATTGTTTTCAGTCGTCCTTCGAATGCGGCTCTTGTGGCCAATAGGTAGAACATATTGGGGTTGAACAATGCTTGACTGGTAAGAATTCCATTATTTGATGTTCGATCGTAGAATGGCGATTCGGCGAAATAATGAAGAATACTGTTATCATGAACGCCTCCATGCGCCGCAAGCCAAGTTGGATCTCGCCATTGTATCTCGTCAAGCGGAGGATCTTGGTGGGTTGCCATGTCGAGCGTCTAATGTGCCGGATTGAAGAGGCTGAGGTGCGAGCATCAACGAGTGGAATTCTGCGCAGATAATTGAGTTCTCCTAATCGCAATTTCACCAGATGCCACGCGACAATATCTGATGTGGTGGGCGAAATCGTTCTTGTCGAAGTAGTCCGCGCAAGGCTGGGAGAGAGGAGAAGGCTCAAAGAACAGTGCTAGGGCTGATGTGACAAGGGTAAAGCGGACGCTAGCGGAGGATGGGTCGGGGCATCGAAAGCCGAAGCCGAAGCCGAAACTAACGCCATTGATATCATCACCAGTGATCACGATTTTTGGAAGCTTCAGAATGAACGACAGCATACTAATTTTACAATACCATCACCAAAACTGCGACTAAGACTACAGTCTATCACAGAGAGAAGCTGAGATATCTATTCATTACTATGAATACATCTAAGAATATCTTGAACAATTTCCCACGCGAATTACGTGATCAGATCTTCTCCTATCTCCTGGTCTCGCCGTCTGGAGTAGTCAGCTCATATGGTCCAGGTACAGGGAAATTCCTCGCCATTATGTTACCAATAACTTTTATTTACATATAATAGGACCTTATCCTGTGAAGTTCCGTCCATGGAGTATACGGACATATTCTATCGACCATGACCTAGAACGGTTAGACCACATGCCTCTCTTCCTAACATGTCGTCAATTCTTTGATGAGTGTCGGAAGATACTTTGTTCGAGGAATGCTTTACTCATAAATGTTGCTGAAATTGATCGCTATGTTGAGGTCATCCAAACGAGAGAAAGTATCTGGAGTCATATAGAACAAGTTATGCTCCAGGCAGCGCATCCAGGGGGAAACCTTATGCCAGGCATATCAATTTCGAAAAAGTGTTTTGGTGGCGCTGAATCAAAATTTGTTCAATGGTCTCAACATGGATCTTTAAAACAAATCACACTTCTCTTCAACGATTTGTCAATGCTAGGGTTTAATTTCTTGGATGTGCTGTACATGAGCCAAAGTCTGCACGATCAGGGCACTGAAGTCCTCCCAGGACCCTGGTATCATGGAGTTCTCACACCAAAAAGTTTCAACGACGGTATCTACAGCTCGATGCTGGCAGAACTTGGAAGTGCTGCAAGCCTTCTTTCCTTCCTCAAACTAAAGGTTCATATTCATACGAAGGGCATCGCCGACCAACCGTGCCCCAAACCACACAAGTTTCGAGATTTCGATCCGAATGCCATCATAAGCGGATTGCACAGTCACTTCGGCTCGGAACTATGGGTTGACGACTGGCTCTGTTATAAAGATGGAGTTGAACTTGTCAAGGCTTTTAGAGAAGTTCCCGAAGAAAATCGAGGGTATCACTATGATGATAGTAGATGGGATGGGGTGGTAGCAGAAAGCATCAACATGCAATGATTCTGACGCTTTCGAATGCTTTGAATGCTTCGAATGAATCAGATGCAAAAATGCGGTCGGCTCATCAGTGCCATCGTGGCACAGAGCCTAGCAAGATTGTCTGCCTGGCTGGGAAAGACTATACAGACCTATAAGCGTCTTTTAGCGGCGTTGTCGTGCGATACGTCTTTGATAAGAATCTTAAGCAGGCACGCAGCGGTCTCCCTTTTGGGTTGTCTTGGAAGGGAAACCCACGATTTTGGATTGTCAATCCTAGACAAGTGGTGGATCTATTCTGTAAGTACCAAATCTTTCCTCCAGCCCCCTGTGGAATATTTAAAATGATTGTTTGTAATAGTGACTGGGCCCAGAGAAGTACGGAGATAACGCTTACGTTGTTGTCTGAATGAGATTCAATAGGCTACAGCAGGAGAGACTACATGAAACAAGTACTTGTACGGCATAGGTCTACAGGAAGTGATTCAATAGGATTAGTTTGATCTATTTTGTCTCGGTAGTACAGGAGAGTGGCCTAGATTAATGGCCATTGCCACCCATTAGTTGATGAGAATAGACCCAACTAACCAAGCATTGCTACCACCATTGTATTCGTGCACCATGTGTGTTTAGGAGAAGTGCAAGGATCTAACAGTAGATCACCTATTTCTAGTCATCTCCATGCTAGCTGCTTATGTTTACCGAATTTAAAGGGGATCGTGGTGCGTCAGGGCTTCAATCTGGTCCGATTGAGTGGTTGGACGATAAGAGCGATAAGGAATTTGATAAGTGGGATGATAGAGACTCATCTTATGTTATTATCAACCCAAAATATTGAAGATACATATCTATCAGCCGCAGCTGACATATGATCTAACTTTCATAGTTCCAGCGGAAATCAGAACATAATTCCAAAGCCGCCCAAGCCTACCGTTAAGTGAAATAAGTCCAGAACCAACTGTTGGAACCAACAACCAGCTGACGATCTAGCGGGGTAATCACGCGCCACGACTACCTCTCTCTTCTTCATCCCACTACTACCTCTCAAAGTCAACAAACCACCGATCTTTCATACTCACCTCCGCAACCTATCCAACCCTCGCAATGTCCTCCCCTCCCCCCCAAACAACCAAGCTCGAACTCCGTACTGCCTACGGCCCTGTCTACCGAGACGTACTCCCCTACCCACCCCGTGACTGTACCGCCTCCGAAATCCCCATCATCGACCTAACACCGCTCTCTTCATCCTCTATCATCGAGCGCAAAGCCCTCGCCACCGAAATCCGCGCTGCCGCCGTCGGCACCGGGTTTTTCTACGTCAAGAATCATGGGATTGCTGCCGAAACCATCGAGAATGCGAGACAGCAAGCATTGAAGTTCTTCCGGGAGCCGTATGAGGTGAAGAAGAAGATTGATAAGAGTAATTCGCGGTACTTCAATGGGTATATGGGGATGAAGAGCTCGAGGATTAGTCCCGGCGAGAGTGTTGATCTTAAAGAGTCGGTGTGTGTTACTTTTATATTTTGTTGCTGTTTTTAGTTATGGGAGAGGATGCTGATGATTTTATAGCTGGCTTGGCGCTACGAGCCCCAGTATGATCCAGATCCCAAACCACTGGATGCAGTGCCCGAAGAAGTGAAGCCATGGATTCGAGGGGAGTCTTTCGTCTGGGAGGGCACGTCTCATCTACCAAACTTTAAAGAAGATACTCTTGCGTACTGGGCATCATGCCTAACGCTGGCGCGCAAACTTGTCCGTGTCTTTGCGCTCAGTCTGGATTTACCTGAAGACTACTTTGATAGCCGGGTGACCTATCCTGGCGCTGATGGGCTTTATAACTATTATCCACCAGTGGGCGAGGAAGAAAAGGCGAATAATAGTGTAGGGCTGGGGAGTCATACTGATTTGCAGCTGTTCACACTGCTCTGGCAGGATATGATAGGTGGGCTACAGGTACTGAATAAAGATGGTCAGTGGATTAAGGCAGTGCCAGTGGAAGGGACAATCGTAGTCAATATTGGAGATTTCATGATGAGGTTATGCAATGACATATATAAGAGTACGGTGCACAGGGTCTATAATCGGGCGACGGTGGAACGAATTTCGATGCCGTTCTTCTTTGGTAAGTAGCTTTGAAAGATTCAAAAAAGCAGTGCTAATTTCGATTATGTAGGTCTAAACTTCAACTGCGTTGAGGGTGTTATACCTACATGCACAGATGAAAACAATCCGCCCAAATATGAACCAATATCATGTGGAGACTGTAAGTACACCTTACCCTGGCGATTGGGCTTCTTGGAAGCTAATAATCATGTAGGGTGCCAGCTGAGGTTCAAGCTCGAAAACGATGAGATGAAGAAGAACACTGCGCAAGCAAAAGCACCGAGCGCTGTCGTCGTTGGAGCTTAATCTGATATTCTTACTTCTTTCAGCAGCGTTCTTTCTAGCATATGTCAGGTGGGGTCGCAGAGGTCGTTTTTGGTCGTTAGATGAACATCGCGCTCATGCGCATTGGCGCCTGATTTTACTTGCCCACTCTATCTCAGAATATCGTATTTATCCCGAAGCCCATATCCATGCGGTGATATTATTCGTGAAACCATTCACTACCAGCGCATCTGCAGCTGCCCGTGGCTGACTTTGTCATAATATGCGTGTTTCCGATCTCTCACCTCACAAGACACCAACTATCAACTCCAACAAATCGAAATACCCCTCCCTTCCCCCTCCTTCGCTTGCACTCTTCTCCAACCCCAACCCAACCATCACCGTCCTCCTCTCCTCCGGATTCTTCTGTAATATCATACTCCCAATCTGTGTCGCATACAGATGTCCTATTCGCTCTCTATTTTCGCCTCCTGCCCCGAGCATTGTTTTCGGCGTGAGATGTTCGAGGGGCAGTATCATGCCGTTTGCTGAGGGGGACGGAAGAATCGTGTCGTAGGCTGTAGGGGAGGCGGTTGTGAGGGGAAGTGAGATCTTAGAGGTGTGTTAGTGTTTTGAAATCAAAGAGAAAACAAGGAGAGCAGGGGCTCATCGAGGAAGGTATCAGAGTGGTGGAATGCATACCCATTGACCCAGCCGTCCACCCTGCGATATGGTAACGACGATCTTGTCCGCAAAACTCAGGCAAGAAACATCTGTTTGTATGCCGGAGACGAGACCAGAAACTTGCTTTGATGGGGCAGGGAAAGGATGAGGGTATACATTCGTGGGATTGGGTGCTGTTAAGTCCTCTGGCATTGAAGTCGTCATTTTGGCTTATCCTAGATACTCTCAGCAAATAATTGAGAAGTCGGAGGTTGGTTCAGCCTTGTAGCATTGTGGAGTAAGGCTTAGGATAAAGCGTTAGCTTTACTTTCTTTAGGACTAGACTGGATGTAAGGTTAGTGGGGCCAGTGAGATTCCTCAGCCTTGTAAGTATGGGGATAATTTTCGCAGGGCGTCTAGAGGAAAATGCGTCACACTATTCACGAGCCCGCGATCATGCGCACAAGGTACACGTCTTGCTATTCAACCTCTTAAACTGCAGACCACAAACATGTTTCAACATGTATCACGATATCCTCTATTTTGGCAACAATGGGGGGCAGGTGGAGGTGGCGCGGTGGGAGTGCCGGCTTCGAGAGTGGTGCAGGTTAAGGAGACGTTGGAATAAGTCAGTAGGTGAAGTGAGTACATCGTCAAGTGACCGATCAAACGCCTGGGTTGTTGCATTTACTGGGGTTTCTGAAAATTACAGGAAAAAGCTATGAAGCCATTATGTACAGTACCCAGTGTAAGTCTTACATGTCCATTCAGTCTCTCCCAGTGGAAGAATCGCGGAGGAAATTTCAAGTCGCAATAATTGTACTACGAATCAAGTTCCTTCCTTTTCCTTTGATATTTTAGATTGTCCTGAAAAGTAGTACAAGTTTCACTGGGTGTAGCTTCTACTTACTTGCCAGCCAATAACTTCGCTCATTGCTTGAGGCGAAATATACTATTTGTATCATACCGTATCGCAGGAGTTGTCGCAAGCCACCCCCCTAAAGGCTAAAGCGAACAGGCCTATCAACAACGCTCTTGGTCAATGTCTTCGCCGTTCCACAGCATAAAATAATATCGACAATATCAGTTTTAGATATGTGGAATTGGATGTAACGGCAAAATCAACCACAGCCTTGGTGTACATATACACAGTCAACCAGAATCCCTTTAAGGCTATATATGCAATCTCTATACGAGTACTCATTTGCTGCAACAGCAGTCGGACGATGATGGCAGTAATCCAGGTTTCCAAGTTGAGGGTGTGAAGAGGTTGCTATCTATACAGCGCCGCTCAAATGCAGCAGAGCTCACTATATCTATCTACCTTACTGCTTGTCGCAAGAATTATAAATTCCGAAATTCTTGTGAACTCGAATCAGGACAATATATTCATTTTTTGGACACTTAGTTTCTTCTTCTACTATACACTATGGCTGACAACGAAGACGATATCAATCTACTACTTGCATATTGGTCCTCTGTTGCAGACGAAACTCCACTCTCACGGCAACCGTCTCTGACTGATGTCAATCGCGACCAGCCTTGTCTATGTGATAGGCAAGAAGAAACTGCAGAAACTCTACAGTTACATGATGGTCATGTTCCCCAGAATATAGAATCCTTCGAAAGGTACGCCCCAACGGAATATAGCTAGACTATATACTAAGATTACTATAGAGATATCACTCCTCAATCCTCGCCCGTCTTTTCCTTACCCAAAAGCGAGCTGAACCATCGAGGCTCCAGGTCATATAAAGCTTCGATTCACAGAAAACTGGGCCGATGGATATCATTCACCGTAACGTTGTCGCTGATCGCACTATGCTTCGCTCTAGTGGTTGTATCCTGGATATGGTTAGATCAAAAGAGTGATCGATGGCACGCTTTGATACTGAGCACATTCTCCACACGGATAATCACCCTCACTGCAATCAGCATTCGGGTCGCCATTTCGACATTAGCAGTGGCGGCTACATCGATGATCGCTTCCATCGCTCTTGAGCGTCGTGGTGTGCCAATGGATCAGGCAGCGCAGGTATCGATTGCGCGTTTTAGTAATACAGGTCCGGAGGCGTTCTTCATGCTGTTACTTGCGAGAGATTCTATGGAGT
The DNA here is from genome assembly GCA_002946415.1 of Rutstroemia sp. NJR-2017a BVV2. Taxonomy (NCBI): domain Eukaryota; kingdom Fungi; phylum Ascomycota; class Leotiomycetes; order Helotiales; family Rutstroemiaceae; genus Rutstroemia; species Rutstroemia sp. NJR-2017a BVV2. Next base: position 967,836 of record NJPS01000054.1, read on the forward strand.
GGTCGCTGCGACTGTTAACGGCTTTGTTGATCATCACATCGCTAGCATCGCAGTTCACGTCGACCCTACTGCTATCAGATATGATTTCTGAACAAGTTGCTTCACTTGCTGAAAATATGACGGTACAATACGATTACCCAGATCACCAAAATCATAGTCCTTATCATGACCCGAGCCAGTTTGAGACTTTCGCCGAGTATTCGGAGGACGGGATGAAGAGCGAAGGTGTCGATGATACCGGAACCGTCTTGCGTGCGTTTCTTCCGATAGCACAGCAACACACCCGACAAAGTCTGCGCAAATATGAAGGGCTATCGTACGTTTATGATGCGCATGTTCTATGTGTCCGTCCGGAATTCGAGGAAATGCGATTTTGTAACCTCGCTACCGACAAGGGCAAGTACTCGCGAGTCTGTGGAGTCACCAAACCTGAGCCAGGTCTACTAGACGGCCTTAATGTCATGGGGAACTTGGAAAGCATGAATTTCACGTGCTTGATAATTGCTGGTGTGAGTCCTTGCTGGCTAGATTCGCACGGAATGACACCCATCAACGATGTGCTATACCCCCTATCGTATAAGGAGCAGTTAATGAATGCAGTGCACACTGGGAATACGTATTTGCTCTGGGATAATCCTCAAAACGTGATAGAGAGTTGTTATAATGCGACCAATGAGGCCAAATGGTGTAGGATTCGGACCGGTGATATTTTGTCATTGGATAAGTCCGGACCCTGGCTTCAGGCTGCCGGAGCTCGAACAAATGGATCAGTCCTTCTTTTTAATGCATCTCTTTGTTTTGATTCCGTGTAAGTTACTGCCCTCGGTCCGAAGTTAACTGCCATGACTTAGGTCAAAGCTTAATTCACTTTAATGTCTAACCTTACACAGGTCGTCCTACGCACAAGATAATTTCATTCCCATTGTAGCGACTGCTGAGAACAACCAAACTGAGCCAGATTATTTTTGGGATACGGAAAAGGTCAAGTACAATACTACAGCGCTCCGGCAACAACTCGGCGCAACAAAGAGAGATATTGACAAAGATGGACGTGGCATCTTCGCCATCACCAAAACCTCCGTGCTTGCAGCCTTGGCGGGCATCTACGCTGAACCCATATCGTACGAGACCAGACATCCAAACAATTGGGTGGTAGCTGCTCCTCAGATGGTCAGAGAATCTGGAATGGGGGATTTAGAATCTGTAGGCCCCCTCCTGGCGGCAATCTTTAGTGATACCATCGTTGAGACAAATTCTCCCGCGAAAGCAATGCAGGCATACAACACCTTCATGATGCGGGCATACTACTACAAAAATTTAAACCTACTAAGAGAGACGACGAGTGTGCGGATAACGCAGTACAAGGCAGCACTCGTACCATATAGTTTTCGTGGCTATCTCACTGTGATAGGAATTGTATTCGTACACTTACTACTGTTCTTCATCGTCGCTACGTTATTCGCTCGCACGCGCTCAAGCTTGCTAGGAAATTCTTGGCTTGCTCTCGCGCAGCTTGCTAATAGTCCGGATGCGAGGGATGTTTTTAAACATGCAGCTATGGCTACAGATAAGGATGTTGAAAAGTGGATTCGCAGTAATAGGACACCTACCTCCGCGACCCCTGGGGCAACAATGCATCAGAATATCAAGGCATGGGCCCGCCGTTTGATAAGGCCGCGAACGTGGAATATCAAGCGGATATTTAGGAGGGCTTTTTGGCGTAGAAGAGAAAGAAAAGCCCCGGTGCGGCGTTACGTGGTTGAAGATGGTATATTTGTCCCTGCTCAAGATCAAGGTGACAAGGTTTCAGTGTAAAAAGGAGCTGGGGGAGATATACGGAACCTTCTTCTCTTCTCTGTGAAGAAGCGACCTTACGACTCAGGCAGGAGGCAGAAACTAAGGCAGTGCCAGTAGCTATGAGTACATAGGATATAAGCATAGCCTAGATCGAAACTAAGAATTCAAGCGAGTCCCTAAGATTCGACCTGGAAAGGTACTGCAGTCAAGCTGGACACAGCATCCTCGACGCACGCGTCTCGGTCTCCCTCCTTTTTCTAAACCTTGACCATACTCTCTGCGTGATTCTCGTCGGTAAATATCTGGAAACTAATCACGATGATCATATAATCAGCCATACTTGCTCAAGGAGATATTAAGGATTAATTCTAAGCATGAACGGGCATCGATGCATGAGCTTCGTGTATATCTTACAGAGGTAGTCCTGAGCTCCAACTTTACCCAATTCTCTACTTCAGCCCTACTCAGGTCCCTTCCTCAACCACTCACCCCCTCTCCTCCTTACCTCGCGATTCGATACAGTCTCTGAACCCTTCCCCTTTCTTCCCATTGCCTCCCTCGCCATCCCCGCCGCTATCTCATCAACCCTAATAGCCAACCCTGTCCATCCCAAAAGATACCCCATAATATGACTCTCCCTCCCTAACACCAACCCGACCTTAATGATCACCGTCTCAAAGCTCTCCTTATTCCTCTCTGCGACCTCAAATAATTTAGTCTCCGCTAGACCCTATCCGTAAATCAGCTCCCATCTCTCTACCAATTGAGTCCCGCGGTCTCGCTACGGTGAGAATAGAAAAGGAGAACTCACCCTAGCCCTCCTCCCCTCCTCCAGAAACCACAACCTCTTCTTCTGATCCTTTACACTCAAGATCCCACTGATGAACAAGAACCTAACCTTCTCATACACCCCTCTGGTTGCCTCTTTTGCTTTCAACACTTCTCTCGCAGCGGTCATGGGGTATTCAATCTCCACTTCATTGCAGTGCCCAGCTGGTGTTGGATTGGTTGCTGAGCCACCTAGCGCCCTGTTGGTTACATTAGCAAGAGAAGAAAGTATTCACAACTAGTAGCGCGGTACACACCATATAACAGCATTAACATCAGCTAACTTCCTCTTCAATTCATCCGGATACTCATTGAAATTCTCGAGCACGAAGACTTCAATTCTTTTATCCAGCGCCTCAATATCAGTTAACGACCGTCGTGAAAGCACTAATACTTGTGTGACGATGGTCGTAAGCAGCAGTTGCCGAAGGGTCTCACGACCAATGAAGCCGCTTGTACCGGTCAGAAGGACTTTCATCTTGGCTGGGATTTCGAACTATTGAATATCGAGTGTATAGAATTCGAATGTCTAGAGATTGGAGATTATGTTTACGGGGGTTTCTAATTTTCATTTTGAAAGAATATTATGGGATATATGTAAGAAGTGGTCATGATGAGTCGGAGGAATGTACGAAGGGGGTCGGGAGGAAGTTGCCCCGCGTTAAGCGCGAAGGATTGACCCGTATGGGTTCGGGACATATTTGAAGCTTAGCGTGCTATGCTGACATTATCGAATGCGAGAGCGCGAGTTCGGAACGATATTGCTCCCCGGGCGCCATTGTTGCCATACGAGAATAAAATCTATTCTGGGCGTGCGACGATCAGAGTAACCTGGAAACAAAGTCTCTTGGAGCGATAGCAAAAATCGTGATATTCATAGGACTCAATATTGAGTATTGCTTGGAAACGAAAGAGTATGTACAATATGGCCGTAGCTACCTCATATTCATAAAAGCGAGCGACATGTAGATTTCGAATAGAAATTTAACAATGAGTCAACGACTGTTTTATGACAACAGCAAACGAGATCCTTCATGAAAGTAATCCATTCTGTCGTAACAGGTTCATTTAGTGGCCAAATGTCGAGTTGATCGGCCCAAACTTGATGTTACTGTAAACAACATAAGCACTCGAGGCGCTCGATTCAACATCAGCTGGAACACCAGAACCGGTAGCACAAGTACCACGAGGCCCTCCAGGAGAGGTGTTGGAGGTCGGATAGGTGGAGTCAAGCCAGAGCATATTGGCGTAGTAGTCATCCCATAGGGAAAGAACAAGGACCATGCCTGATTTCATCGCAGAAGACATCGACGCCATACCGCCGTGATTGGCGAAGGAAGTTGTGTCACCGAAAGCGGTCTTCTGAGCAGTGCAGTATGGTGTAGTGATTGAGTTTCCTGTGACTCCAGAGATGGTAGATTGCGAGTTGGGAATCACCTTTCCGTTCTGGACATAGAACCGTTTGATTTCATTGAGGGTGCCGGATGAAGTGCCGGTAGTAGTGAGGAACTGTTTCGAGAATTAGTCATAACTGAATACCCACGAGTGCAAAGTCATCTTACTTGAGTGACGACAGTGAAAACGCTGTTGGTATTCACAGTCATTCCTGGTCCATAGAAGGTCTTGTTGCCCTGGCGGTATGAATTGAAGTCACATCCATCTGGATCACAAGTACCAGCATATCTCGAAGAAGAGTATGTGCCACCGCAAGCATCTCCAGAACATACAGTGGGTGTTACAGTATCGCACGAGTGAGGAGTCACTGCAGTTGAGATAGAGTTTGCCTCCCAAACATCCATCTCAGCACAGCATGCACCTTTGCCGCCGACGCCAGTATTAGCATTGTTCGAGGCAGGTGTCCAACTATTAAAATTAGCCATTTAACACACTCTATTTGAGACTTCCGTACCCTTCAACGTTGGCCTAGCACATGCGTCAGTATTACTTAGTGCATTGGGGTTGATGAGAAATTTACCTGTCCAGCAATGAACTTCATGTCACGGGGACATTGTGAGTCGCAATACCCAGTACCGTATTGGGCTCCTGCTTTATTCGAAGATGATATACCACCGTCCGGAGGCATATTGACAAAGTAAAGTGCTCCATTCAAGCCGCAAGGCAAGTGAGAAACGTCCACATCAAAGGTAAACTCCTGGGCTAAAAGATTGAAGGTCTTGTAGTGAGTATTATCGGCCAGGAGGTATACACGAGAGCCAACATTCTTCTGACTCGACTGTGTGACAAAGTTAAGTCTGAGAGAGTTTCCACTAGTGGTGATTCCATATGTCGACGAGTAGCTAGCGCCGTCGAGGGCACAGTTTTTCGCACACGTCGCGTCATCAGGGCATAGGGTAGAATCCCAAGTGTTGCCGGTATAGCAATTGGTAGTACTGCTTGTGGAGTGAGTCCATCGCCAGTTGCCATCAAGAACCACACTACCAGTGGTAGTGGTACAGCTACCAGAAGCAGTGCATGTCTGCCAAGTGAGAGAAGGGTGGGTCTCGGTTTGGTAAGTGCCAATCTGTTGACCGTAAGCGGCCGCGATCAGTGTCAAGACAGAAGCAATTTTAGATGACATAATTGTTTCTTAAAGGCTCCTAGGACAAGTTTGGTTTGTGAAAGAAGGTAAGGTTTACACGTCTCTTTATATGATCCATCAGACACAATGTGCATGGCTAGAGAGCGATCTCTGACCTTGTACACTTGATTCCCCTCTCCTGACCTCGTATATCATCGGCTCTACAGGCCCGTTGGCATGACGGTACAGCGAACCTAATATCCATACTATCAACGGCGCTACGGTCCGCAAGAAAACTGCTCATACACTCGATACACCGTGGCTAGGCTCGTTTCATGGGAAAATCTGCTCTGGATTCCAGCTCTGGATTCCATTGCATAAGACGTAACGGCAGTCAGATGAAATACCTGCCACACTTGGTAAGGTATATGGTGGGATCGGTTGACCGACTTAATATACAGACACGCATCAGATCAAAAACTCAGCGACGATGTAAAGAGGATTGGTCAAAAGAAATGTGAATTTCTCCGTTAATCTGCGCACCATGAAGTTACGCCAATGAGGTTAGAGGATGCTCATCCAATGCTAACGCTTGACGGCCGCAAACGATAGCGCCGCAAACGTGCCGCGTGTCAGAACAAAAGAGATCGTATTGGCCTTTGGTTCGAAAATACCACGGCATTTGCCCAAAGGCTTTTCCAATGATGTATCTCCCGTAAGCTCAACAGCTGCCCGGTACCTCGATTGTGGCGTCTCCTAACATTATTGTGGGGAACAAAGATACATTGGAATATGTAGATCCGGGGTGCATTGGCGGCGGGCCGCAAAGTACCGTAAATGGGTCGTAGAATTTGCTCCAATAACATCCTCCTAACTGATTAAATTTATTAAAATCAAATGTGTGTGAACGTGGTCATCGGCTTGCCAAGAAATTTTCAATTTGAATGGATAAATTACCCCAGATATTGAAGCACTAGCTTTCCCCGCAACCTCAGATCACAAGATCAGGAGATCGACAGGACGTCAAATAAAATTCAACACGGAAAATATGCCCAATGAGCCAATGTCCAATGCACGTTGTCGATGTCCGCCATGGCAGCGTCCATGAAACACATTGGTGCTTCGTCGGCAGGAGATGTGACCAGGAAATAGCCTGGCAGTGTAACGATCCTTGTGAAGCCCCGCTTCGTTATTCTATATGCCGATGAAACGAGAGAACGAATCCGTCTCATTGTGGTAGCTTAGCAAATACTACGAAGCACGACTGCACCATAGGTGACTCTTCAGCAATATCATAACCTCATGTAAGGTCCATATTGAGCTCGTAAGGCCCAGTCAGGCTTGAACTTAGTTTATAGGTTCGGATGATGAGCTCCGCGTTGCTGTTTTCAGAGTAATTCTCTAGCAAAATCGTTATATAACATAAGTTAATATAGCTCACTAGAGCAGAATGAAGTAAGACAAAGATACTTCTAGTAAGATTGCTTGCCGGAATGAACGGAAGATTGAACGAGTGCAAGGCTATAACGACACCCGAGGAGAAGTAAGTGGGCACCAAAATAGATTCGCAGCGTTCAACCAGAGGGTTTGAAATAGTATTGAAGGTGGGTCAGTGTACTGTGAGTTATATGATCGATTAATCTTGTCGAAAGCATAAAACCCCGCAAAAAGAAGTTTACCAGCGTTGCATTCTGACAGCCGGGACGTTTGGTGATACACGCCAGTTAAACTTCATATCCTTGTGGTCTAATAAGGGCGATATCAGAAGCTGTTCCAGGTAGACGAACGGGCGACACCCCTCGTGCAATGGTGCTATCCAACATAACGTCAATCGCTGCCTTCAATGCAGGATTTGTTGGCTTGTGGGTTGTTATGTAGTTCTTCTTCCTATAGGAAATCGTAAGGATCACAGATTTTGATAGTGATTGACTTGTCTCCAATTAGTTCCAAGAGACAGGTCAAGCTCTTTCTGATAGGGACTGAATGTCGCGTTCCTTGTTGCTGAAAGAACTGGGTGCTGTGACCGATGTCACAGTATCTCTTAAGATTTTCGACGTGTGAGTTCAAGGCTCCCGGACGCGCTATTCTTGCTTCGCCACTGTCGGCAGCATAACCACCGAGGTGTGAAAGCTGTAGAATGAATAATGAAACCTTTGTAAAATGTTTTCTGGTCTTTTGAATGGAAGAAGTCCAGGCACACTGCAGAGCACAGTGACACTGTTCGCACCTGTTCGCATGGCTATCACCATTGATTGGTCCTAACTGCCCTTGATTTGGGAAGGAGTTGGAGTCTTTGATGATCCAGCCAGATAATTTCTCTTGAGCCAGAGTAGCAGTACACGGAACACTTGATCGTTTCCTGTGAAGCAGAATCCACTCATATAAGCCATAATTGACACTCCTCAGGAGTGGCGTCACTTTTGGGTTCACAGTTATGAGTCCTTATTCCGCGCTTCTGGCTCAGTGGTAAAAAGGCTCACTAGACCTATCTCCATCACCGAATCATGTTTATGAGTTGTAATGTCGCCCAAGCAAAAAACAGACAAATGTTGCCAAATGTGCACAATTACTGCTGTTCATTGGTTGCCATAAACACAAACGTCATTAAGTCGAGCAAAAAGAGGGCTCCTCGGCAATAAGACGAATCAATGGGCAGAGCTGTTCGCTCTGCGGGGGGTATGTGAAGCAGAATCCACTCATATAAGCCATAATTGACACTCCTCAGGAGTGGCGTCACTTTTGGGTTCACATTTCCTGCGACAAAGCAGCATATTGTACCACCTCGGTGACTGCTTCGATCGCGCCAAGTTGAGATTTGTAGGCATGGCGAACCATCGTACGGAAGGGGGTTTCCATAATTCGTGCAACAGCAGGGGTTTTTCTGCCACTATTATTAATCTATATACAGTAAACACTACTTGCTGTTTTAATATGGAGGATATACATATCCCATATTGAGGTGTTTATTGTGATGATGATGATGATGATGGAAGATTATGGAATTAAAGCAGCAGCAAAATTCTTCACCGCCTTTGTTGCACGAATTATGGAAACCCCCTTCCGTACAACCATTCCAACCTATATCCCGTAGATTGTCAGTATTCGAATGAATCTGGAAGCTTGCTGAGAACCTTTAATGCTAGAGCCGCTTCCCTCTTAGTTCCATATGCCGACATCACTCCATCCATTTCTAAAAGGCACTGCTGATCAAGCTATGTTAATCCGCATGAGCATGTAGAATTTCGATCGCATCAGAGCTCAAGATGGAAGAAGATATGTCTGTAGATCCTAATTCGTGTGATGGTGATTTGGAAGCGATATGTGAGCGGTCATGATAGCCTCTACGGCTTCTTTCCGAACGGGACCAGCTCACCGGCTCCTAAATTACATGTAGCCATTGCGATTAAGGGCAAACCATGATGGGGGTTGACAGCGCTATCGCTATGGCCGAGGAAATGATTCGGGCATTTTAGCATTCCATTCCGCCGTAGGGCTTTTAGTTGTGCAAATACAAAGCTCGCAACCATCTTTGGGAAATCGGGAAACAAGCGGATTCCGATAAAAAAATGTTTGGGCTCTGAATTCATCTCTCGTGCTGGCCCTCGCAGGCTGCAGCTTCTAGAAAAGAGCCGGTTGCCTTGAGGGATAGACCGCATCTTGGACGTTCCGTGGAATAACTCAGTCGCCTCAACTTCGTAGTTTTGAATAGAGTCTTGATATCCTTTTAAGGGAGGTTTTCGAGCGAAATCTACCAGAGGAAGAGTCTTAATCTTCGCTCGTGTACAAGAAGACGTTTTTTCAGCGCTGTCTTGCGCCATTCACCCATCTGATGATCTCGTGTAACAGGTGGCACTTCAATTCACATGGGGCTGTTCTTATGTACCGATTCTCCTCAATGCGCTGAATGAGATACAGAGAGCTAAAGTCAGCTCGTACATGTCCGAATCTCTGCCTAAGAACGTCACCTGGCCATGAACAGTCTGTCGTTTCCAATATCCCCGCCAGATGTTGTTTCGTTGGAGATCACGATTCTTGAGGTGTATGGGAAGTCAGCGAACAGTATGTTTTAGTGTTTTCTACTCTCGTACAAAGAGCCTTCCTGTAGCCATAAAGCACTTCACAATCAGGTACGAAGAAACATTTTGATGCAGAGAGAGACGGACAGAGAGAACAGTGACGATGTTGATGTTGCGGCCACTGTCCGTGCTGTTGGGTCGGATTGCCGAGGCGTGCGAGGTTCATCCGACCGGCGCGCTTTCTGATTGGATGACAGCCAGGACATGAAGGACGATCATACTACCTTCTTATCGTCCATCGTCCATATAACGCACAGAATCGACGTTGTGCATATGCAAATGCAAATGCCGAAGAGAAGGAAGGTTCATTGCACACCATGATAGGCTGGTGACCGCCGTGAACGCGACAACTCAGGTCTTCTACTTCACTGGGATTGCATATATTCGTCGTACCCCGCTCCACGATGGCATCTTCCTCGTTGCGGACTCGAAGTCATTCGAGGGAGCCTTTATTGCGGAACAGATCGACTATGGATTCTGTGGCTGTCAGCGTACCAAATGATTCTCCGGCTGCTATTGAAGGAGGCGTGAACGTTGATGAAGCTAAAGCTGAGCGAATAAAGAAAACCCTCGAGGATTATGAGAAGGTATTTGGGATTGACGAGGACGCGTTTGACCAACCTACTACGACGAGATGGGAGTTATGGTCATTCTATCTTTATTGCAATGTAAGTTTAGACACTCTGTTACTTGTGCGAATGCTGACCTGTTTTGATTTTAGGGGGACAATGGTGTAGGACCAGGAAGCTACTCCCAAGCTCTTTTTCAATCTTCTATGAGTGGTGACGGATGGGATCCAGCTATTCTGCCCATTAAGAAGGGCAACTGTACGACGGGAGGTTGTGTAGTGGCCTGGGGCTCTGGCACACGAGCAGTCTCTAGTGTGGTATTGATTGCGAATGGGATTTGCTTCGCCATCATGACAGTCATCTTCGTCGCTCTCGGCTCGGCAGCAGATTATGGAACTTTCGGTAGATGGCTACTTTTGTTTCTTACTGTAGTTGTGAGTATTATGAATATTGAGCCCGAGAATCTCCCAAGGTGGTGTCTAATGAAGTTCAGTGTTGGATTTTTCAGTATGGTATGATCGCGATCAGGGAGCCGAGCCAATGGCCCACAGCAATGGGACTGTATATTGTTTCATATATCTCTTACGGAGTGAGTACATCCATATCGCAAGTTCTGGATTTTATTCATGCTAATGGTATTTAGGCAACGCTGGTATTCTTCTCCGCGTTGTTTCCAAGATTAGCTCGCTACATGCCTCATGTTCGAAAGGCTCGAGAGGAAGATCTTAAAGACGGTAAAATAAGCCAGGACGAATATGACAATATCGAAAGCATGGAGCGAAACCACATTAGCAATATTTCCACTGCGCACTCCAACATTGGATATCTTCTCACACTAGCTATCAGTCTCTCAGTGCTACTTCCCTTACAAGGAGACAAGTTTGCGAACAATCTTGCTCTCTGTCTAACAAACTCTTGTAAGAAGATCAATTCCTCACTTCCACATTTTTCTAACTTCCTTTGAACATCCAGATTGGCTTGTCCTCGGAATCCCTTGGTTTATCTTCGCACAAAAGCGTCCAGGACCCTCCCTCCCCCCAGGAAGCTCCTACCTCACCATCGGCTGGAAACAAGTATACCTCTCCCTCCGCGAAATCCGCCACCTTCCACAAACCTTCATCTACCTGCTCGCATTCTTTCTCCTCGCCGACGGACTCAACACAACATCAACCCTCGTCTCTCTCATTCAAAACGAAGTAATCTCCTTCTCCTTCCTCCAACTAACCTACCTTGGACTCTCACAAGCCGCCACCTCTACCTTTTCCACTTTCGGATTCTGGTACATCCAGCAATACTTCGGTATTCGTACTAAGACTATGTTTATGGTTACAAATCTATTCAGTGTGTTGATACCCCTTTATGGGGTTGTGGGACTTTGGTCAGATAAAGTCGGGTATCACCATGTCAGAGATTTTTGGCTGTACAATATTGTCTTTGGATTATTTCAGGCGCCGTATTATGCGTATGCTCAAACGATGATGAGTGAGGTCACGCCGAGAGGGTATGAAGGGATGTTTTTCGGCCTGTTTGGCATTACTAACAGAGCTGTATGTATTCATCCCTCCCTCTGTGTCCCCTATTTGAACCATCTAACTCAACCTCCTGCAGTCCTCTATCATTGGGCCTAATGTAATTCAGGCCATCATCAATAGCACGAACAACAACTGGATGGGATTTCCATTCTTGTTCGCGCTGTGCGCCTGCGCGAGTATCGTGATTTGGTTCGTGGATGTTGAAAAGGGGAGGGAAAATTGTAGGGCTTATGTCGAGGAGCGCAAGATAGTAAGGGTTGCGAAAGAAGTCGGAGTGGCGAGGGAGGACGTTGTTGAGGGTGTTCTGATTAGTGATGCGGCTGCGGAAGGAATCGAAAATGGGCGGGACACTCTTGCGAAAGCAAAAGGGGTAGAGATGGTGGATGATGTAGAAGTGGGGTCATGAATGTTTCAACATCAGGCGACTACTGTGTCAGATTCATCAGGTTTTCATCATCTAAACTTGTCGGCCGTCTGGCTACGATGTACTCAAATTATACGATTCTTCTCATAATCGTCCTCCATACACAACCTATTGAACCTTAATAACAACCTTCCCAAAATGTCCCCCCTTATACAAATACTCCAACCCTTGCTTCGCCTCCTCAAAAGCAAACACCTTATCTACCACAGGCTTAATGCCCTTCTCCTCATAGAACCCCAACATCTCCTCGAACCTCTCTCTCGGTCCATTCAGAATTCCCTTGAGCGTAACATTCCTCCGTAACGCCAGAACATTCGTGTTCGTACGATCAGTGTTCTCGTCTTCCTTTCCAGATAAGTAGCCAATACAGTTGATGAGACCGCCGAATGCTATGCAGTCGAATGATTGACGGAGTGTCAATGCGCCACCGGTTTCGAAGATTTGGGAAACACCGGCATCAGAAGTGAGCCGGTTTACTTCTTCCGACCATTTAGGGTGTGTGCGGTAGTTAATGACATGGTCAGCGCCGAGGGAGGAGGCTTGGGAAAGTTTATCGTCAGAGGAGGAGGTTATGAAGACTAAATTGGTTAGCTTTTCTGTGGGGTTGGGAGACAAGATAATACAGCAACAGAAGCATAAAGAACGTATATGACGCTCATAGGCCAGAATAGTGATAGTCACAAAAGCCTGTCCAGAGTAACTGAAAAATAGGGGGACTCACCCTCCATTCCACTAGCTTTAGCGATCTGCAAGCCACTGATCGCTACACCACCAGTCCCCTGAAGCAACACACTCTCCCCTTTTCCACCCGGTTGTCCAAGCGGCCTCATCCCATTAATCGACATCCACGCCGTCACTCCCGCAATCGGCAAAGTACACGCCTCTTCATGCGACAAATACTCCGGCTTCCTGACCAAACCCTCCGCATCAAAGACACGATATTCCTGCAAGCAACCTTCCAACGGCAAACCCAATCCACTCTTCATATCCTCAGCAGTCACTTGACCCTTGAGATGCGTTTGGTTGAAGATGGAAAGCACGTGGTCTCCTTCCTTCCAGCGGGGAGACTTTGAAGCTACGATTGTTCCTGAGATGTCGGAGCACGGGACAAGATCTGCTTTCTGACCTTGGGTGGCTTTGTGGTGGTTGTAGAGACCCATGATGACTTCTGTATCACGGTAGTTGAGGGCAACAGTGTGGATCCTGACGAGAACTTGTCCATCGCTAGGGACTGGCACTTTGGAGGAGCCGAGAGTGAGGTCTTGGAGACCAGACTGCTTGGTGGTCCATTGTCTGTTTGTTTCTGGTAGAGACATGGTTGCTCGAGATTGCAAATGCGAAGCGGCACTCTATGTGAGATGCTAGATGGATAGACTCCTTGGAATTAAGTAAGGGAGTGAGAGGGTATAAGAAGTGACAAAGGTAGAGAAATTTTCATGACAACTTGAATTACAAAGATGTTGCTCGTTGCCCCACCATAGCTTTTGTTTTGTTAATCTTATCGATGTGGATAGCGGACTTCCGAAATATTTAGATTATTGTCGTTGTTTTGATGGCGTCACTCCGGCCTATGACTAATGATAATTCATTAGTCCACTTGGAACGAGTCAGGCATCTACAGAGTAGGGTCTTGGGTGTGCTGTTAAGAGATAAATCTCAAATCTCATGCCTGCAAACTGGCAGACATATTTGGTATATATTTCACGCTGCACCGTCATCTTCGCTATCCTCGCCAGCTCTCATCATCTCGACCTCGCCATCTAACATCCTTCTCCAATTCTCTGCGAATTCTCTCATACCACTATCGCCACTTGCGCCTGCCTCCACAACTTCCTTGGGCATTTTGTGGGCGCTATATTGTGGACTTGCAAAGCTATATGCTTCTGGATCATCTTTCTTGACTAGTCTCAACTCGGGTTTCCATTCCATTTCCTCGATGTCATCACTCGTATCGTCTTCATCGCTGCTCGCTACAGGCAGTGAAGGACTTGATGATGAATCTGCGACGCCCAGTAGCGGCGGCGGAACTGGTAGAGTAAGGAGTTCCAACCAAGAAAATAGTAAAGGGTCGGTTCGAGGCGCCCAAGGGTTAATATCCACCAACCGAACTTTGTCGTAAGGCTCCGGTATGTATACATCGAATGTAAAGTCAGCATCCGGGAAAGTGTCTTTCAAGGTTTTGTCAAAGTAATCTTGAATGACATCTCTCAATGTTGGTACCAGCGGAAACAAGAAATCGAAATGGTTCAGATCTCTTTGACATATACCTATAACCCGTCTATCTCTCACAAAGCAGCGGAACTCGCAAGATGGATTGACTTTAAACCATTTGCGCAGCACCAAAACGTACTTTATATTCTCCTTCGTAAGGCTGGGATCGTCTGCGCAATCGTCAAAGGCGTGTTCCAGATCGTGCGTAATGAAATCAGACGATTTCAAGAGGAGGTAGATATCATTTGGCGTGGCGCATTCCATGCTATTTTTCTTCATGCTAATCCAAGTTGCATCTTTCGGAGCTGACCAGTTGAGCTTGGGAACAACCAGTCCTCCAAGCTCTGCAATTGTTTCTTTTATTTGATTGTGGATCTCCGAAAAAGCCTCTGAGGGATCTGGATCCGGATCTTCGTCCCAACCATTGCTCGTAGAGTTATTGTTATATGACTCTGGTGGAGGAAATGTCGGTGTTTCGGACGGCAGGACTATACCGTCTTCTCGAAGGTAGCTAAGAAATTCATTGGTGAGGGGGATTATTCGCGATTTTAGGGTAGATGAACGATATCTGGTGAATTTGTTAGCATCGGCATCAGGTTCATCAGAATATGCCTCGTTATTTACTTTGCATGCCAGTAATCGTAAGAACAATGCAGTATATGTGCCCTTGTAACTGGTTTGAAGGGGAGTGTGGTGAGGGGCTTCGGCTCGGAGTGTGAAGTTTCTGGGGCGTCAAAGGCTGGCATAACGAAGAATCTGGTGTTAAATTCGGATTTTACCAGGTGAGCTGACGATTTGAGAATGTTGGTTTCGTCCTTTTTATAAACCTAATAAAGCAAAACTGTGAGTCATGAGAATGATACATCGACGAGGGGCAATATCCCAAAAGACGAAATTCCGATCATTCTGCCGGCTAGACTTACCGCCTATACTGTAACCTCATGCACGCTCCACCTTTTAGATTATCGCGACGTGCAGATTCCACACGATTTCACACCTCCACCACATACTATTTCAGCAAACGGCACTGCAATGTCTTCGAACGTCGGTCTCAGCACGCCCAGAGGTAGTGGAACTTCCGGCTATGTGCAAAGAAATCTGGCACATATCAAACCCCGCGACCAAGCAAAACCATATGACATCGATAGCTTGAAACATCGCCAGCGACAGCCCGATAAAGATATCCTCGAACATGAGAGAAAGCGTGAAGTCGAAGTCAAAGTGTTTGAACTACGCGATAGACTAGAGGAAGATGGGTAAGTCACTAATGCCGCTGTGTGACGATTCATCAACTAATTCTCAAAAAGAGTCGACGAAGAAGAAATCGAAGTCCAAGAAGCTGCTTTACGCAAGAAGCTCTTAAATGAGATGGGGCGAGGATCTGGATCGAATAGGAAAGGATTGAAGATACATCAGGTTCACGAGCTGGCGCAGGCTAAAGCCGAGCAAGACAACAAATTCAAGAGAGCGCTGGGTATACCTAAAAACTACGAAGAGGGCGGTCACTGGAAGAAACAGGCGGAGAAACAAAAAGCTGCTATGGGCAGTGAAGAAGGAGCGACCTCCGCAGATCCATCAAGCAGATAAGACCGAAGGCAGGATTTCGGTGTCTCACGATCAGAATTCGTCGATTGCCTTTTGTCATTATTTAATGAAAGGATCACCGATAGGACAGCATCGACATTGGTAAACGAAGCATTCAGAGGTTGAAAAATTCCAAACTCTTCAGGCGCAGGGTCGCCATTAAAACTCTACAGTTTGTGTCTCTTCTCGCCGCTTGCGATTTTTCTAAACTCCTCTTGTGGGATACCGGCCGCAAACCTTTCCAAACCACCAAATACCTCCGCTACACCTTGTGCATCGAGAATGTCCCTCTCCGGCTTTCTGATCAATGCCTTGATCTTTGTCAAGCTGTCTCCGATCAGATGCGTACCCAACCGGTTATCAATCTCTTCGAAAACAAGCTCTCTAAACTTCGCATCTTCTCCCTTTCCGCAATCGAAAATCTTGTTTACGAAACCAGTTTGAAGTAACTCCTCCGATGTTATCCGCTTGCTCATAATTAGAGCTTCATTGGCCTTGCTGATACCAAGACGTTGCACGAATGCTCTTGATGCTCCACCTTCAGCGACAAGTCCTAAGCTTGAGAACGGTGTCAGGAGGAAGGTCTGTGGTGTACAATAGATGAAGTCCGAGAAGGCGATCAATGCAGCAGAGAGGCCGACTGCTGGACCATTCAATGCGGTGACAAGGATTTTTGGATGAGTGTAAAAGGCATTGGTGATGTTGAGGTTGTTTGCAACAAAGCTCGACAGCCAGTGACGTGCAAGATCAGTTCCAGCAGGTCGTTCTCTGCTGATGGAGACATCGGCACCACTATACCTAGATTAATAGGGAATACAATCAATTCAAGAGTATCCTTACGCTGAGAAATATCGTCCTAAATATTCAAGTTAGCAAGTCCACTTTGATACTTCGGCTCAAACTAAACAGTACGACCATCGGTGTTACTTCACCCCCGTTTGTGCAATAAGCTCAGGTAGTGAATTGTCCGAACTTACCCATTCCAGTCAAAACTGTAATGAAGACCTCATCATGTGTAGCGATCTCTCTCAAGAACTTGGCTATTAGATAGTAGCCGTCTTGAGTTAAAGCATTGAGCTTCTTCTCATTATCAATTGTGATCACCGCAATCCTCCCCTTGTATTCAACTCTTACTGGCTCAGCCATCCTGTATACGTTTAAAAATAAATGAGTTTATATTGAAAAGATGTGAAACTTATATTGCAAGATACAGACACAAAAAGCAATTGATCCTTCTATTGATGAATATGAGATGGATGGAGCATAAATACAAAGTGACAAGTCCCCTTGATGTAAGCGGAGGTGATTGAATTTCGAAGTTCACCGAGGCTGTCGGCTAGCTACCCCACAGATCCATAATGCAGGGCAGGGTTCTTTAATTGGCTGAGAAAAGCATTCAATTCCAGAATTATTTTGAGCTTCATCAATACACTAGTACGGTTATTTACGACGACGAACGAAAGAAGTCACCCTACCCCGCTTGTTACTAGACTTCAATCAAGCAATTGAGCAAAGGACCCATTTCAACGATGGGCGGCCCCAATCTCGAAGTCTTCAAAGTAAGTCCCTTGTCATCTCGTCCAGTTCCGCAGTGTTATCGCCTCCCTTCCGTTTTTCTTCTATTCGAGTACTGACGGCCCATAAGTTCGGCATGTACATCATGTTTCCGATAGCAGTGATGTATTACTACGGAACAAATCTTGACAAGCGCTTTTCCGTCCCAGGCTTCTGGCCAAAGCCGGAAGAAACGAACCGCATTCCCTTCGAGAAAGATGAGATCAAGAGTGAATTGGAAAGGTTAAAGCAAAAGCGATTATGGCTTCGAGAGCAGCGATTACGCAACTCCAATGCTGGCGCGAATACTACGAGTGGAGGAAATGGAGAGGAGAAGTGAAGATGGTGATGTATAGAAGTAGAATGGGAGGAAAGAACATTGAAGTGTATTCGGATTTTGCATGATCATGGTATAGCATATGGCGGGGTAAGACTACAAGGTCGGCCAGGCGTTCTACGGATTTGGTGTTAGATGTGCGGTCTGACACTATAGAAGCAATCATGAGGATATGTGCAGAGTGGATTTGCTATTGTACATCATGGTCGCACGTCTAGGGGCTCTAAAATGTACAAAATGGTGCCTATGTTTCCCCTCTAAGCCCTCGCGCTCTCTATAACTGTCTACTTCTCTATGTGACCCACTCATTCATGCGTCTAATCTATCAGTTAGGTCTTCCCACTCTCCATCCTCAACGCTACCTTGTGCCACATTCGCATACACCCCCTGAACGTTCGGGTTATCTCTTGCGGCATCGATGAAGGCTACAAGCTTTTGTACCGTATCTCCGGTTTCGAGAGGAACTTTTGTGTCCTCATTTGCATCCCAAATGATGTCTGAACTAGCGACCTTGATATCGAATATCTTGTTCAAAGATTCTGCAGTTGCCGTAGTCATGCTTGGGTCCGTCCAGACAACAATATTGCCATCGTCGTCGAGCTCTAAGTCCTCCGCTCCAGCTTCGATCGCTTCATCCATAACATCATCAACACCAAGCTTCTTCTCGTCCTTCTCAAAGACTACACATCCTTTCTTTTTAAATAGATAGCTTGTAGGCGTAACGTTACCGCCGTGAGTTTTGATTAGATGTCGCAAGTCTCCTAACGTACGATTGCTGTTATCTGTCTCGGCATCGATGATCATGGCGATTGTCGGCGGCATGATAAATTCTATAGTTACTTTCTGAAGCGCAGCACCGCTTGTAGATTTTCCTTGACCACGGGCGATAGCAGCTTCCATCGAGGCTTTAGGGAATCCAGCTGTCCCATGTGTGAGCGACCACTTGCGTATATGGATGGGTGGGACTATACCCCGTTATGTACCTTTCTTCGCAGCATTTAAGACGGCCACTAGCCTTGGATTTGTCGTTCGATCAGGGCCATACACTGCAGTATCAGTTAGCTCTGTGAAGTGGTAATATAATATAAAAACAAACACTTTGATGCTTGCGCAATCTCATGTGCAAGGACACTCCGCAACGCAGTCTTTTTCGCGTCTACCGCCCCTTTATCATGTTTGATCTTCGACCACCGGTTATGGCCCGAAGCAATTATTGACGTTGTTGAGAATTGCAGACATCTCGGACAAATAGAACCTGCTCGAGGCAGGAAGGGTCTGAGGCTTCGAGACATGGGTGGCATTTTTATAGTACTGGTAAAAATCGAGACTTTTTATTTGAATGCCGAAAATAAATACTGTTACCACTTCCGATTGGCTGCGTCTAGATCGTCACCACGAACATCTGTAAATTGCGGAACTGAGGCCAGAACAACCTCAAATGTTCAAACTCCGCGGGGACACATATACCTCGAAATATTAGCTTGCGAACACGGCAAAAGTTTCGCCAATGTCATCTGCAGGTCCAGCGAGCTCCAAAAATGGCTCGAATGAACTCCCCAGCCGGATAGAGCCCTCTCCCACCCCCGAACTCGATGTCGCAAAACTACAATCCCTCCCTTCAGAGCAGCAAGACCTATATCTTCTAAACTTCGTTTCGATACTAACAAAACATGTCGAAAGCCTGGAACCAGACGATTGCACGGCGCAACAACTATACCTTAAGAAAGAACTCTTCCAAATTCTCAACCTTGCGGCTCCTCCTCCTACTAGAGTGATTCGAAACAATCTGGGGCGGTGTCTTGCGCATGTGTTAGGAAAGGGTGATAGGAAGCTTCTATTCGAAACTATAAACGAGTTGGTCGGCATAATTAGCAGTGGGAAGACGAAGACGGAAGGGGACTTTAGGACGAAACATGCTGCTGTCTACTGCTTAGGCGATGTCTTTGCGGCTGCAGGAGACAGCGCAATTGGGCTGCATCAATTAGCATGTAGCTCGATGCTCAAGCTGCTGAAATCCGCGCAAAACAATGCAGGGCTACGAGCAGCAATATTCAAGTCGTTGGCCAAGCTTGTCGGGATGATTCAGACGAGTATGGACGAAACTATTGCAAAGGACATTTGGAAACAGGCAAGGAGTTATGCTTCCAGTGATAAGTCGGTATTGGTCCAGATTTCGGCTTGCAAGTGCTTAAAGATGCTATGCAAAAGTACATTATATTACGACAATTCCAGTGATTTCGACAGTCTCAAATCAACAATCTTCAAGACGATCGACTCGGCAAGCCCACTGGTCAGACAAGCTGCAGCAGAATGCTTAGCAGAAGCATTAGTCAAGAATCATTCCGAGGAAGCTCCAGTGGACAATGACACTCCCAAAATCAAGAAAATCAAAAGACAAAATACAAAACGGCAGTCTATGGCTATGGGTCCTGGTATGGATGACGAAGAGATACCTTCGAGGCCAGAGAGTCCAGGTCCAAAGAAGAGTCATATTCTGGTTCTAACACTTTCAGAAATGTTAAAAGTTTTGTCCACCCAATATGTCAGATTATCAACATCCAATAAGGCACGAGCTGGAATCGCCATTTGCTACACTCGGATCTTCAAGAGCATGAGTGAAAGAACTGTCGAAAAGATGTACATGAAGATTGTTGACCACCTTACTGTCGAACTCCTAGGTCATGCAAACATCACTAGCAATAGATATCGTTTGCTGAGTACGAGGAAATTCGTCCAGATTATCCTCGAGGATGTCATAGGCCATTCGGTCCTAGGCGAGTCCGGTCAGATCGATGCTGCAAAGGCACTGATCAATGATATCTTGAAGAACTACCCACAAGTTATCAAAGAGAGAGCCGAACCTTCCAAGCACACACTTATTGCAGCTCTTAGTGCTCTGTCGTCATTAATCAAGACGCTGGGATCTGCGGCAAACGTCTTTGCAGAGTCTTGCCGAGATGCTCTGTTACAGGTTCTTCAACATCCGAGCTATGCCGTTCAGATATACACGTCACACTGTCTAAGAACCTTTACCTTAGCTTGTCAGCAACAACTATTGCCATGTCTGACAATATGCATGAACAGCGTGAGTCGAGAACTGAACTTGCTGAATACTGGGAGAAACTCGCCCAGAAGATGTGTGGGATATGCGAATGGCCTGTCGGCAATGATAAGCACCGCAACCCTACAGCCACTCTATGGCTCAGTTGATGTGAATAGTCGTGTGCTATCCCTGGCTACTAGTCTTTTAAAATCGAGCAGCAAGTCAGAATTGAGGATATCCGGTACACAGATTCAAGTGGCTTGGATTCTAATAGGAGGATTGATGTCTCTTGGCCCAAACTTTGTGAAGATCCATCTATCACAGCTCCTTCTGTTATGGAAGAATGCACTTCCGAAACCACTAGCAAAAGATAATACTTCCCAAAGAAGTTACCTGGAGTCATCGTTCTTAACTCATGTTCGAGAATGTGCTCTGGGCTCTATTTTAGCCTTTCTGCAGTTCAACGGTCGTCTTCTGACCTCGGATGTCTCCAAACGGATTGCTGCAATGCTTACGAATACTACTGCGTTTCTGAAGACCTTGCCGTCGAAAAAGACAACAGAAGATGTTACTCAGAGATTGAGTCCCTCTTTACAATTGCATGACCTCGATCTTATGGTGCAGCGACGTGTACTACAATGCTATGCCAAATTAGTCACTATGAGTCCTGTCGGTGGAAGTGAAGCTTTATTACAATCGAATCTTCTTACCCTGGCTGTATCATTTTTTGCTGACCCTGAGAACTATACTCCAAGTTCACTCTCCACATCGATTGCAAGTTCCGCGGGTAACTTCGAGACTGTCTGGGATGTCGGTGACAATTGTGGCTTTGGTGTTACTGGCCTGGTAAGGGGCTTCAATGTCCAAAGGTTGGCTTCAGAACACGAGAACTCGCAAGATGACTGGGTCAAAGAGAACGGACCAGACGTGTCTATCTCAAATGTACTACTGTCGCCTATATGCAGTTCGCTTGAGCATGATTCAATATCTTTGTACCTCGGTGATTTTGACGAAGAGACTGCTCTACCAGATCCACCAGCCACGGAAGTTGTTAACGTAGCTATCAAGCTTTTCGCAATAGCCTTCCCAATTACACCTCCAAAGATTCAGGAGAGCATTCTGGAACAAATTGCCACTTTCTTGTCTGCTGGGTCTCTTCAGCGCGATCCAGGACGGAAGGCCGCGATGAACGTCAACATTGCGACGGCACTTTACTCCACTTTGAAAGTCACTGTGAAGGAAACGTCATCACCTCAAGGTGATGTTACAAATGCTGCTGTAGAGAAGCTCATGCAAGAAATCATAAGGTCATTCGTCATACACCCCGATCAGTATGTGCGAAGTATCGGCTACGAATCACTGGCCAGGCTCTGCAATAGCTCGGGCAATGCTTACACCAACCAAGAGATTAAGTATCTCGTTGATACCATAGTTGCCAATCGCGAACCACATGCTAGAGCCGGATGCGCAATGGCCTTGGGATGCATTCATTCTCAAGTCGGAGGAATGGCGGCGGGATTTCATTTAAAGACGATCTTGGGAATTCTCATGTCCCTCTGTAACGATCCCCATCCCACCGTCCATGTCTGGGCGCTGGAGGCACTAGCACGTGTTGCAGACTCAGCCGGCTTAACCTTCTCCGGTTACGTATCTAGCACACTCGGCATGCTCTGTCAACTGTACGTTGCGGACACTCACAATGAAGAGATTGCTTCTCTCGCCACCTCAAACTTGGAACTCGAGTTATCTACCACAGCAATCATTGCGCGTTGTGTGGATTCTCTGGTCAATGTTCTTGGGCCTGACCTACAAGATATGAGCAAAGCTCGAGACCTCATTCTTACACTAGTTGACCAATTTGGTGCCGAAGACAACTTACTGGTCTTAGCTGGGAGTCTCAAGTGCCAGGAGCATTTAGCACTTTATGCTCCTGGGCACATGGCGTTCGTAGATTACGTCGTTCTACTGCAGAAGGATCTTAAGTCTGAAATACCAATATTACGCGATATCGCAATTGATGGACTCTACAATCTGATGAAGCGCAGCTCAGAAGATGTTGTCAAGGCAGCTGAAGCAGGATTCGAAGATCAACTATGGCTTGCCCTGGATTCAGATCCAGCCCATGATGGAATCAGGAATGTTATACGGAACTGGCTCCAGCAATCGTGTCTCTCCGAGACAGCCAGATGGGTGCAAAGGTGTCAGACCGTGCTGTCGATGACGCGACCGAAGGCGGAGGATTCCAATGCTATCTCAGCTAAGGCCACTGCTATGCCTGACCTCCAGGATGAAGAAGTCGCGGGTTTTGCAGCTGCATCTGATATGCCTAAAGATAATACGGCTGCTGCTGCAGGACAGGAGCCTTTGCGCTGGCAGGTTCGAACATTTGCTATGAGTTGCTTGGGTGAAATGTTCACCTTAATCAGTAAAGACCTAGCAGCTAACGGCACGTCAGCCGCGGAAGTTGCTCTGCAGAAGCGGGTTGCAGAAGTTATTCGAATGGCATTTTCCGCGTCTACATCCAATGTTGTGGAACTCCGTGTATGGGGTCTGAAAATTATCGACGCTGTCCTTAAGATGTTCGGTAAAACACCAGATCCAGATTTTGCGGAAGCGCCACTTTTGGAGCAGTATCAAGCTCAAATAAGTTCTGCGCTTACTCCAGCTTTTGCGGCTGATTCTTCTCCCGAACTAGCATCCGAGGCTGTCAATGTCTGTGCTGCATTCATTGCTACAGGAATTGTTACTGATGTTGATCGGATGGGCCGTATTTTGAAGACTCTAGTTACTGCTTTGGAGAATTTCTCCACCGAGTCAGAAGTTGCATCGATTGGTGACCTTAAGGGTCTTAGCTCGAATGCTCAGGTCATGGTCAAAATGGCAGTATTCTCAGCTTGGGCAGAACTGCAAGTTGCCAGCACTGAGCAGAAATACCTGGTTGATGTTTTGAAGCCGTACATAGGAACCCTAACCCCACTGTGGCTTGCATCTCTGAGGGAGTTTGCACGTCTTAGGTTCGAGCCAGACATATCAACAAGTATGGGCCCACCATCGCTATCAGGAAGTTTAGACACCATTTACTCTGCGCTAAATCGAGAGACGCTCCTTCGGTTTTATCAAGATTCATGGCTCAAACTCGTCGATGCTATTGCAAGTCTCATCGAGCAGGATAGTGAGTTTGTATTCGATGCACTTGATGGTAAGGAGGCGGACGCTCCCTCTGCTACCAATGGACATCCTAAAGGGAACGATATCAATTATCGAGATGAACCAGTCGCTTTCTTCTTTGTTCTCTTTGGTATTGCATTCGAAGCTCTTGTATCTCGACCAGGAAGTGCTGCTATCGCGTCTAAAGAGCAGACCCTGGAGATACTGCAAGCCTTGAAGAAAATCCTGCACCCCAGTGTATCAGGTCATGCGATCTATCGAGAAGCAATCTTTTCGGAAACCATGGATCTTCTAGACCGTTTAGTTCTAACTGAAGGTCTCGATGTACAAACCGTCATTGTGCAAATCGCTAGGAGTCTATGTATCTCCCACCCCTCTGCTACAAAAGCGGATACGGCTGAGGATGGTGATTTATCCGAAGACATTGAACAGCTTTTCGAGTTAACTAGAATCATTGTGTTGGTTCTTGCAGGTCTTTTACCCAACTTGATTGAAGCACAACAACCCGCCCGACATCAATTGACTGAGGAAGCGGTCACACTTGTTCGAGTATCTCTCAATGCTTTAGTTGACGCAGCTGAAATATTCCCTACTATTATCAAAACTGATCTTCATGCTTGCATCATCCATATTTTTGCCACTATCCTAGGAACCGGAAGTTGTCAGGCTGTTGTGGTACCTCAGTCACTACCAATACTGAAACGCTTCATCACAAGCATCCCGGCACCTCGGAATGGCAAGAAGTCTGATAGGGACAGCAGTGTGATACAACTTCAAGGCTGTCTCAAGAGGTTCTTGTCCATATACACAAATGCCCAGAAACGAGAGACCGAGATGTCTTTACCATGCGTCAAGAATACCCTACTTGCATCCACATTACTCCTTACCAGCGGTACGAATTACTTATCAGCCAATGAGCCCCTTGTTACTCGGTTCCTCGATGAAGTCGCGGACTGTCTCAGCGACCGAATGGTATGATTCCCCTCCTCCTTGCCACTTCACCTAAAGCCCAAGCTAACACAAATCCCAGACCGCCAAAGTCGCCGCAAACTGCATCCGCAGCCTCCTTCTCACCACCCCCAAAACGCCCACCTCTCAAAGCATCGCCCGCTACCTCCTCCCGCACCTCATAACCTTCAGCACCAACACCCGACCTGAAGACCCAGAGAACGCACGTGCGCTCGTATGCCATGCGCTCACAGCCTTTGTCGTCTCACTCGACGGTAAACAGAGAGCAGTCGCGATGTCGGTGATTATACCGACGCTGCTGAAGAGAGCACAGGGTGATGGGGAGCCCGTCTGGAGGGAAACTAATACGCGGCTGCTGGAGATGGGGGGAAGTGATCCCGCGGCGTTTAGAGCGGTGGTGGGGGCGCTGAGTCCAGAGCAGAGGGCGTTTATGGAGGGAGTGTTGAGGAAGGGGAGGGATGAGGGGAGGGTGAAGGGTGAGGAGAGGGAGGAGGAGGATAAAGAGCCGACGATTGCGTTGAGGATGGATTTTGGGGCTTAGATGTTCGGTGAGGTTGAAAGAGCGCAGGACCAGGACTGATTGATGAATGATGCAGTGGGCAATTAAGCTGAAGAATGCAGTGCCAGGGAGAAGAGGTTTCTATAATTTAAACGCTGAAGCAAGTTTGGAACGCGACAATGATATTATTGTGGACATGAGATGGAATAGCATGAAATAAAAATGGAAATAGAAATGACAAAAAATAGAAATTTAATACTTAGTCGAACCCCATCAACCCTTCCATTTATAGTTCAGCATACGACTTTTGACTGGAATTTGGTGAACCCATCGCCAAGTGATATAATTCTATCATCAAGCGGTGCTGTAAGAGTCCAGGTTCACGGCTGAGATACGAATCCACGAGTTGAAAACAGATACTGGAGCAGAGAAGATCGCTCCTGTGATATCTCCCATTATATATACTTATCACAAAATAGCTATTCCATTTCACTCAAGTCTCTTATGCAAATACCATTTGAATCCCTCATATTGCTTTGACCACCCACAATCTCCCACCATGATGTCACCTAGCTAGAACGCCGTAACCAAGAACGCCAAGTCAGTACGAACAAGCTGACCTACCCCGATTCCGATTCCTTCCGTTCCATTTGAGACCCATCGTATATAAACATCTCATCTTATTCCATCCCATCTCGCCACATGACAAGACCCACCATCTCACTTCTGGACCTTAGCAAGGCCCTCCCCCTCCCTCCTAACTACCTTCCTGGGAAGCACTTCCACCTTCCTACTCAGTAGTCCTCTCAGCTCTTTACTGATGACTTTGGGTCGCTCGGGCATATTTTGCAACTCCCCACTGTTTCGCTTTCCTTTGTCTTTCGTTGCGCCTTCTATGGCTGCGTTGGTATTTGTGTCTGCGCCGCTTGTCGCTCCAGCTCCGTTCCTAGACGGAGAAGTACCAGAAGTGGCGGAGGAGGATGAAGAAGAAGAGGGCAATAATCGCTGTCGAAGACTTGGGTTTGGGAAGCTCGACTTCTTGTCTATAGCTTCGACAGTGCGTTGGAAACGACGGAAGAGGGCTTCTGCGCGGACGAGAGTGGATTCCAGATCAATTGAGTTGGATAGTTCGTTGACTAGTGTGTTTGTTAGTGCTTTATTCCGTCAGATCGAAAGAATAACTTAGACATACCATATTTCAGAACTTCATCAAAATGCTTTAGATGCTCCATGATAACATCTCTATGTTTCTCCAAAATCGCCAAAGCAATAAATAGATGGAAGCCGGAGCTAAGGTAATCCGTCCACAGCACTTCCCACAAATGTAATATGTCCAGCCAAGCGAACTCACGTTTATACCATACCAACAGCATGCGGAAGAAGAAAAAGAAGTTCGTGCTGTCGGCACTCTGAAGGTGGAGGTAGAGTTTTGGATCCATGAGCTGGACGAGGTGATCGAGAGTGAGGAGTTGAGCACGCATACCGGATTGGTCGCGAAGGAAGTTGCGTTCCATGCGATCCATGAAGTGCTGGAAGCCCCAGAAGGCAATCGCGTCGTCTTGCATGACGGCGTATATAGGAGCTAGGAGATCGGACATGCCTTGCACGTAGCCAAGATCTCTGTTATACTCATTGTAGGTGAGAAGCATATCTTTCATTTGTTCCAAGTGAACATTTGTGCCTACGTCGGCAAATGGCGAGTCGGGATCAGGATGCGGAGTATCTTCTCCCGCAAAAAGTGGAATTGTGCGGTCAGTTCTGTGAACATCTTTCTCTGTTGCGCGTACCCCAAGAAATGGGATATGTCAGCCTTGTGAAATTCTAAGTGGCTGTCGTATGGGATGTCTTACCTATTCTACTCCGTTGTTCTCGCCACCATTCTCCTTCTTCTCCTTCTCCTCCAAGGTCGACTAATCGATCCCACCATGCTCCCTTCAATTTGACATATTCGTCTCGGAGATTGGCCGTTTCTATTTTCCTCTCCTCGGCCGAAGAATCCCATTCATAAACTCCAAGCAAGAATAGCCACGCCTCTTTCCTTACTCCATCATCAGGATCAAGTCCACCATGGAATATTCTCTCTTTGACTTCATCGACGGTAATCTGTAGTCGCCCCGTCCTTTGGTCGAAGAAATTGTTCCATTCTTTCAAAGTAACAGCTTTCCTCTGCTCCTTCATACTCAATGATCCTATCTCGGTGTCCAACAATTCGAATTCTCCAACGTCGGTTTCTTCCATCTCAAGTACATCTCTCGCGGTCCATATCCTCTGGTTCCTATCTCTTTCACCCTGCTCCGCAATACCCATCGCCCATCTCGCCAGGTAAATCCTTGCGCTGTCGAATTCTTCTTGCAATGTCTGGACTTCCGGATTTTTCAACAGTCTCCTTACTTGCGGGGGCACTTTTGGATTCTCCACAATCGAGTCTGCAGTTCTCCTTGTAAATGTTGTAACCTTGCTGAATTTCTCCATCAAGTTCCATCCTGCCTCCTTCACGAATTTTGTAACTGGATCCATTCCGGCATCTCTCTGCGCATTTCTGTAGGTCGATGCCGAGTTACTAGATCCTGCACCTGCAGCACCTCCTATCCTTGTGCCACTACTCGATGGTCTCCTAACCGGAGCCGCTGTAACTGGCTTCTCCCCGAACGCCTCTTTATCTTCCATTGAAGGTTCCACCAAGTAGATGTTCGGCTCTGCGCCACTCCTTTCAATTTCTACATACCGCCTCAACCATCTGAGCACCTCGTCTCCACCCCAGAACATTTCACCATTTGCGCCAAACGGATCGAATGATTCTCTCGTCCTCTTTTTCTTTTGTAGGATCGTCGACTGACATTCGGAGTCGTGGAAGAATAAGGCAGGGAAGGAATCGCCAGCTCTCGAATTTATGATGACACTTCCGAACCACCAGCCTAGACTGGGTGGTCGCACAAGTAGACTGTAAATCTGCGAAACGGGGATCGCGAACGCATAGTGTCCGATGGAGCCAGAGTGTGTAGTGGTGGTGGGAGGTGGCGGTACGAGATATGATTGTCTTGGGGGAGAGTCTCCTTCACTTAAATCCACCTTCACGTATGTATTCAAAGCATCGCCAAGAGAGGATTCGGGTAGCCATGCCAAAAGGAGGGAAGCTGCTGTTTTTAGCTTGGCGTCTTTTGACGTAGAGGAGGTAGGACGCGAGTCTGGAGGTGGTTTCTGTTGGAGTAGAGCTATATAACCAGGTATGTTGTCTTTCGCAGATGGAGTAGGGTGGATATAGACCTGGAGTTGGGACATTAGCAAAGATTAGAAGAACGACCCCGCACTTCCTCCGGCGCATGTCCAGGCATCTGAGAATAAATTACCTTGCTTTTGGAGAACAGTAATTTGACTCCTTTCCCACTTGCGGTATGTGTGATAGTATTGTACTCGCCTTCCTCATCGTCGCTGAGAGCATAGAAGCTGTTCGAAGGCGATACAGGTCTGGCGGGGCCGGAAGACGACGTCATTGTCGCAACGCAACGTCGAGTGCCAGGAGCGAATGTTATTCTGATCTTAATAAGATAATGCCTTTTTCATGCTCGCTTGGACGGAATTTTACCAGCAGAGGATCATGAGCGCATTATATCTTGTTCTTTGTGTTTCGAAGATTGTGGCTTTGCGAGTGTAGCATGACGCGGTGTCCAACTGAATCAAGGTTGTTTGCGCGGCCGCAGGCGACTTTCTCAACTTACGGCCATCTCGTGATCTAGGCACCATTTATTGCACGCGACGTTTTTGCTAAAACATCAATCTTTATTAAGGAAGTGTCACTATGGTTCGAATCAACGGTTCACATTCATACGCAGTTGATGCTGCCGCAAAGATTCACTCGATGGCTGGCTTCCTTCCCCGCTGCTTTCACTTAATTGCACCGTTCTCTGGATTGTCTCGTTTCGTCTAAGCCACCAAAGCTTTGGTGAATAGAGAGCATGTGCTAGCGCACTCTGAATTGGCAAATGCGGCAGGATATAGCAGGTTAATAAGAAATCTGTTATGAGGCCTGCGAAGACCATTCGGTTTGTGATGCTTGCGACAGCGGAGTAGGTCGATCGCTCATGGCGACTTTCCAGGAGGACAGTTTGCCCACGAAGCTCGTGTGAAAATAACAGGTTTCCTTGCAAGTGAGGAAGAACTTCGCTGTAAAAATTCGGTATACTGCAAGGCAGTATTAACAGATCGAGTCCCAAGAGGCAGCATCTGCATGCGCGGTTCATGTTCCGAGGTCCATTTGCGTCTGTGTCCGCCAGTTCCGCCTCATTGCAGTCCATTCCCACGCGCCTCAAAGGGCTGAACGGCTTTAAGATCGCGTGTTACACTCATTCGCACTGTCAAAGACGTGGGTATTCCCCTTCAGGACCAAAGCATGTTGATTCAAGGAACATGAGTCGAGTGCGTCCTAGAGATATAGACACTGGGCACAGCCCTCAGCCTGTAGGTCCTGAAAAATTACGGGATGTCTTCCTAGAGTCGTTGAAGCATTTGAAGGTGTGTGATTTGCGAAAGTGCACATGCGAAGCTTCATATCAAATGATAAGAAGTGGATTGTTGATTATGGCTGTGAGTGTGACCATACAGGTGGAATGGGCCACGTGTGGTAAAGGGATTTACATAAATATTGTATTTGTAAGTGGTTGCCAGGACCGAACTGAGAACAATTTCTCGCTATCACAACTTGGGTTTCAAGGAGTTGAATCAAGATGCGGGGTAAATTAACACAAGTCACATAGGGGATAGGAGACAGTGAATAACGTGAAGTAGCGTTAACCATCTGTCTACTAGGCCTAGCATGACTGACGCTGGTGAATCAATTGCAGTACAACGAAGCTTTTCAATTGCAACTGGGCAGTATTGCACGGCTACATCTTGAAATTAGACGGTATAAGTGTATCTCATGACAAGCTCTATGGCGTGGTTACAAATATAGATTAACTGCAATTTCCGTCAACCATGCTATCAAAGACTTCGCAAGGTTGCAACCAAAGCACTGTTGTAGGTTTTGATGACACTGGCGAAAGTGCGCCGCATCTAGTCGACTACTGCTTCTTCGGGTTTGCTGTAATCGAGATTTCAAACTCACCCTTACGGATGACACTAACCTCGAGTCTCGTCCAATGGGTATCAGGATTTTGAAAGAATTCACTTCTTTTAGTCGTAAATGTGGGAGATTGGCACATACATTGGTTGTGGTCATCGCCTCTTTCGGATCGTTGCTCTGAATTCTCTTCTAAATATTTCATAGAACTTTTCCTTTGGGCATTGACAATTGCTACTTCACACACCACGACATTATGTCTTCCTCACAAATCAACGAAGTAGACATACTCACTTACATTTTCCCTGCAATAATAACTTTGCTGGTTGGTCTAAGGTTTGTCTTACGACGACTCAAACACGAGCGATGTTATGCCGATGACTGGATAATGTTTTCGACACTGGGACTCATCACTTTCACTGTTGTAGCCTGCCGAAAGGGGGTAAATTTCCCCATTACCTGGACTCTGAGTCAATCACTGATCCCGATTAGGAGATCTTAGGGGTGCCGACGCATATTATAGCCACCGGGCCCATATCACCCGATGGCAAACCACAAATAATTCCAGAAGATATAAAAAGAGGTGACGACGTCATTTACAATGAGGGAAATAGGTGCTAACATGAGAACAGCAACTAGCGGTGGTAAATTTATCCTGGCTGCCGCACTTGCCTACATGTCCTATACTTGGAGCACGAAACTGTGTATTGTACGAGGAGAGTCTATGAAGTGTTGGTCAATGCATGCTAATCGTTGTGTTAGCTAATCTACTACAAGAGACTCACGGTAAGACAGAAAGAATATCGACTGGTTATAATCTCTTTCTGGGCACTTGGTATTTCCTGGGTTACGATTATGATATTGTACTTTACAGCATGTCGGCCTGTCAAGTTATTATGGCAGACAGTTCCACACCCTGCAAAATGCGCCGTGAGTATACGACAGACTATTACGAGACGTCAAATGCTTGCTAACTTGACCTTCAAGAGTGTGGTAGGCTACTTCCCATACCCGTTGAAAGATCCTTTAAACTGATACGATAAGACTACCGCACGTCTAACATTGGGAATCGTAAGCACACTATCCAATTTCTGACAAACATCTCTAATCTATCTAGACAAACATTGTGACAAACTTTGTACTGATTATTCTTCCATTGCCAATGATCTATCGAACTTTGCTGCCCCTTAGGTATGCTACCTTTCCATCTTCTGTTATTCTGATCTTCTGGAGAACTGACCACCAGATAGGTTAAAGATCGAGATCTCAGCCGTCTTCGCAGTCGGTATCTTTGTACGAATTTTCCCTCCAGTCTTTCAACCAGCAGACCTATTCTGACAACCTCCCAGGTCGTCGTATTCTCAATCCTACGCCTTGTCATGAGTATCTTCATATCCAAGAACGGAATGCTCTGGGCTCTAATAGAATGTGTCGCACAAGTATTCTGTCTATCTCTCCATAGGCATATGCCATCTGCTAATAAGTATATTTCTAGACAATCTTCGCCAACGCTCCGATCATACATAGCTTATACCGCCATGGCCGTGTCAAACAGACGCAACGCAGCACAACAGGCAATCGATCTAGTCGGCTAGATACAAAGAGTGATTTCGTCGTACTAGTACCTGGAATCCCGATGAGCAACATCCAAAAAAAGTTCCCCTCTCTACCTCCTTCAGCTCATTTCGCCAGCGTAAGCTTTATTCTCAGTTCCCATCTTGTCCCATCATCCCCTCTTCAACTTCCTTCCATCCTAACTAGCTTCTCCTCCCACTCCGTAGTCCACACTCGGAAGCAATGCCTCTAGCTGCACCAACATCCTCGAGCCGGACCTCACCATCTCGATTCATCCCTCTACCGAAACCTCCTATGTATCCTCCCAGCTCCCTGTGAACCATGCCACCAGTTCCCCACTCATCATCCAGCGCACCTTCGAAGTTACGCAAACATTTGACCTCGCCACACCATATAATCCCATCATGGTGTCTCCGCTCGGCGGGACCGGGCACGTCGAGACCAGCATCTCGCATCATGATCTGGATCCTCTACCCTCGGATCATGATCTGACGACAAGTTTTATGAGTACAGGATCGAATGGGAGGGCGTATGGTGAGGTTTGAAGATATGTGAAGGAGTGTTGAGTGAAACATTTGGTTCAAGTCTATTCATATGGGCGTATCGATGCGATGGCTTCTTGCTGTTTTAACTTGTTGGGTTTTAGTTTGATATGGGAGGAGTTTTGGTATTGATGGGTACAAAGTTGGAGCGGAGTGATGCATCGGAGGCTGTTCACTTGAAACATTGTTAGACGTTGTTTCCACGCAGGGCGCGGATGTCAGAGATAGACGGGATCTGCTTCACTCCTGAAGTGCTTGACTTGCGGCCACGGCTATGCTCCGGAGCTGGCTGCACTTCGTCCCACGTAGGGCACTATACCCCTTTTCTTTGGATATTTTTTTACCAGTTCGCAAATTTAGGTGGTTAAGTATCTCAATTGGTTAGTTAGTTGTAGTTTTGAACGTGTCATGATTAAAAATGGTATCAAATCGACCAGAACTACTCCCCGGATTGGGGAAGTCCGAGCCGGAGCATTTGGTCGATGTTTTCACGTGTATAAGAGTTTATGAAATTTCGTGCATCCTGGAAGGGTTCAATATGGATACCCAGAATAGTAACTTGGCTGTAAGATTACAAAATATCCCGTCTTCAGTAAATCCCTAAACGAGGTCGTTGAGCAGGAAGACTAGCGGCTGGTTCTTGTGTACGGGAGTCTTTAGAAACGCCACATGCAGTACCCCCGCGCGTGGGCACGTGTGGAGCCACAACCGGCGAAGCAAATGAAGATCCTCGACCAACCTACACTTCACGTCACACATTCAACCCAGCTTTCGATGCTTGGTCGAGATAGAAAGGTCAATGCTCCGAAATGTGCCTTTTAAGTCCCGGCACTTCAGGCGCAATGCCATTCCTCATCGATTCATCTCAATTTCTTGTCGCGGGTCGTCGGGGTTCAGATTCGAGCTTCCCATCACCTCGATAGTCCCCCGCCGTTGCAGACCTCTCCATGCCCATTTCAGCACGCAAGCAGATAATGGCCTTACTTTCGCAACTGACACAATCTACGCGCTTTCTACAGCCCCGGGCCGAGCTGGTATAGCCATTATTCGAATTTCCGGCCCAGCATGCCTCGATGTACGATGACCCCGCTCCGCACATCGCAGCAGTATATTGACCGTTCCAGATATATCGCCGTCTCTGCCCCAGCAAACCCATCCTCAAGCCGCGATCCGCCACGCTCCGAACTCTCTATGAGCCATCCGGCCCGACGTCCAATGTTCTCGACTCGGATGCGCTGGTCCTCTACTTCCCCCATCCGAAAACCGTCACTGGCGAAGATGTGCTCGAATTGCATATACACGGCGGTCCCGCGACTGTGAAAGCGGTGCTCGGCGCCATCCCGAAATGCGCGTCTAAGACTGCGATCCGCTACGCCGAGCCCGGGGAATTCACTCGCCGCGCTTTCCAAAACGATCGGTTGGACTTGGCGCAAGTGGAGGCTTTGAGCGATACTCTGTCCGCAGAAACAGAACAACAGCGTCGTGCAGCCGTGCGCGGGAACTCCGGGAAGCTGGGCCGTACATATGAGGACTGGCGCTCGCAATTATTGTATGCGCGCGGAGAATTAGAGGCTCTGATTGATTTCTCGGAAGATCAGCATTTTGACGAGTCGCCCGCGGAACTTTTATCGAGTGTTACGGCGCAGGTGGAGGTTATGTTGGAATCCATTGCGGCACATGAGTCAGCAAGTCACCGGGGGGAGCTCCTCAAGAAGGGAATAAGGATCTCATTACTCGGGCCGCCTAACGCGGGTAAAAGCTCCCTGCTGAATCAGATCGTCGGCAGGGAGGCCTCGATCGTTAGTCAGGAAGCCGGCACGACACGAGACATCGTGGAGGTCAGCTTAGATATGCGCGGCTATCTGTGCACGTTTGCGGATACGGCCGGGCTCAGAACTCAATCTACACTACGAGATACGCGGGCAGAGGCAGAATTAGTGATCGGATCCGTGGAGCAGGAGGGCATTAGACGTGCCAAGGCGAAGGCAAATGAGTCAGATATTATCATAGCACTCGCGAGCATCGAACCATGCGACGACCGGCCCGGCTGGCAAATCCGCCACGATCACGAAACTTTCGCAATCGCGGCGCGCGCCCCGCAAGCCCTAGTTGTCATTAATAAGGCGGATGCGGTGGCCCCTGCAACGCTGTCAGAACTCTTAAACGACTTCCAGAAGTCTCAGATGCGCATCATCAACGGCGTTCCTGTGATTGCAATATCGTGCAAAGACGCACAGCAGTCACAGTCTCAGGGAGGTATTGTCACGTTCGTCGACCAATTGGTCGCTATTTTCAGCAGCATGACATCGTTGCCGGCGGAGCTTGAGGATCTGCTTGGCGTTACCGAACGTCAGCGCCAGCTGCTCTTGGCCTGCTCAGCCCATTTGTTGGGCTTTGTTAATGAGGCTCGCGCAGAGCGATACGACGAGGAAAGTGAATGCGACATTGTCTTGGCGGCGGAGCATCTGAGATCCGCAGCTAACTGTCTGGCTCGCATTACTGGGCGCGGTGAAGCGGGTGATGTGGAAGAGGTTCTTGGGGTCGTGTTTGAGAAGTAGGTATTGCCGAACCCCTTTACGTATTTTTAGCTTGTAATGCGCATGATTTTATTGACTGATGAATGATATTTAGGTTTTGTGTAGGCAAGTAAAAGGGATGAGGAATGTCACTATTGATCTGTCTAGAAGACTCGTGTTTGGAGGGGTAAATAAATCGATATATTTTTGTACTTTTGTAAGTGTAGCGAACGAATAAGTTAAGGTAACCCAAATGTTAAGAATACATTGAAAAAATGTAAATCAAAGAAGAGAAGAGAATCGAAGAAGATCTAGCGAACAGAATAAAAACGCCCATAAAATGCTAAGAAGAAAAAAAAAAAAGAAAGAAAACTCCTCTTGCAATGCAAATGCTCCCTCGCACTCTCTTCCTCATATTTCAATCTGTCCCTGCAAACTAACTCCCTTCAAATGCTGATGCAAAATAACAATCTGTGCCCCGGATTCTCCAATCCGTTTCGTACAAATAGAAATAGAAGCGCCAACCAACCCGACCGACCAACATGTTTTATGCAGTGCATGCTGTGTGCATGCGAAAGATGTGCGTGCATATGCAATGCAACACTCCTTCTCGATCGTCCTCCTATTCTAGAACAACACAACAACAACAACAATAACCCAAAAGAGAAAGAAAGAAAAAAAGATACAGAAAAATAAGACGACAAATGCTTCTGCGTGTACTTTGCATCGAACGAAAGAAAGAAGAGAAAGCGCGAGAAAACTAAAACTCCCATCCCGATGCTGTAATCTAGATCTATCTATATGACATGCTGAATAATGCGATGCGAAAGGCGGAAAAATCAAATATGCGAACCCGCGAGGGTGTGGTGGAAATCTTTCGTTCGTTTTTTTCTATGCAGTGCTGTTGCGCCGTTGATGCTAATATGCGGAGGGCGAAAGGAAGAGGAAGGCGGCCGTGAGACCAATGCGTCTTTATTCTATGAGTATCGTGGTGTATCGTATCGTATCTATCGTATCGTAACGTGAATCGCTTGCGGAAATGAGAAAATCAAAATAAAATGATATGCATGTGGAAGCAGAACTTTGATGTAGATGCGGGATTTAGTTGTATCCTCCACGGCCATCTTCTTCCTCGTCGTCGTCGCCGCGCTTGTTAACCATGCTCATGCTCATGCTGATGCGCGACTGGTCGTCGTCTTCGGAGTCTTGGTTGGGGCCATTGTAGCCGCCGCGGCCGCGGTTGATGAGGGTGGTGGAGGTGGTGGAGTAGACGGTGCTGGTGGAGGCTGCCATTGCGATGGATGTGTGGTGGTGGTGGTGATAGTTTGGTTTGAGGAAGATGGTTGTTGTGAGGTTGGCAGTAGCAGTGGTGATGGTAGTGGTGATGGTAGTGGTGATGGTAGTTGTGATAGAAGCTGTAGATGCGAAGAGCAGATTGTAGATGATGCTGTAGATCTTGTAGATGATGATGAAAAAGAAGAAACAACAAGAAGAGAAGCACAGCCTCTATATAGACAAAATAATCTCTGCTCATCTCCCTCGCCGAGCAGGTGGTTACTACGAAACGGCCAAAGAAACGCATCTCGCGGAGCAATGACGACAGCGCCTCACCTCATCCATCGTGTGCCAGAATCCCATGGGTGGATTCAATTCAGGCACTCAAATCTTCCGATAATCATAATCATAATCATCGTAATCGTAATCATAGCCATGATAGTCTAGTCATAATCTCGTCGGACTACATGCAGTCATATTGGTCCATGCCATGCCATGGGGGAGGGGCCATGAGAGACGAGAATCGAAAGAGGGAGAGATCCTGACAAATCCGCTTGCACTCTATACGTCCCTGGAATGAGATGACTGAGGTGCGTGGAGCGGAGAACGTCGGGTCCTGCATGGCGAGTATGAGATGTATGAACATGTATCCTCTCAGCCTCCTTGTTCATTCGGCCGAATCGTAAGGGATCCATGTTACTGGGACGTTTTGGCCAAGATGTGTCAAGTAGCGTGTGTAGACAGATCGATGTAAGGTTGGGCAAGGTGATGATATTTTGGGTCTTACCTGAGCACCATGTAAATCCACTCCCGGAATCCCTGCTCCTTTATTCTTTATTTTCGCGGTTCTGAGATTACTGGCGGCATCCATATGGATATGGGGGTCGGATTACGAGATTTAGCGCGGTTTCTATTTTGCTTGTTTGTCGTTGGAAGGACCAAGCAAAGCAAAGCAAAGCAAAGCAAAGCAAAGCAAAGCAACGCAGGCCGGGTGCGCGCTGTGTGCGTCTACTGCTGCTGCGCAAAAAGTAATATCGCCGGCAGACCACTGCCAGGTGACTAAAACATCCAGACCTAGTATCATGCTCTTGGCATGGCATATGCAAGTCAGCTCAGATTTTACCCAGGTCTGGTTCGTAGTGACCCTGGGAGTCGTGCGAACGAGTGAGAGTCGGAAAATGGTACGGTCGCATCACAGCACACCACTGTACCTTGCATCTCATCTCATTCCCAGAAAAGTCGCAGAAGATCATCCGTAACACGTTCCTTCTGGGATTTTGCTGCTCGACCTAACTCGTCCCCGGCTCGCAGCAACGACAGCAGCCCACAGCAAATCACTCCATTTTCCATTTTCTCCCAAAGACACTGCTCTCCCTCCAATCCGCTACTTCTCAGCCCTATGATGACAGGGGCCTCTGACAGGTCGGTTATTTATATCCTTGCAGGGAGCTTGTGCTTGCGAGTGGGTAGCTCGACACAGAGCAGTTCGTAGCGGTGGGGGTTTTCTTTCCGCTCCCTTTAATCAGTCACTTGCAAGTGCCTTCCCTGCCCATGTTTGCAGATCTCCCAGTTAAATCTGTGGCTTGCATTTGGCAGCTACTTCTTGGTACAGTACAGGTACAGGAACGTTATTTTGGGGTCGGACAATTACTGGATGGTGATCTTGGCTTGAAATCTTTACGAGGACAAATTGTTCCTTGGCATCTATTCTATTCATACCTGGAAAGCAAGGACGGAAGGAAGCGCCGCAGCGGGTTGACATGATACCAAGAGATGAGGCACGCTGACCTTGCTGCGGGGCTACGGTCAAGCCATTCATGACTTCTGGCCTTATGCCTTACGCCTTACGCCTTACGCCTTATGCCTCGCGCCTTAGAAACCAGCCAGTACGTATGTACGGCCATGAGTAATAGAATACCGAATACCAGCCGCCGACACTTATCGTGAAGACCTACGTGAGAACGAAGAGACAGCAAGCAGAAGAGCAACAGAGAGAACGTTGTAAGCTTACCACCATGTTCCTCGGTACCAAACTTGTGCCCCCCTTCATTCCCTCACCACAAGCGAGTAGTTCCAAACCCCCATCCCATCTTCACCGAATTTCTCAATCGAGACAAAAAACACCAAAAATCTTCCAAATTATCAATGTATCTACTTTTAGCCAAGGATTTCTAAACGTACAATTTTTGCTACGCGAATGGAGAATACGCCTGGCTATCGTTATTATCGTCCCCGGATCTCACGCCTGTGTACGTGAACGATATCACTCACTCCGCGTTGCTGCTCCTCCTTCCTCGGCGCCCTCGCTCTACGCACGGCCTTAGCATGGTGAGCAACCCGAGATGAGCTGCACAGTATGCACACGACCACGACACGAAAAAGCAGACCGTTTGTTTCGTCTGATGTTGCATTGCATATCGCGAGCTCGTGTTTCAAGGCCCGCATACCGTCGGATCACCCCGACTCATATCATAATACCATAGGAGTCATCTGAAGTTCCTCGGTGTAGCGTAGTGGTATCGTACCTGCGTCGCGCTATGTATGCACTTACTGGAAATCACTGTCTGCGCCGCTAAGTGTCCAATCATGGTGCGCATTATACGTCTAGTTCTTACGGGCACCGACTTCGCCGACGTACGCTTGGGATCGGTGTCCCCATTGTAGCGGTGATGAGGGCGGTGGCTCGAGCAGATGATCCGTATTGTAGATCTGGGGGGCGCTTTGGATTACGCTTGGAGTCCGAGTTCTCCTTGGCTAACTTACAGTATTGTGTCCCATACAGTAGTAACCTTACTTTCGGATGATGTCGGTAGGGAAATAGCTTTCTGTTCCTTCGACACGACATGCCCATGCCCATGGCCGCGACCCTTGCAGGACCCTTCCTTTCCAGATGGACGGCCGGCCGGGAGCTACAAGTACCGTCATCCATGTCAGGATGTATCTTTACATCCAGTTGTAGGGTTCTTCCTTACAAAAGGTACATCCTACTACTTCCATAAGATGATGCTGATGACGAGAATGTTTACTCAGCTAGCCGAGCCAGCCAGCCCACTGTCATCGCACTGTCATCGCACTGCCCCGCCGAGTAGACGACGGGATAAGAAAATCTGATGCTTTGTGAAACGAATTTTGGAGAAATCGAATTAAATGAAGAAATGTATTTTGCTGATCTGCGGAATGGTCTCGTTAGTCATCAAACCCAGCGCTTCTTGTCCCCTTCATCCTCATACTCGAAATAAGGTCCCATAGATCCCCTCATCAATCTCTCACCAACCCATCCACACATCTCCACAACTTCTCCATAGCCAAATACGAAACAGAAACCTAATCTTCCCATCTCTATCCCCATCCCCATCCCATCTCCATCCCCCTCCCCATCCTACGACCCGATACCGAAATATCCCACAGCCAGCCGCAGCGGCTCCGGCCTCCACAGCACAGTACCCATCTGGCCTGCGGTGAAATATCCAATCATCCCACCTCATTTCCCACATTCCCAGGCCCAGAATCTAACCCGCCGAGGAACTCCCTAATGAAACGTTACCTCGTGGCATGATTTTGCCTCTTCGGATCTGAATCCCAACCGGCACTTTTTAAACGCGGCCTCTCGCACGCCCGCCGCGAAAAACAAACAGCCACACCCAGCTGGAAAACTTTTACTTTCAGAACTGTCCAGGGACGGATGTAAGAACTTAGCCTCCGCGGCGGCCGCAACTGAGAAAATAGATAAATAACTAGGGGAGACTAAGCCTTGTACATACAGTACTTCGCAGCTAATAATCGCGGGCGGGTTGTTATCGTTTACAGTAACTAACCCACAGTATGAGTAATTTTGCGAGAAAATACCCAGATAGTTAAGGTTATTTATAGAACCGTCTCGACGTGATAATTCTCTTGGCGACAAGTTAAGGTTACGTATATCTCAAGAATGTCATTTATTTTTACTCACGACAGTTAGTCAAGCAAGCAAGCGAATGTGATAGTGCAAAAGAAGGGGCAATCAAACAGATTGTCGTAAGAATAGTAACCTTATCGTGCGATTTGTGGTCCGCTCATCCATCCATTCATCCATTCATTCATTCAACCCACCAAACCGGCGGGGAAAGAGCGGAATTCCGGAAAATGTAATCGTCGTACATAAGGTTATCTGACCGGTCGCTCGGTCGCTCGGTCATCATTGTCCCCGTCAGCGACGGTGAGAGCGAGAGCAGAGCGAGAGCGTTTACCTCTTCCCTCTTGCACAGCAACCATGCTTCTAGAATTGTTCTCTCTTACATCCTATTCGGGCCATTTGCATGTGCATCTGCATGCAGCGTACCTGAAAATTGGGGGCCTTTACTGTACTGCGGTCCCGAACATCCCCCCCCACCCCCTTTCTGCCCTACCGTGCGCGAAAAAGGAAATTTTACGAAAAACGAACAGCAGACATGGGTTCCGCGTGCGAAAAGGTGAGCCGCAGCCACGGTATAGGATTGGGTTCCTTGCCTTGCCTTACTTGGCGGTATGGGGCCTGAGGTGGAAGTGAGGTAGGTACACGAACGCATGAGCGAACGGTACTTCTCGTATAGTCGTTTAGAGTGTGGGATCGCTGTTTGGATACGGAAGTTCTGTAGATGGGATGGGACGGGGGGGAAGGAGGGTGGATGGCGGGGAGGTAGGTTTTGGTGCTGTGTTGCATGATGTTCTACAAATGAGTCTGGTATACAGTTAGTTACTAAAACATACCCCCTTTTTTTTTGAATCGTTGAATTTTCCCCGTTTACCTCGTCCCCTGTCCTTGCCTATTTACCTAAGTATCTATTCCCAATTACACGGTACATCGCACTCGTACCCAATCACCATTCCCCCACCGCACCTTCCTTCCTCTCTCTCGTCGGTGGATCAAACAAACCCCCGGGTTACACATGCACAATCCACGTGTCGGCACATCGGCCTTCCTCCTCGCCCCCAAAGTTGAGGCTCATGAGCATTCTCACCTCGCCTCACCTCGTGCTCGTTTGCTGAATGCAGTGCCGCAGGAGAGCAGGATGGAACGCATGGCAGCAGGGATGAGAGGGAGATTTACGAGGAAAGGTGGATTGGCAGGACTAGGCAGATGTGTTTGGTATGTAGCTTGGCATATATGTGAATGGAAAATTCCGGAGCGATGAGCTGGAGGGGAGATTTTGTGGACTGCGATGCAGGCACGCAGGCTGGCAGACAAGCCAAGACACTGAACCGATGGAAGCACGCGGTGAAGAATTCTTATGTTATACTGTATACTTCTATCTATGCATAGAACAGTATAGTGTAGCCTTTTCCATCGCAATTCCACCAACCAAACAGCGCAAAAACATAGTATTATATGACACGAAGCGTTCCAAAAAACAAAACCCCAGGAAAACCAGACGTGGGGGTTTCCACGTCTGCTGATTCTGGAAAATCCATCTCTCGTGATTAAAAACCAGGCTGTGCATGTATGCACACATCCATAGATACATGCATGCAGATAAAGATGAGACGAAGTATCTGCGCCGATGTAACACCCCCAGCACAAGAGGAGTCTAGTCCGCTCCCCGTATCAGCAGCAGGGTGGGTTAGGGTGGGGTGGAAGCCTAGAAGAGATGTTAATAAGCACGACATCTGCAGCGAGAGATTATATTACATGACAGTACATTGCTTGTGGTAGTTGCGGTGAAAGAAGTCTGCAATTTCTTTGATTGCGGAAGTTCGCCGAGCTTGAAGAAAAAGGGTAGGGAATGGATTGATGAATGAATTGATGAATGCATGGATGAATGGTTGTTTGGATGGGTGCACAATGAAGGGAGAAAAAGAGTCATCCTGAGAAATTTGGAATTCCAAATGCTGGTTGGATGAATGTAACGTCAAGATTACTCTCGAATTCGCTAAGTGGGGTTAGAGGTAATAATGATGAAATCTGAGTATAGAAAATACTGGGGATTGGAGACGAATATGGGATATGAGAGATGAATAAGGAGTTCTCTGGTGGACAAGGTAAGAAGTAGATGGAAATCTTGGAATTTGGACTTGGGAATGGGAGTGGGAATCGGGGATATGTGATTAGATGGAGATTGGGATCGGGATTGGGATCATAGCCTATCCTATTTCCATATATGACGGACACGCTGGATAATAGATCAAGATCGACGGTCATGGATCGTCAACGATCATCCACCTATTCATCATCAGCATCCATCAATCTATCACCGAGTAGAGGAAGATTGCCCATCCTCTACCACTGTCTGTCGCCACCCAAAAATCGGCGACAATTCCAACCCAAACCCCTGCAGAGGCTATCACATCGATCTTATCGCATCGTCTTGTCCAGTCCAGCCCTCATAACCGGGCTTTCTAGAACCTTCGTCCAGTCATGTAA
Organism: Rutstroemia sp. NJR-2017a BVV2; assembly: GCA_002946415.1. Taxonomy (NCBI): domain Eukaryota; kingdom Fungi; phylum Ascomycota; class Leotiomycetes; order Helotiales; family Rutstroemiaceae; genus Rutstroemia; species Rutstroemia sp. NJR-2017a BVV2. Next base: position 1,010,285 of record NJPS01000054.1, read on the forward strand.
CATAGTCGTGTTCATAACACTGAGCTGGACCTCTTCTCCCGCACGCGCCTTCATCTCCTCTTCATATTGCGTTATGGCGGATGCTTGGTTGAAGGCCTCTGATTTCAGCAATGTCACAAGTTTTCCTGCATCAGCTATGGCGTGGTTTAGACCTTGACCTCGTTCTTGAGAGCTAAAGTTAGTTTTGTGTGCGACAGAACGGAGGGAAGAGGCAACAGAAGGGAAACGCATAAATAGAACCGTACGATAAGTCATTGGATGCGCGGCATCTCCTGCAAGTGTAACCCTTCCATTCATATTGTCCCACCCATGGCATTCCTCGCTAGGATCCCATACTGCGAGACCAGAATACCAAACTTGTTGATCTTCGGGAAGCCATTCGAAAGCACTTTTCCACGGTTCGGTGTAGTCTTTCGCCAACTCACGCACTTGTTTTAGTCGCGCTTTATTGTCAAAAGTTTTGGCTTCTTCGTCTTGTGCGCTCGAGTGCCAGGAAATATAGAAGAAAAATGTCCACGTTTCTGGGTTCTCGGGGTCTGGCGCATCTTGGAGACCGAAGAATGCGAAAAGGTTGTTTGGATGTGGAGAGGCAAGGTAGAGCGGATGGAAGGAGCGGAGGAATAAGGCCTGTTCGCGGGTATATCTTGCTTGCACGAAGGAGGCTGCATAAGGTAGTCTTGTGTTCTCTGCATTTCCAGGTCCGAGAAGAAGCTTTCGGACCACTGATCTTGCGCCATCTGCTCCAATCACTAATTTCCCTCTTATATGTTGTCCATCTTCAAAAACGCATGTCACACCCTTCCCGTCATGCTCATGTATCACGTTCTGCAATCTTTTATTCCATCTGATATCGAGACCCTTAGCTAGCAAAGTGCGTAGTTTAGATCGTCGTAGTCGATAAAAATATGGGATTTGGGGAGCATTAAGCACATCTCCTGTTGCGCCGTTGAGGAAGGATAAAGTATCAAGAGCTTTCGTGGGCGTATGTGGATCGACTTGGCACAACTGAAGTTCGGGATGTAGGGATTCAGGAAGTAGTGATTTTAGCACAGGCATTCCCCAGTGCAACCCCATATTCCAATCGCGCTGCCCAGGACTCGAGATCGCGGCATGTTTTTCGCATACAATTGCTTCGATTCCGGCCTGCAGCACCAATTAGTGTTTGGTAACAATGGATATGAGTGGAACTGGTTTCCACCGACTAACTTTGCGGAGGCCGTGGGCTATTGAAAGTCCGGTGCAGCCTGAGAAACGTCGAATGGTTAGCACTGAGCGATATTTCTCGGTAAAGCTTGCCTAATGCAGGGATATGTGGGTCAATTATGTACCTGCTCCAATTATGATCACCGGATCTTTTCGTAACTGTGTCTCCGCCATTATCTCAAGTCTTTCAAGGAACCGACGAAAGGCGACAGGAAGCAGAAAGAAAGAGAAACGACAGGAAATTGAATTTAAGCGTCTTTGAAGAGGTGGGAGAGTGGGCGGATACTCTTTACGATATGGCAGCGTAACGAATTTTGGTGCTGCACAGCCGGGCAACATCCCCATTAAAATTCAACCCCACCTTCGGCCTTATGAATCCGGGCATGTTTACGTAGTATGAGCCAGTGGACTGGCAAACAGATGAATGGGTCAGTGATACGTGATAGGGAAACAGTTATGAAGGGACTTCCGCAGTATTGTTGATGCACGGAATTCCAACCGGAAAATCCGAGGATTCTTCACTGTGCGCGATTTCGTCACTGAAGATCTGTGAATTTCGTGTGGTAACAGGGTCCAGATCTTCATAGAAGGAACCGGCAGAGTTCCCATTGCAGCTCATTCATTTTGTTCTGTTGGTGGTTAGACAAGGCGGTTTGGAATGATAATGTGAGTTACCGTTCGGATAGTACTCAAATGTGGACAAGTAACATCGACGCCGCAATACATCACGTATTGGGATTTATCCCCTCCACCATCTTGATGTGGTCTGACTTTCTCTGCCCTTGTTCCGACCAAACCTGCAGACTCGCCACACTGTTGATTGCGGCTGACCGAACTGAATTTGGGAACTTAATACAAAAAGGGCTGAAAAGGTGCTACACAGGCGAACTGTCCAATGTATTAGTCGCGTGTGTGCGAGCGGACACTGCTCTAGAAACATCTTATCTTTGACTATGTTCTACAAAGATGCCAAGAGGTTATTGCTTATTTGTCTGTTTGGCACAAAACGAAAAGAAAAAGCAAACCTAGAAGCCATCGATTCGACCCTGCAGCGAGAATTCCCAGCCATCGAAAAAGACACACTTAGCAAGTTTTTATAATGACACCTCATCATGGCCCTGATTTGTCCACGGCCGCGCACGAAAGTACTTCCAGCAACAGCACGACACCAAAAATAGCCGCAGTGGGTTCAACGCGACCCAGGATTAGTATTCGTGGAAGAAACATCTGAAGAGACCCTTAGAGAACAAGGAGGAAGACGATGAAGATGAGAGTCCGACGAGAACGATTCTGCATTCGGTAGTGGTTTGATAGGCTGTGATACCGGTACTCTTGTAAGCTTCATAATGGACCATCGCTATGATAATGGGCGACGGTATTATGTCTACAGAGATGGCGATTACCCGGTACTCTTCCCCACATCCCCAAAACAAGCTTCGCAGACGCTGAAAGTAGGTATTGTAAAGGGACCAAATGATGACCAAGCGAATGGAATCCGAGATTTGGCGCATCATATGTACTTGATGACACTGGATGGTAAAGTCCACTTAGCATTTATCGACAACGCACACAACATTCTGGATGTAGGCACTGGCACAAGGATATGGGAAATGTAGGCGTCCGCCTTTCTTCTGATGTTACTGTCCCTCAAATATAACACACTTGCAGTGCGATTGCTGAGGCCTGCCAGCTGCCGCTGTGATTGGCATACATCTCTCCCCAATACAGCCCGTATTCGTCCACCAAATTGCGAATTTGAGATCAAGACGTAAAAGAAATGCGATATCAATGACCAACTAACCCATAGTCAAGTCCTCAGCATAGGAAACATGGTAATGATGGTAACAAGGACTGGGCGGTACTAAAGAGCTGTGTCGCTGGAACCAGTACATATTAGATGACGGAGTGGAGTAGTTCATGTTAAAACTATTAACTGTGATTTGAGGTTTACCCAATCTCAAGCACTGCACACTCATTATAGCTGTCTGAATCCATTGCAATGGTCCTATAAAGCAGCTCAACTATTTCCCGTCGAGATGAGAAAGGCTTTGAAGGATGAGAGTGTGCATCCGTATCTCGACATGTAAGTAGACCGCTCCTGGAGATACCTTCTGTAGCAATACTGATTCTTCTTTCAGCACCGTCGTGTATGATCGTGGACCAGGTGGAGAATCGAGACAGAGCAGCAGGTCCTTGACAACACCACAGCCCCCAGCCTCGTACTGGACACTCACATGGTGCCGATTCTGCGCCTGGTAAACATGAAGGGTTTTTTTGATAGTTGATGCTTAGGATAGGTCTGTGATGAAGACTTCTTTCGACGAAGATATTCTCAACATTCCGTTGAACGATATATAGGTTATCGTTTTATTCTCGGAGTACTGCATACCCCGGGAACGAAGATGTCTAATGGTCGGCTGGTTAGAATTGCACTTTACCCCTGGTCAGACGCAGGGAGCAACAGAGCTGTGAGTGTTGATTAGTTACAGAGCTGCTGGGCGATGTCAGAACATGCCAAGCATATATCTGAAGGAATACACGAGCGATATTGACACGAGTCCATTGTTGTGACCGTACAGTACCTTTTTCGTAGTAGCACACGGCTGCATCACCTTGTCAAAAGCGACTACGCCCATCCAAGCACTTTACGAAAGCGAAATACAATCCACCGCTTGTCCGTCGTCCACTTAATGCTAGGCATCGGACTTCTCTTCAATTGGTCCCATGGAAAAGGTCTCCGTAATACTTCTCGGGAATGGCCCACAATCATTCGCTCGGGAATGCGTCTGACCAATAATTTGTGCAGGATTGCATCCCGGTGAAATAATGGTTAGCTGCGAAGCTTCTCGCACCACGAAATAGGAAAGTTGCGATGAATTGTAGATATGCAACAAACTGTTTCTGCAGGTGGACATCTCCAACTGTCTCCGTCGGTGATGACAGGCATATTTCCAGTTTCGTCCTAGGAATTCGACGATTTCAATGGGCAACAATATGGTTGGCCGAAGCAGGGCTTGGTGAAAGCGAATGCGAGACGAGTACGAGCGGGCAGGCACCATCACGTGATCACATCTAAAATAGTCCAGCCCATCCCTCACCACAAGTCAAGATAGTTCCCAAGTCACACACGTACTGATGCACCGACCTACTTCCATCAAGCACAACTACGACGCGCAGGCCGGGAGACCTCTGTGCTCGTCCTTTCGGGACAGGACTGTGCCATCTATGTTGAGCAACCCTTAAGATTAAAATACAGCAAAGAGGAAAAACTTCCTTTTCGCTGCGGTGATCTTTCCAAGGAGTGACATTCCAGAGAGGATTTTGTACCGGAGAAGCCTCCGATCGGGAGTCGATATAGATATGGACCGCAGAGGTGAACGTGGATCTTCGTATTACACTGATTTCCCTCATTTCATCGTCGATGGGAGTCCCCTTTACTGCAGATCTAATTCTCCTCCTGGCTTGTCTCAAATCTGCATTGAACAACGATGGCAGAATTTATACCGGCCTGTGCTCAATGCTCGAAAAGGAATTCTAGATTTTGAGAGTCATTTTCATGCATTGAGCTAATATCCATTTCGATTAAGCCGTGGGGACTCGGGAACAAAAACACTGGCACTGGTGATCGACATCATAACTCTACTGTAGGTTCTTTGCGACAGCAGCTGGATCTCTAATCAATTGAGGTGACAGGTGCAGTATGACAGCTGGAAGTTCCAACACAGTGCGGTGCCTCGAGGGTGCGCAATGACCACTCACTCACCTTTGGGGGTCGCTGTAGATTTGTGGAGTACCGAACCCAAAATTCCAGGTAACTGGGTCTCCCCTATCGCTTACCACCAACAAGACGGCAAACCGAGCATCTACACAGAAGTTCTCCATGGGTTCGCTCTGGGGGTGGTACAGAGCATGGGCGACTGAAAGATCTGGTGGGACCTACCCTGTGAAGCAGAATCCACTCATATAAGCCATAATTGACACTCCTCAGGAGTGGCGTCACTTTTAGGTTTACATACCCCCTGCAGATCAGAACCCCTTATGTGCGCGGGAACCTCTCACCAACAGGGCAAAGGAGAGAACAGGAGACTCCTGAGCATACCGCACAAGGCTAGTAAAGTCACAGCGTTTCTCTCTGCGTCTTTTCCCCCATCATACTATTTCTGTCTCCGAGCTTGAACGCTTCGGAAATGATCGCCAGTCGAGGCACGCTACCCCAGCCCAACTGTGGGCCTGGCTACGTCCAGAGCCAAGACGGCACACTCAGATTCTTGAACCAATCTGTAGGGATTCAGGGCTCGCCGAGGCGATGTAAAATTACTGCGCTTTCGTCGATCTTTATGTAATGGCCTTGACTATACCCATCATGAGACATGGTTACTTAGCAGTTGTAATGTAGCGACCGAGACATGAAGAAGAAGAAAACTATTGCACCAGCTATATAACGGTGGTGTGGGGTGCGGCGAAGTTATTATACGGACAACCGATGCATTATTACCTTTAACAACAGCTTCTACCGAAGTATAACTACGTACCGTGGTAGTTCCACGTAGCTACCCTCTCCAAGTTTACCTCATTAGATATACTCTCCTTCTATGGTGCGCACGGGATTCTGCTACAGCTTATTGGATCCTTTCAAAACACTCAAGATGGTTGGTTTATCTGACGACGAGAGGGAGCGGGAAAGGATGAGAGTTAGGGATCTTTTGAGGTAAGTGGCGCTTCCAGTTTTTATTGGAGCTGGCTTAATTACGATCATGTAGATACTACACCCCAGATGAGTACAGATTAACTCGTCAGCGTGAGGAGGATGAAGCATACACCAAGCACAAGCAAAAATCCGAGGCGCAAGGGAACGATAGAGATGATAGGCCAAAGTGTGCTGAACCACCAACCGGGGGGCCTGATCCTGACAAACTACTCAAACATGACCCTACTTTGACTGCATTTGCCCAACTGGGAGCCTTCAAGCTAAACGCTGAAAGGTCATATATCTCATTGATGGACACAGAAAATCAGTACATCATAGCCGAAGCGACTAGAAGCACCTCTCTCTACGATCGCGACAAGTGCGATGAAGGCGACGAGATCTCCCTCGGCGCTCGAATTCTAGACGTGCATTGGGGTATTTGTCCGAACACTATTCGGGTTTTCACAGCCACGGACGACAGTAAACATATCTCTACACCTCTCGTCACTGCTAATTCGGAATGCTATGTTATGAACGATCTCTCTGCAATAGAACAATTCAAGGACAAAGGATATATTTTGGGTTGGCCCTATATGAGGTTCTATGCAGAAGTTCCCATTCACAGTGAGTGATGATTTCATTGCCAGTTCCTCACACATGACGACTCTCCAAACGTGGGATTGGTTCACTTGCTTTTCATGTTACTTTTACCGTGTTCCCAATCCCTATCATTTTCGAGGGGTTTGGTTGAATTCTCTTTTGATTTCTTAGACCACTTGTGTTAAGCATTTAACCCCGTGGACGGCAAATGACACGAGTTTGGTCTTGCGCCGAATGCTGTTGTGGTAAGGTAGTACTTGTATTGTACCCCGCTAACTTTTGCCTCGTAATAGGTCCAACGGGACATGTCATCGGCACATATTGCGTAGTGGACAACAGACCACGCGATGGCCTCGACGCCAGAGGTTTAAAGATATTGAACGAAATAGCATCTGCCATTATGAGCCATCTCGATCTTGTTCATAAAAGACTACAACTTGAACTAGAAGAGAAAATGGTGAAAGGTCTTGGTCTATTTGTGAACGGGAAGTCCACTTTTCAGGACAATTTGAGCTCGAGAACGAAAGCCAACGGACTAATATCTACGAGCCTTTGGGAAGATGCAGAAGAATTTCAAACTCCCATGATATCTTCTCCTACCTCGAAAAATGGTGTGACCCCTTCATCCACAAAGTATTCTAATGTGGTAGAACAATCGTTCCCATTTCCGGACATGACGAAACTTATGGAAAACGCCAGGCCATCTTTAAGTAGGTCTTCTTCCGTAGAGACTGCTTGTCAAGAATCAATTACTAGCACACGGATCAAGAGACTATTTTCCAGAGCCAGCTACCTCGTACTTGAGTCCATGGATCTTGATGGGGTCATATTTTTTGATGCTTGTTTCCGCGACCCTGTGGTTGGGCCAAGCAAAAAAGCAGTCAATGGAAATACCTTTACTGGCCTCACACACCATACGCCCTTTGATATTGACTGGAAAACCGATACAAGTATGGCCGCATCGAGCTCAATGGCGTTTTCAGTCGAGGATGTTGTGGATACTCCAGGCTCCGACCGCAAGCGCCCTTCGAAGCTCCTGACTAGCGATGTTCTTGGTTATGCTATTCGACAAGCTTCGGAGCCCACAGTCAGAACTCTGGCGCAATCTACTGTAAAGGGCTTAATGACATGTTATAGTCAGGGTCGTATCTTTTTTTTCAATGACGATGGGTCTCTGGACCATAGCGCGGAGCCTTTCGAGACTTGTGAAGAGAGTCCCAAAAACATCGGACCAGGGATTGATGTGGTAGCTGCATGGGCTAAACAGCTAAGCTATGTCTGCCCAGGGGCACGAGCAATCATTTTCTTCCCACTATGGGACCCGCAGAGAGAGTAAGCACCTCACCTCTTCTTGAATCTTTCCAAACACATCATAGAACAATCATGTCATCGACTCCACGACATATACCCAAGCTCTACCGACACTATGATGACGGGACGAATGTTTTGCTTACCACAAATATAGTCAATGGTTTGCGGGGAGTTTTGCGTGGACGAAACGTCCGGTAAGGATTCTGAACGCACGAGATCTTAACTACCTCTCAGCTTTCGGTAGTTGCGTCATGACTGAAAAGTCTCGCCTTGATGCTGAACTCGCCGATCGCGCAAAGTCCGACTTCATCTCGGTAGTGTCTCATGAACTACGATCTCCTTTACACGGAGTCTTGGCAAACGCAGAGGCACTTCGCGATACATCCACGGGGCCCGAACAAGATGATATGATACGTTCAATAACTATCTGTGGCGAGGTCTTATTGGATACTATGGATCATATGTAAGTCCATGTCATAATAATCAAAGCAGACAGTACTGAAATATATCCAAGTCTGGATTATGCCAAGATAAGCAACAAGGAAAACTCGAAGGATACCACCAGGCAACTGGCTGGAAATGAAACAGACTTCGATTTATGCATGCTATGTGAAGACATTGTCGAAGGTGTCTCAGCAGGGCAAAGTTTCCGACTCGGGTCAACATTCGAAGCACCTTTGTCGAATAAAACTCATCCAGACGATGGTCAAATTATAGATATAAATGGAAAGCTGAACAACCACACTGGTGTTGTCGTTATTCTAACTATCGACTGGCAGGCCTCTTGGATCTTCAATTCGCAAATTAGCAGCTGGAGACGTATTCTGAACAATCTTTTTCAAAACTCGATCAAGTACACCAAGACTGGCTACATTCATGTTTGTCTAACAGCGCGTGTTTCCGACGGTAACATGATCGCCTCGCTCTCAATAGTCGATTCTGGAAAAGGCATAACGAAGGACTTTCTGAAGTATGAGCTTTATACTCCCTTTGTTCAGGAAGACCCTATGTGCATAGGCACAGGACTGGGACTCAGCATTGTTAAACAACTTATTCATGATCTCGATGGAACAATCGACGTGTCTAGTGAAGTTGGCGCCGGCACATGCGTGAAAGTGGAGATCCCAGTTTCTCCCAGAATATCTGCGCTCCAGCTAGACGATGCCCTCGTGGTACAGACAAGGAAACAATGCCGTGGGTTCTCCATGTGTCTTCTTGGATTTGAAAAATTCCCGGATTTAACAGAGATCCCAACCCAATATCGCTCTGTTTATGAGGGTCGAATGGTTGCAATCAAATCTTCCTTTATGACCTATGCTGGCGACTGGTTTGGGATGATAATTCGCAAACCTTGTTCTTTGGCGTCTACAGATGCCTGTGTTTTCGTATGCTTGAAATCCAGCATTGGGTCTAGGGATCGGATCGAGCATAAACCTATGATTGTGTTCGAAGATGATACAAGAAAGGGTTGGACGCGAAAGGAAAAGGGTGTGTTTTTGTTGACGCAGCCGTAAGTATTTGTTTTCGTAACCGACCGAACATCTTCCAGAGCCGACTGTCCCCTTCAGATTTTATTCAAACTTCGAGGCCATTCACTCTCTAACACGTTCATAGTGTCGGGCCACATAAACTAGCCAGAGCTCTGGGCCACTGTATCGACTATCACAAATCATTGGCCTCCGCCCCAACAGCGATACCCCTGCCAGCGGTAGAAATTTCTAAACCCACGCCCATCTTAACAATCGCCACTTCGAACGTGGTATACAATCCGACAGTTTTCCAGGCCGTGGATATAGATTCACCGAAGAGCATTGATACCATCAAAGTAGTTACATCTGAGACTCGTGATGACGGAAAGCGACCCCGATTTGATTTGCGGCACATATCAAACGCATCGTCAAATACATTGGTAACAGAAGATACTAATGTATCTCCTACATGTCAAGAAATCGCCCAGGGGATGTTATTCGCGACAACACAGTCCATAAAGAATGAAAGATCAACTGAGAAACCAAAAAATGTCAGCCGGGAAGTGGCCGTTGAAAAGAAATCATCACGCACTGTTGTTCTCTTGGTCGAGGATAATATTATTAATCTAAAGGTAAGTCTGCTATCCCATGTTTCCGACTTCTATTCTAGATGCAAACTCTGACACGTTTAACCATTAGTTACTGGTCCATGGCATGAAAAAGGCAAAGGAAGAGCATGCAACCGCTTCTAATGGTCTCGAGGCATTTCAGAAATACAAAGAAGCGCCTGAAACTTTTAAAGTTATATTTATGGGTTTGTCTATCTTTTCCTTTAATTCCAACCGCCTCGGCTTTCCATCACATATGCCCTCCCGGTATATCGCCATTGAATGCCCCTCCTAACTCTCCTTCGAGCACTCCTAATATCAAATCCATACTTACTATGAAACCAGACATATCAATGCCGGTAATGGACGGTCTCGCCTCAACCCGCCACATACGGGAATTCGAATCGGAGAACTCGCTTCCTAGAGTGCGTATCGTAGTATTAACTTGCTTTGGCACAGAAGAACACCGTCGCGACGCTGCCTTGAGTGGGGTCGATATCTTCTTGACGAAACCGATTAGAATGGCAGGACTGAAGCCGATATTGGATCTGGATCCGGATGCGAGGGATGTTAATGCAGGGAATGGATGAGCTGGGTGAGTGGGATAATGCGGATTGTTGTTAAGTGAAAAATTATGAACATATGGTTCCTGTTGCTTCGTTTGACTTTGATGGATGGCGTGCGGGTTTAGAATGCAGTCTTACGCGGATATGATGGACTGGTGGGATGTCGTGGACTCTTTATCAATTCCATGTAGTAGTAAATGCAAATCACATTACGGAATCCCGCTGATTAAGGGAATCGGATATAGTAAATAAAGACGGAGACGATAGCCTGCGGATGGGGTTTCGACCTTTGGGAAGCGAGTAGCTAGAAGGCATAGGAAAAGCAAGTCCTAACTCCAACACCGTCACGTGATGCTGCTTTGGCTCACAGTCGGGAAAGATCTGACGACAGTATCACTTGCAGGACCAAGGAGTAGAGTAGTGCTCCTCGAGTATGTATTTCGAGTATGTAACCAGAAATGACGCCACTATTCCTTGTAGAAGTTCAGAATTCGCATTCCAAAGTAGGCAGGCATTAACACAAACTCTCCGAAGCTCCAGGTGTCTAGCTGCCGATCTTGGCTCGACGCATATCTAGACGTCAAAAGAAGAGACGTGCAGCATACGTGCAGCATTTGGCTTGAGAAGAGCAAGTTCTTCAGCATCAGATGATGTCTAGTTGTCGCAAATATGCTCTTGTCATGCAACAATTCCAAATTATAGCCAAGAATCTTCGATCTCTCCAAAAGCGCCATCCACTCCAAGCCAAGAGATATATTCCTTCATCCGAGGGTATATCACCTCCCAAGCCAGGACCAATCCGCAACCGGAGAACAACGCCCTGTCACGTGACCGGCGGTTCGCCACGCCCGAGGTTTTACGTCCTTTTCTCCTTTGGTCCAGAACGTCAAAGCTCCTGGAAGCTGACTACTACCCTTCCTGCTGTGCGACAATTCTCCGGTAAGCAAGGCGTCATACGACCCAGAACCCGACAGAAACTTCCAACTTTCGTTCTCGACCTGCGTTTTATTTGTCGTCGACCTGCATATCTGTGTTCTCGACCGGCACATTTTCGTACGTCTCTTACAAAGCCGGACTCCCAAAGAGGAAATGTAAATCCGGGCCTGAGCTGGAGTAAAATCGGCGTTACATTCCCGGTCGGTTGGTCCCAGAAGGTTACTGTACAGTACAACACGCCGAGTTTCTTTCAACGTCATGAAAATTTTGTGATGCGTAGTGTCTTGGTATCGAACCGAGACCCCTTGTTTGTTGTCTAGCATTTTCTATTTCGAGAAAATGATTTGATATTGTATGCTAGGCATATGTTATGTGTCTAAGGGGTCTGGCGAATATAAATATTGGGTAGTTCCCTGGTGATGTGGTTGTTTGTCTTTTGTTCTGTGTGCACAAGCAACTCTCATATCTTCATACAATCCTCCTCTATATAACAGACAACTTTCTGTACACTCATACACACACCTCATCATCACATCTCTACAAGCAAATCACATTTCACCCACCCACCGCACGTTATATAAACCAACCAAACCCAGCATCACCACTACCACCACAAGCAAAATGTCTTCAGCACCCCTCACCCAACGCGTCAAGTCCTTGTGGCACTCCTTCGTTAGCGGATGGTCAGTTTCCAAACCCGAGAGCGCAGTTTACGGGGATGGACCACAAGACTTCTTCCATACGCCTACAAGAACCGAAAGTCAAAGACTAGAGTGGGAACGCAGGATGACTAGAAGATAAATTCTTTTTCTGCGAAGGATGGGACTGAAAGGGGGCGCAAGGTGTAGCTTGATGGGCAGGGTTGGGGATATGATGTGAGGGATTGGCGATCGGGCGGTTAGGAGACGGCAAGACATGGGCGATTAATGGAGGACGGTCGAGCGATGCGAAAACGGACGCACCAGCGGTAACCGGGATATGGAGCTATGGGTTGGGGATTGAAAGTTCAAGTAATACAGCAAGAGCGCAGACGTAAAAGGGAGAGCACTACTTTCAGGTGTTTTTTGGAATTCGGATACCACATACGCGCGAAAAGGATGATAACGGGATGAAAATCGATATCATCATGGCGTACAGATTGCGAGTTTGCGAATACGCCTGTCCATCGTTTATTCCTTTTTTAAACTTCCTATCCTTAGTTTGTTTAATTCATATTTTATCAATCTACGTAATTGTACTTTCATCTCGCCACTCATTGATTTGATTTGCCTCCCGTCGACGTATTGTGTGAATACCTCATAATACAATTGACGTAATTCGAGAATGATTTGCAAGTGCGCATCACTTCCCCCTACAGTACAGTGCACGGTGCTGTCACTCCCAATTCATTGTCCCGTGTTTATATCGTCACAAATCTTCATTCCAATGATATTATTGCATCTTCTGTTCAATTTTCATCGCACCCCACTATACGCACATACATCTGTAGTTTTGACATATTACCCCCCTCGCTAGGTTCGATTAACTGATCTTCAAATCATCCTCACCCCGTCTAGCCATTATTCTCTCCCTCCATTCTGTTTCGGTTTGGTTTTCGTTTCCGCTTTCCCGCTCGCGCCTTGTTGTGTTGTTGCTGTCTTCTGAATTGTACCCTTTTAACGACATCCTGGGACGAAAATACTTACTTAGCTATACTGATCTGATCCCCATTGTCATTCCTTGTTACTCCTCATCCCATCCCCGTTCTCCATCCCCCATTTCAATGCACTCCCCTCCCGACTCAGTCCTAAGGTAAGAAAATAAAAGAAACCATACTCACAAAAACCCAAACAAGAACCTCAACGTCGAAACCTCATTTCCTACTCCCTCACTCTTACCTTCTCCCCTGCCACTCCTCTTCCCCCTCCCCATTCCTCCTCCCATCCTCACCCTTCCCCCTTTCCCCCGCGCTGCTCCTCTCTTCCCCCCACCCGCACCCCTCAACGAATATCGATCCTTAGGAATAATAACCCAATCCAAATCCCATTCCTCCTCTTCCTCTTCCTCTTCCTCTTCCCCCTCTCTCCCCACACCATCCTCCCCCGTCCCTCTCCCCCTCGTATAAAATTCCGAAACCGTCAAATCGCGAAACACAGCTGGTCTTGGTCCTTTCCTCCTCTCCCCACTCCCTCGATCTCCCCCTCCCTCCTCCACCGCACCTGGAGATACCGCATTCTCGTTATGTTCGACACGCAGCCGCGAATCCGAGTCCACGAAATGGGCTGCGCGGAAGGGGCCGCTCGTCGGGGTATCGGTGTCGGTGTCGGGGGAGAGAGGCGCATGGTGGGGTGGGAGGTGGAGTGGGGTGGGTGGGGTGAGCGGCGGAGGGGTGATGTGCACCCAGGAGGGGGGTTTCGGACGAGGGCGGTTGAGTATTAGGGAGGGGGTTGGCATCTTTGTGTGTGTTGCGAGTAATTATATTAAGGGGATAATTTAGGAAGAGTAAGGTAGAGGGCTGATCAATGATGAGTTTGGGAATGGAGGTACGTGGGTGGTAGATTTTGGTAGTTATTGATTAAGTGCGAGGATTATGTTACTGAATTCTTTGTTGTGAATCACGAACTTGAAAGAGAGAGTCTTTGTTCGCTGGGAGCAATAGACAATAGAGGATTTAAGGCATGAAAATGGGAGTTTGCGAAAGATGGGTTTCTTTGTTTGGGAGCACGAAGATATGGTTGCAGAATTGAGAAATATTTCTGGACTGCACGTATGATGGGAGGTTACTCATTGTCATATTAAGGAGAATGGACGGTAGATTTTCGGTGGTTGGTTGTACGTTCACTTGATTCACAAACTGCAGTAGATTAATAAAGGGAGAAAAAATAAAGAAACGTAATTCTATTTGGTGAAGAGCCGCGAGACGTCTTTGTGAATCAAGACCACAAGCAGTCCTAATGATTAACGATGTGCCGGTTCTTTGAACGTCGAAAACTCAGCGAATAAGTAAATGATTTCCTTCCGTGTTGGCATAAGAGATAAGATTCATAAACACAATCTTTCGTGTCTAGGGACTAAGCGGTGTATTCGAATACACACCGTTGTGAACTAAACCTGCAAGCAGCCTCAACCAATTAGTTGTGTTCCAACTTCCGACCTCCATCGTGAAGCAAATGATATCCATGAGCAACAGCACTATATAAAGAACCCTTGATTAATGCCCTCAAAGTAGCAACCATCTTGTCTTTATTAATACCAGTCCCAAGAGGCAGCAAGTCTCCAGGAAAAGGCACAGCTGATTTCTTTTGGCCATCTTTAAGTTGTGGAGGCTCTGCCACCCCCACGACCCGACGATTTCCCCAAGCAACTGGTGTGGTGAGGACACCCAGCTTGTCGAGAACAGGTCCATCTAACGTACCCAGAGCCGCAAGAGCATCATACATAATGAAGCTGCAGTACGGTAAGATATCTCTTGGATCTTCAGGGCCTTCGCGCGCCAACTTTTCATTATCTTTGTGCTTATCTGCCCAACTGCATCTGTTCTTCAAGAACCATGCTTTATCTGTCCAGCCAAACGCTAACTGCTCAGGTGGTCCACTAGCAGTTTCATAGAAGTGGAGGTCTTGCTCCTCCTGAACGAATTGAAGGTGAAGGCCTAATGGATGCTCTGTTTCGGCAAACTCTTCCGTAATGCTCACAGGCACAGCTGCGCCAAAGGCGGCTGTCTTTTCGTAAACCACTGACGGAATATTCTTTTGCTCTCCAAGCAGCTTGTGGAATTTCTCAGCGGCTTCCAAGTTGAAAGCATTGTTCGCGGCATTGGTTTGGGGTGTCAGGACTCCGGAATGATATACATAGCCACCCTGCAAAATAACCTTTTCCGTATTCTCGATAAAAAGTTTATTGTGGCTCACAAGCGTTCCATTTGGGAGTACTGTTTTGCCCTCAACGAACTCTGTGATATCCTGTAAGCCTGAAATGAACAACAAAGTAATCTTTTGTTTCGATTTCTCTGCTTTTCGATAAAGCTCGAAATACAGCTCCGCTCCAGCCTTAAAATTTGTTTCCTTGCCCATGAAGGATACTGTCTTCCCGTCGCTTCCATTGAATTCATAGTTCTTGACTGCGAGATTCTTCTTCGTGGCTGCCCTTGTTCCGATAGCAACAGGCACACTCTCTAATCCGAGAGAATCGAGAGCGCCTCGAGCAAATTGTGCTCGTTCCTCCGCTGGATACAGATTTGCAACCACGCCTATAAGTTTGACAAATCCTAGCCGGTCAAGCTCCCCCAATAGGACCAATGCTGCGAGATCGTCGTAGTCTTTACCAATGTCCGAGGTCACGAGGACCGAGGGCACATGATTTCTTGGTGCGCTAAAAATGGTCTGGTAAACCTGCTTTTCTTCGGGCGAAAGTTGCTGGGGAATGGTCGACATCGTGCTTTGGGGTGTCCACGAGGATGACTGCTGAAGCTTTCGATGTGCTGATATTTCCAAAAAGAGCAGTGGACGCCAGGTAGATAGCAAGATGTTTGGGTTACAAAGGTTGCTGAACACAAGATTCCGAGCAGGATATTATCTCTATAGATATATGTGTTGTTAAGCTATTATTCACCGTAGTATATTAAACAGTCATGTACTGAATACAAAGGAAGTGTTCCATGAAGTCGACATTGCTGAATGGAGAGTTGATATTGGGTGATTCGATGAATAAAGGCTTTCAAATTCAATTGTGAGTCTGCAAATCGATTCAGTCGTATACATATTTTTTGATCATCAAACCAACATATTGTTCTGCAGCCGTTTGTCACTGAATTTGATTTTGTCTCGAGCGCTCAAGTTGGTTGGGCATGAAACGGAAACGTCGAGGCTTATGGTCGCACTTGGGTGTCATTATCAATCACTCCATTAACTCCAGGCACTTCATTTCTACCTGTTACTAACACCACCCCTCACCACCCTTCAACACCCCTCAGCCCCCTCAGCCCTTCTCCGGCACATCTGTTATCGCCATTCATGGCGCAGTTCACTCATCATGAAGATGAAGTAGAGCACAAAATCAATATTTCTTCACTACGGACATTCATATCATGACTCTAACTAATACATCTGCCGTCACTCCCTATATAAGGAATCAACAGAGGAAGCAAAGACAAAACAAAGGAAACAAAAACCAACAGGCAACAAACAAACAGTGCAACTACTTCTCCAAATCTCCAACCCAACTCCAACTTCATATCCCCACCGTTATAATTCCCAGTTTTAATTCCAAAACTAGCCCGTTGTCCCGTTCGCGCGCCTATCGCGACTATCACTTCTCCTACCCCTCTCCCTCTCCTTAGCATCATGGCTCCTCCCCTTAGCATCACGGCTCCTCTCCTTATCCTTGCCGTTACTTGTCCCCTGGCCCTTTAAGCCTGTACTCTTGGGAGATCCAGTAGAGTTAGCAGAACGATGAGGCGATCTGGAACTTGATCCCGACTTTGATCGTACTCGTACCGTTGGCGCCATAACATTTTTGGCGCGTTCAAGTGTTCGCTCCATCGTTCGCCATATTAGCGTTTGGATAACATGTGACATCCTTACCATATCAATGCCTATTTCAGGTTCGTAATCCTGTGGGTTCGCCTTCATGTCCTGCTTCGCTTCCTTGCTCTTGCTCTTCAGAGCAGCGAGTCCCACAACCCGGTGTAGTTTGCTGTGCCTAGGATCTTTACTTAGGGGCTTAAGAACTCCCAATTTCTCAAGAAGATTCTCACTTAACACGCCAAGTGCAGCCAGTGCATCGTACAGTACCGGCCTACAGTATTCCATGATATCCACATCTGGAGGGGGCAGGTTGTATTCCCCGTGCTCGTTGTACATCCCGTGCAAATCGAACCAATTTGTACAAAACTTCAAGAACCAAATCTTATCCTGTTCCGGTTTATGTCGCTTCATTGGGTCCTCCCTACAGGCAACATCGTAATAAATTTTCCATTGACGAGAGGACGTTTTATCGAGGCTTTTCCCTAATATATGCCCAGTCGTGTGCAGCTCGCGGAAGAAGCCACCAGGAAACTTAACTGCGGTTGCTGCAGTTCTAGTGTAGGCGACGGTTCTGACCTTATTACAGGTCAAAAATTCGAGGAACCGTTTTGCCGATAACATATCATACGTATTGTTGGTGATGCTATCAGGTATCATTATTCCTTCTTGAATCGTGTAACCGCCTTGGAAAACAACCTTTTCTGTCACTCGCAAGAACAATTCTTTTTCATCCTCCGCAAACTTTGCAATATCTGCTACTGATGAAATAACCAACCAGATGACCTTCCTATCTTTTTGGACCTTTGTACAAATCTCTTTCATCAACGCGAAACCGTCTGGATAGTCTGCTTCTCTCTGGTCTAATACGGACATGATGTCGCCGGCGCAGTCTGACTCGTATTGATGGACTACATGCATGTTCTCGGTCCCTTTCGGTGGGTTCTTTCCCGAGTATCCATTGGTCCCTATGGCAGCTCGCGCGTTCTTCATGCCTAGAATTTTCATTACGCATTGTGCATAGTGAGCTCTGTCTTCTGCCGGGGTGAGGTTTGCAATGAACCCTAATGACTGTGTGGCTTTAAGATAATCGAGCTCGCTCAGCATTGTAATCGCCGTGAGATCGTCGAAATCCCTCCGGATGTCAGTCGTACATATAATAATGGGAGGCTTGTATTCATGGCCATGATCCTTTGCTTTATTAACACGAGCGTTGACGTCCTTCTTTATTATGCCAATAATTTCTTCTCGTATTTCACGAGACACCCGAATGTCTTGAGACTTTGTAGTCCGCTTTGAAGATGAGCTAGTGCCGGGACTGTCACCTGTCCGGGGCAATCGACTCATATGACTTGGAGCGGGCATTGTTATTGTGGTAATTGATATAGATTGTGAAGTTGTGTGAAATGAGTGTTTGTCGATGGATAGAATGTGATGAAGAAAGTGAATAGAAGCAGCACGGATCTTGGCCTTTTATAAAGCTATCCAGGAACCAAATGAGTGACGTTCTTCGCAAAATCCTTTTCGACCAGTGACCAGCCTACCATAGTACTATTGATGTCAACATGAACTGGCCGAACGACCTGCTCTCCCAGGTGGCTATTGTGTGATGTGGAGTCATAATTGGAAGACTTGCCGTGGTCGACAGTGGTAACGACAGGATTTGACGACGAGTGCAAAGCCAAGGTGTGACCAAGCCACCATTTACGTGCCATATCACCGTGGGCAAGACTTCGCAATCCATTACTGTAACATCGGGTTGCACTGAGACTTGGTGAGTTCGAAGTGACCAGAATGGCCTCATGAAGCATGCATTGCCGCGCAATTTTGGGAGCTTATGTTTTTTCATCGACGTCGGAGAGTTCAGGAGATCGATTGTAGTGACTAGTATATGCTTAATCCTACCTGTTTTAATATACTGACGGGACATGAGTATGTATCGTTGGAATTGCTTGTGGCCACTAACTGCAACTAGCAAAAAGCAAGGTCACCAACATTAGCTTAATGATAGAGCGTCAAAAAACGTGAAAAAGATGTAACAAACGGCGCTTATGAGCGTGTAAAAATTAACTGGGCCGTCCCCGGTCAGGATAGTGGTCATGCGATCGTGTATCTCAGGAGAACAGTGTAAACTGGCCCGCTCGAATCGGCCACCGTGAGGCCACTTCGGCCGGCACCACGGCGCAATCAGGAGGAGGCGGGGCTCGAGGCAGAGTAGACTGACAACAACGGGCCTTCTTTCTTGGAAGATTTGCAAATACGCCCGATATGGACATCTAGAGCCCAATTCATTCTCATAAAGAATGATAAAGTTCAAACATGCGTTCGAATGCAAGCGGAGGTTGGCGAGGGGCCAGAACTCCCGACTAATCCGGCATCAAACTTCGTAACTTGAACAAACTTGTGGTATGCGCTGGCATACTCATTAAGCCAACTGCATATAAGAAGGCCACTCATAAGCTTTTGGCATGATCAAGCGGGCGAGGAGATGACACTGGCTTGGAAGGTGCGTAAAATGTTAAAACCTGATGGTATATTCAAAAGTATATAGTAAACCCAAGCAATGAGATTTCGTTCTGAAGCCAAGGCGTGAATACAAAAATATAAAGCGAGACCATTCATATCGGATCTTAGATTGTCTTGATGTTTATCAGCTGAGACTGAAGAGTAGAACACCGGAAGACCTTGAAAGTCACGTGTAAAGTGAGGTAAGGTTTGGTTTGTCTGCTCCTTACGTAATACACGCAGTGGCTCGCCAACCTAGGCAGACTCGAGACAGCTAATTGACTTGATCTGTATATCCCCATTTCTTTTCCCATTTGTGGCCCTGATTTTCAAGAATGGATTTATTGTCTTCGATCAGAAAGTCCGGCTCGCGCGGAGGTGTCAATTTCAGCTGGGATGATGTGCAGTCTTCCCAGGTAAGTTCTGCTTGGCCCATGGCTTCCATAACCTCCTACCTCTGACATTTTACAGCATCGCGAAAACTACCTTGGCCACTCTCTCATGGCCCCTGTGGGGCGATGGCAAAAGGGCAAGGATTTGAACTGGTACGCAAAGGCCGAAAGTACGACGAACGACCAAGAAACCGCTGAAGAGAAGCGCGCGCGAGAACGCAAAGAAGAAATCAGAATAATTAAAGAAGCCGAGGAAGACGCACTCGCCAGGGCTTTAGGATTACCCGTCGGACAACGAGGAAATGGTACGGGCGCAAATAATGTAGAGGTGGGGGAACTGAAGAGAGTGATCAAGGAAACTGAGGAAGGAGATGACGACATTGAAGAAATGGGAAAAGGGACAGGATTTAGTGATTTTGTGGGCAAAACAGAGGGGGCAGAGCTGTTGGAACTCAATGCTGAAGAACAGAAAGGCGGACTGATGAGACAAGGTCGGGACAGCGGAAGGCTGGACAGAGCGAGAGATAACAGAGACCGGCACGAAGGTGGTAGGGACAAGAAAAGACAACGGAGTCGAAGTCGTGATAGGGAGAGGGATAGGGAACGTCGACATAGGAAAGCCCGATATCGTTCAAGAAGCAGAGAGCGTGAACACCAGGGTCGCAGGCGCAACGACAGTCCTCGCCGAGACAAGAGTCACAGTCCTGGTTCAAGACACCGCATCGAGAGAAATCAGAGGACAGATACAAGAAGCCGCAGATCCAGATACCGCAGTCCAGACAGGGAGCACCGCAGAGATAGAAGTCGAAGTCCGGATACTCGACATCGTAGATATCGAAGCCGGAGCCCTGAGAGAAGAAATCGTGGTAGAGTTGACGAAGAGCGGAGGCGACCTTCAGAACATGATTCACGGTCAAGACTTAGCCGTTCACCTGATGACATTCAAGAGCATGCGATATCTGGAAGATAATGATGCGAGCTTTCGGCGACATGCGGGCAACGCGTGACATCTCAATAAGGGCATTCCTATATTGGGGGGAACTAGAACTAGGCAAGCTGGCGTTGGGATAGCTAGATCATCACGGCATACATAATGTTAATTTTCAGTCATGATATCAAGCTTCACGCTGGGATACGCCAAAGCATGAACGATATCTCCAAAGGAATGATCACATGCGAGCCTATTCCTTTACGCTGCCCTTGTTGCGATTATCTGGTAAACTGTAAACTGTTAATAGTTATTGACGAGAGAACACGTGCGTCTGGTCAAGTATGAATTAGACCCTAACTTAGCATTTTCTGGTTCGCATTTTCTGTAAGTACGGGAGGCATGGCAATACTTCTTAAGTTCTTAGGGGCTGGTGGCAATAGCGATGTTCGGTCTAAGCCGGTTAAGGCCGAATGTTGTGATGCAGCCTCAGAGATTCCTAACGATTCTTGAAACAATTTCACCACACATCCAATCAACTACACTTTTCTGCTGGTCCAGATCTCCTCCGGTCATTTTCTTGTCGAAGATTGTTCTACTGCTTCTATGCCAATTTAGTCCAGGATTATTTGGTCCACCAGTCATTCCAGAAAGCCCGTTTGACGTTCCGCTTTCTGTCAGCCTTCTGTCAGCCTTCTCCCCGAGCCATTCACCAGACCACCGCCACCATATATAAACTGCACTGCCCACATCCCAATACGAACTGACACCTGAAACTCTTCATCGGTATGGTTCTCGGACAACATTCGAGCCAAGTTTGACTTCTACCAGTCCAGTCACTGAACTTGAACAAGACCAGGCCATGGATTTCACTAAACTTCGAGCTCATGCTCTGAAGGATGGCGATGACGAGGAGGCAGTCACAGTCAACACTAGAGCCTTGATCGATAAGGTCCTTGCGAGATACTCTGGAGAATGGACAACATTACGAGAACTGATCCAAAATGCCGCTGATGCGCAAGCGACGACTGTTACAATCAAATTCGAGACACTTCCTTCGACACAAGTCCCCCTACCCCAGACCACAAATCAATCAGAGATACTGAAGCACGCGCTTTTGAACCACACATTGAAGCGATTGCTGGTGACAAATGATGGGCAAGCATTCGGGGTTAACGACTGGTCAAGGTTGAAGAGGATCGCGGAGGGAAATCCAGATGAAACAAAGATTGGCGCCTTTGGTGTGGGATTTTACAGTGTATTCGCAGACTGTGAGGATCCTTTTGTCAGTTCTGGGGACCAGGCGATGGCGTTTTATTGGAAGGGGAACTCGTTGTTCACGAAAAAGATACAGCTTCCCCCAGACCAAGCCAACCCCAACACCAGCTTTGTCCTTGACTACCGGAATAACACAACACCAATGCCGAATCTCCTATCAATAGCACAGTTCCTCGCCACAAGTTTGACATTTGTAGCCTTACAAAATATCGAGTTATATGTTGATGATTGGAAAATCGTTTCCTTGAAGAAAAAGGCAGCCCCGAGTTACGAGGTCCCTATTGCGAAGGATGTGGAAACCAGGACGAAGGAGGGACTTATGAAAGTGCACAGCCTTGATCGGGAGAGTGTACAGATGGACGCAACATTCATGAGTGTAGTTGGTTGGAAACCCGTCAAACCATCTGTGTCTAAATCGCCTTACGACACCAGTTACGGCAGTAACTCAGCAGACATGCCCTCGCTAAGGTCGTTCTTTTCCAGGCTCACCTCAAACAACAGTCAGGCGCAGCAGAAAGCAAAGGCGCTCCAAGAGGAGAAGGCAATGCAAGAAGTATTGCTAGAAGATTTGACTGCCTTGACTACAACTAATGTGTTCTTACGAGTAACTACCGCTCAGGTGAAGACATTCGTTCAACCGAATTTCGCATCTGAATTGGAGCGAGCAACCAAGAAGCCGCCTCCAAAGACCACCAAGCTCGCAATCTTGACATCTTCATATGATGAGACCGAAGCATCTACAAAGGAGAGTATAGTAGCGAAGAATGTGGATATTTTCGCGTCTGTTTTACCTGGAAAGAAGCCGGGTGGTCGGGTGTTTATCGGGTTTCCTACGCATCAGACGACAGGAGCAGGCATGCATCTATCCGCTCCGTCCGTGATCCCAACGGTTGAGAGAGAGTCAATCGACCTTAACGCGCGGTACGTTCGAACTTGGAATATCGAAATGCTTCGAGTTGCAGGTATCATGGCCAGATTGGCGTTTGCGAATGAGATGTCGGATCTCTCCAACAAGATCAAGCGTGCCACTCAGTCGAATGGCCATGGAAACAAAGTAACCAAAGAAGAGATTGAACAATTCTTACCCGAAGCTCTACATACCTTGAAGACTTTCTCTTTTGGTGACTCTACACCAAGTTCTCAGGTGTCCCAAATCATTGAAGAGGCCTTTTGGACCGCCTATAAAAAAGCATCTATTGAAGTCTACAGCACTAGAGGTGTACTTGCGACCACTAAAGTTCGTCTGGCCACGGAAGATTTGAGTGGGTTTGTCGAAGGAATTCCTGTCGTCCCTGATGCGCTCGTCAAGTCAGATTTCGTTCAGAAGCTCAGAGACTTTGGACTGATCACGGAGATCACCATAGGCGACGTCAAACAAGAATTGGAGGCAAAGGCGCTGACCAAAGACCAATTAATCCAACTCATTAGCTGGGCAGGTCGTAAAGCTATTACTGGCGAGATTGATAGCCTCACGGTTCAGTCACTATTTGGAGTTGCTGTCGCCACGCTAGGAGAAGACAGTAACCAAGGCGGAATCATTGCCCTGGGAAGCATCACAAACTACCTGAACGTGAACAAAATCCCCGCGGAGGTCCCCATACCTCCGACTACGCTTCCTTTCGAGTTCAGTCGCGGGTGTCAACCAAATGAACTCCAAGCACTCGGCTGGGAGCCGCTTGAAATTGTCCCCTGGCTACGGTATTTGATTGAATCTAAAGAAAGAAACGGGCCATCGCAAAACCTAACTTCTTCGCCACAATTCGCTGCGAAAGTCCTTCAGATCACCTCAAGAGCTTGGGAGCTTCTCAGCGCAAGCTCCAAAACGACTGTCCAATCTCTCTTACAGGATCTCACGGTTATCCCAACCAAATGCGGCATGAAAAAACCAGGCGAAGCATTCTTCGAGAGCGTGAAACTCTTCCAGGATCTTCCCACTGTTTCTGGGTGCCCTGGCGTTAAAGAAAAGTTTCTGGCTGCTATAGGAGTAAGGAGAACTGTGGATCTGGAAACGATCTTCAGTCGACTACTAGCTCCGGGACCACAAGGCAAAGATGGCGAAGTCTCGAACAATATGCGCCACATGGATCTAATCAAGTATTTGGCTTCGGTCAAGGATGACATACCACCAGATGATCTTAAAAGACTAAGAGACTCCCATATTTGCCCTGCTGAAGCTGGACCACCAGGTATGGAGTCCGCTCAGTGTACTGCTAGACTTTACAAAGTGAGAGAGCTTTATGAGCCACAGGACAACCTTCGTGCTCTGCAATTGCCCATCTTACAGTGGCCAGGACCTCCTGGTAGTTATCGACCTAAGAGTAATGAAGGGCGGTTTTTGTCAATGCTTGGTCTAAGAAGTTATCCCTCGGTGCCAGAACTCATTGACATGATGGCGTCAACTGACATCATACTTCGTGACAAGGCCATGAACTACTTCATTGCTTATCATCAGAATAATGCCTATGTTCACTTTGATGTTAGCACAAGCCCAAAAGCTTTTCTGCCGATCGCAGGTGATGAGAAGCGAAGAGTCTCGCCCAGTGAGTGTTTCAGCAACGAGAGCAGTTCAGTCCTTGGGTTCAATGTTCTGAGACAGGACCTCCACAATCATGCAAATGTAAGTTTAAAGTGCTGGAAGAATACAAGCATATACTGACAATGTTCTTGACAGAAATTTGGTGTGGCTATGAACCCGCCCATCACAGAATGTACAAATCGATTGATAAAGAAACCCCCAACGTCGCGTCGTGAGGCTATATTGTTCTTTGGCTACTTCTCGGCAAGACTTGGTGAGCTCGGTGTAGCCAACTTAGCCAAGCTTGGCGATGCTCCTATCGTTCCTGTAGCAGATCGACAAAAGACATCTTCAAGTTTCTTAAATGAGAAAGCACCAGAAACTACACGAATTAAATATCTTACGCCGCGGCAATGCTATCTTGGGAACTCACCTACTTACAATGATATATTCGACTTCGTCGATTTTGGAAATGAGGCTAATGCATTTTTGATGAAGTGTGGGTCGAAGAATGAGCCAACAAAGCTAGAACTTGCTGCACTGGTTTGTCAAGAGCCTGCACGTCTCCTTGGTATCATGCAAAGTCCAGAGAAGTACCTGCAGCTTCTGAGAACTTTGGCGGACGATCTTCCACTGCTCAAAAGAGACAGAGTTCTCTTCAAGCAAATGAAAGCATCAAAATTCTTACTGGGCTCAAGAGAGATTGCAGGGACAAAGGAAAAGCCCAAGTCAAGTAGCCTTTTGGACGATGGTGATTCTGACCTTGAGGGATTGGAAGATGCACCTGTCAAGCAATGGCAGCTTGTTTTACCGGGTTCAGTTGTAGTCGTTGATGATTACAACAGTTATCAGCTTTTCAAAGAAAGCCTCATTTGCGCGCCTTTAGAGGACAGATTGGAAGAATTCTACGTAGCGCTCGGGTCGTCGAACCTCAGTGATATAGTTCAAGAAGATCTCCGCGTTGGCCATGCTACAGACAACCAAGCAGATGCAGCTAAACTCCGCAAGCATGTTTTAGAACGTGCCAAGCTCTTCTTGCACGAATCCCCTCGAGAGAATGTCAAGCGTGATAGTCGATGGCTGGAGAAGAATTTGTCCGTGCAGATCGTCACTGGCATTCAACTCAGGAGGTCCCTGCGTGGTCAGAACTTATCTAATACTGAGAAGAGATCAGCAGCTTGCGTCCAGGAACGTGGTCGTGGCTTGAACCTCTTGGTTACAGCAGGCTATGATACCTACCAAATCAGTCAAGCAATGTGTAAACATTTGTTAGACCGCCCACAACAACAATCTTACCTCACGTTCGAGACATTCCTCACGCTTTCCTTGTACCAACTTCGTTCCCGAGGGTACAATGTCGAAAGGATTCTTAGGGCAAAGGCAGCAGAAGCACGTATCGCTGAAGCAGAGCGCGAACGACAACTCGAGGCCGAGCAGCAACATATAAAGGAGCAAGAGGAAAATTGGAGACAGCAACAGCAACAGCAGCAAACTCCTGCAATTGCTGCAGCTGCACGGGATGAATCTCGTCGAGATTCTCAAATTGTGTCAATGCCCGGTGGTTTCGGACCTGACTCTCCAGAGAATTCCCCACCTCCAGCGAGGAAGCCGAAGAGTCGCGGATTGTTTTCCAACCTTACCAGGCGATTGGGCATCGAAAGTGGTAGCAGTGATGATGCAAGCAGGTCACCAACCGCATCTGAGGATGTCACTAAAGACAATCCTCCACCATACCAGGAAATTGATGCAAAGGACAAGAAGCCTACAACGGAAAAGGTCACTTCTCCCGCTGCCATCCAACAAAACCTCCTCAACGCTATCAAATCTTCACGGGCACACGATTCTTCTACACTATTTTCTCAGCCCAACACCACCACCGTCAAGGAACAAGCTTCTTATTGCGATTCCCAATCAGGACACAACATTAATTTCCTCGCGGATGCTTCGAACGGAACACGTATCTTCGTGGCCAAGACCATGAACGATCCATCCGCTTTCCTTACTAGCAATGTATCTTCTCTCAACAAATTCGCCAACCTTCTCCACGAAGCCGCGGATATCTACTCCCTCCCCAGAAAAGCAATCCACATCTTCTACGACGAGTCCGGTCACACGATCGCCTTCAACAGCAACGGAAGTATCTTCTGCAATTTCCGCTTCTACGCACAATTGCATCAACGGAAGATTGAGAGCGGTATTGGTGCTGAGAAAGCGGAGGTTGGTGCGTATTGGTGGGTGGTGCTGGCGCATGAGTTGGCGCATAACTTGGTGGGCCCGCATAATTCCGATCATAGTTTCTACACGTAAGTTTTCCTCCTTCCTCTATCCGATGAAGTATATCAAAGAAAGTATGTAAAATGAACAATGTGCTGATTTTTGGGGCTCATATAGTGAGCAGTTGATTGCGAATTACTTCCCGAAGATGATGGGTAGGGCTACGGTCTATATGCAAGCTCCGACGCCGAAGAGTCTGCAACAGGACGACCCTCACTTACTTGATTAGGGGATGTGTATATATGTATTTATGTACATTGGAGCGGTATTTACACTTAAAGCGCAAGCATTGTGGATAGCTTTTAGTACTTAAATTCTAGATCATCATGTCATTATTGGTTGTCGGAGAGATTCGGTTAAGACGATAGTAGGTTTGGCGTTTTTGATCGGAGACTTGGGGGGGTTCTGTAGTAAGGTTGACTTTTGGATATGGTTATGGATATGGTTATGGTTAGATTACATATGTAGAGTAGATCAAGAATGCTAGTGACCCTAGCTCAGCGTAGTTTGCAACGAGAGTTATGAGTTGAGCCTGGTGATGGTATGTGACGTGTGAAGTAAGACGCTCTCAAGGGCATTTAAGTATTGTTAATCAAAAGCTCTTGAGCGCATGGACAAGGCTAATTCGAGTGGTTGACAACTGCACTCATCTAGACTCGTGTTCAATCACCTACAATGTCTCCCTCTCCATATCTCAACGTGCTGAGTCGTTTGCAAATAACATTAGCAGCTCGTCAAAATCACCAACGCCATCCCACAGCCCGTCGTAATCAATAACAAAACCTACACCATCCCAGCTCGTCCACTGCTCCCTTCCCGCTTTGCACACATACCCACGATACCGAGGCTCCGATCCTCTAGAATGGAAACCCGCGCTTGTCATCGCGTCCGCCGCGATTCTTAAGTCTTAATCCGATATGAGAACCGATTTGTAGATGGAACCCTCCTCTCCGATGCCTCTTCCTGAGCGCGGAGCCAGCGCGTCTGCCCCAGGAAAGAGGTTCTCGCAAGTTGAGTGGGTGGCGATATTGGCCGTGCTTTTTGGAAGTGGAGTGTAGAGGCTGTGCGACAGAAAGGATGGGATGGTGAAGAAGGCGGGGGGAGAGGGCTTGGATGGTGGGTTTGGTGGTTGGTCATTGTGGAACGATGTTGCATGAGATGGCCAAGCTGAAGAGGGTTGATGAAGAGGTGGGTGAGAAGGATGGAGGAGTGAGAGGATGGAGGGAAATGAAAATGTGGTTGAGGTTGGTGTATGAAGCATGATTTTTGGGCCGGGAAAAGATGTTGATATTCTGGAGCTGATGTATTAAGCATGATTGTAGCACGGCAAAAGATGTTGATAACTTGGGAGACTGAGTGGCGAGTATGAAGCAAAGTACGACAAGTCATTTGATGATACGATGTGCATGCAAGATACTCTGTATATGTTAAAGCTATATATTTTGTACGAATTACATTGTAACATAGTGAACTAAATCTAGTCGAATATGCAATTGACCTTGCTCCTCTGATCAACTCCGCAAGCTCTTAGTCTAAGAAATAAAATGCACTTGCGATATTACCATGAAGATTATCATTCACCACCGAGCTTATCCTCCATGAAACTACAAATCGGATCTTTATACTTATGTTTCAACCATACGTCCCATAACTACTAATTCGCATGGACGGATTTGATCGCTGAGTTTGGTAGAGAACCACGAATCCGTAGCATTGCAGTCTAACTTGGTTACGGATGATGCACGACTTCGCCTACTCTCAGATGACAATACGACCAACCTCAATCTCACGAAATGAACAAGACTACTGCTTTCATGGAAACCTCGTATGCGTCTATTTCATGGCATGCTGTTGGCTACCGAACATCGTGCAAGCTGACACAGGTAAAAAGCGAGGACTTCCTCCATAAGACATCATCTTCTATTTAACACCCTAACCGCTTTTTGGCCGAGAACGAAGCAATAATGGCTGCATGAAAGTCCAAGAGGCCAGAAAAAGCTGTGTAACGGAGCAGACAATATAAAATGACCGCGACTGCAGCTCAAACCGGTCACCCGTATACTCGGGCACAAGGTAAGGCTGTGATATGTAACTTTCCATATCAGCAAGGTGCAGCCATCTCCGGCAGATAAATCCCATATGGTCGAAGAGATAATGTTCTACATCTACACATCTCCAACAACATATCTGGCTGGAACATGTTAAAGAAGCTTCAATTTACAGCCCAAAAAGCACCCAACCAATTAAGCGAGGCCGCCAAACCTCGCCGTTGAAGAACTTTTATTCCAACCCTTCACCCCGCGCTCGACCACATCCACGCGCCTCAACCTCAGACTCGACCTTGTTATCAAAGACAAATCGCGCATCATGGCGACGGACTCACCGATACATATAACGGTAGAATTCACGCAAGTTATTTCCATTGCTAAACCCCCATCTCCGTTGCCATATCTATATCTATATCCATATCGATATCTAACCCCCACCATGCCCCCCACCCTCAACTCATCCCACTGACTAACACCTCTTTTCTCCAGCGGCGGTCTCGAAATGCTATTCTCCGACCAGCGAGTACACAAACTGTCCATCCCCTCCACGGACTCCTCGGAAAAGCCCGTTACTGTCGGATGGTTAGTGAACCATCTATGCGAAAATGTGATGCAGGATTCGAGAAAAGAGATGTTTATCTTAGACGGTCACGTGTAGGACATCCCAATCTCTCCCCCTCCCTCAGCCCTCAGCCCCCAAGGCGGGCGGAAATAGTTAGGTAATAACGCGACGGACGACAAGACTAATCGGGAAACATAAACACAGGCGCCCTGGCATCCTAGTCCTCATCAACGACGCAGACTGGGAATTAGAAGGCGAGGCCGAGTATGCCTTGCAGCCCAATGACAATATACTATTTGTATCGACGCTCCACGGGGGGTGAGGAATAGTGGTACGATGGACGGGGGACGAGATGAGGAGTTATGCTGCTTGGGGAAGGACCTGGGTGTCGTTGGGTAGGAAGAGGACAGGATAGGGATCCGTTCGGCTCCTGCTCTGCGCTGAGCTGAAAGAGATGTGCCGAATATCCCTCGGAGGTGTCATTTACTGATCGGATTGGGCGGGAGGAGGGAATGCGTTAGGGGTAGATGGCATGTTGCATTGTGATATTAAGCAAGTAACAAGGCAGGTAGACAGGCAGGCAGCAGAGAAATCCACCTCGACCATGCTCATTGCTCATTGCTCATTGCTCTCACCCTGAACTGCGATTCCCCGCGCAGCAACAACACATCCATCTGCACGTGATGCAGCGATCAACCTTGCATGATCTGTACCCAGGATCGCTTGTATTTCCCCCATTCTGCTGTGCAGTCAGTCAATCGAATCGTCTCCCTGCCTCGTCCAACTAGGTCATCGCCCCATCGCCTCATTTTGCACCAAAACCTGTACGATCGGCACATATTGCCTCTGCGTTTCTTAGCATCCAGCCGTTTCGGACCCCAATACCAATCACCCAAGCCCAATGAATTTTTGATTTTTTGCACATAACGTTACGGTAAATCTTGCATCCACACGTCGTCATTTTCCCCATCCAACCTTACCTCACGTCGTCCGCTCTCGCATATTACGACACTCCAGAACCAACCTAGAAGCCCCCTTCCCTCTTCCCCGAGCAAATCCCAACCCAACGGCAGTCCGTGCAACTACATCCGAGCCGTCCCCTGCCCGCATATTGTATATGACAGCTCGACGTGCACGAACCTTAAACTTTGCGCTCGCTCGTGCGGGCCAATGAGTGCGTCTGTTACAATGCTGCTGCTGCAACTACTCTATTAGCATTCTACGGTACATACATCTTTCCTTCCCCTTACCGAAGATTCGGTCAATCGCGCATATACCACGCATCCTCACCGCTCCCACGCGCATACGACAGAACCGGCCAGCGGTATCCTCGGGGCGATCACAGTCGGTCGGGCGTGCTTGTCTTCGCGTTGCGGTGCGGGCCGGGAGAATTTTCTCCGATTTGGTTTGCTGGGCGGAGGGGGTTATGTCATTGGCATTGTCGTTGCCGCGAGAAGCCAGTCCCAGTCCCAGTCCCCGCTCACGCTGCGCTGCGCTGCAATGCACATGTAACCCGATTTTCCAATTGCATGTGCGTATATGTATATGTATATGTATATGTATATGCTATTCCCAAACGTCTTGACCGATTACGGGGAAGAGGAAGAGAGAGGATGGGATGGGATGGGATGCAAGGGAGAGAGAGAAGAACTCCCTTTCTTTCTCTTAGCTACAACATAGTAGACGCATTATTATCAAGTTAATATCAACACCGCAAGATGGGCAAAAACAATCTAAAATAGTCTAAAATAAACTAACAGATACCGATGGAGCTTCATTCCCTCCAAGCAAGTGACATCACACCAAGTTGACGTTTTCCAAAGAAAGATCCAGAACCGTCTGTCTATTCCTTGCGTAACCCAGAAAGAACTTTTCCTCTATCTTGCAGCCCCAAACCCAAAGTGTGTCTATGAAGAAAATTTCCTTCTTGTTCGCATGATCACCACGTGTATGGTGCCCCGCAGCGATATGCCTGCTTCGAGACTTGCGTGATTTTGGACACGAGGTTGTACTACAATGGATGGATGGAGAAGAGATTTTGGTGTGTGATGTTATGTGTTTTTATAGGATAAGTTAATGCTATAGGATTTCTCTATCTGGGTATATGAAATGAGTGTAATCGTATACATAACATAAGCCCTATTCCTTCCTCTTTCGTCGAGCTCCCCTCCCAATGCATCCAGATCCCAACTCCATCACACATTTATAATCAAACTTGGATAAATATACATACATAAGCAGATAGATACTCGTAACCAGTCGTGATATATTCCGCTATGATAAGATAAAAGATACTTCTATAGGTATTTAGTGTTTCGTTTCGATAGGATAGATATAATGCGTAACCCAGCCCAGCCCAGCCCAGCCCAGCCTCATGATACCGCCAAAGAGAATACAGGATATAAGACTTTCGTAAACAAGTAAACAAGCGACTGGATAAGAAGGACAGGAGAGAAAAAAAACGATAGACTACATGATATTCCCATCCCAGTCCTGTTCCCCAAGACATAACGAAAGAAAACAGAGGGTGAAAAATAAAACACAAGTGAAACATCCAACGTCCATCTCCACACCAACCATTCGACTACACCAAATACACCAAAGAAACAACTCAGCAGCGAGCGTAAGTAGAAGTAGAAGTCTCCACATCACCCAGCACCAACAGCATCGAGAACTTGTAGAACGAAAGAAAGAAGCAAAGAAACAGAAACCCATCCACCCATAATGCACACAAGCCAAATCTTCAACCTGATCACCCGACTGAAATACGCCCCGCTCTTGCGCCAACAAGATACCATACCATAAGTTCAATCATCAAATAGAAATACAAAGCTCATCATCTCCAATAGCCCCTCTCCCTGTCTTTTTCTTTTTCTTCGTTTTTTTTTATACTTTCGCCTTCGCCTTCTTGATATGGTCATTTCCGTACGTACGTCATCTAAATCCCTTTGTTCTTGGTTTTTCTTCATTTCATTCGTAAATCGTATGTCTGTCTGTGTGTGTGTGTGCATCATCCCCACCGCAGCGCACTGCATCACGCCCTTAGTACAGCCTATCACCAAAAGCCAACACATTAGCTCTGGCATCTGCGCTGGAGAAGCTAGTGGCAGGCGAGCCATCGTAGCACGAGGACGACAACTCGCTGGAGTTGTCCGCCTCGTAGTAAGCGTCAAAACGGTCGCCTCGCTTCTGCTGCTGGTGCTGGTGCTGGCTGGGCCCGTGGTTCATGCCCATGTGCATCATGGGAGCGGAGCCCATGCCGGCCATGTCGTTGAGGAGGGGGAGACCGTGATGGGCTGGGCGGAACACGGGGTTTTGCGCGTGAGTCATCGTGTAGGGTTGCCTGGGCTCGAATCTGGGTTGGGGAGTGCAGGCTGAGGAGGGGGAAGAGGAGGGAGAGGATGAAGAGTAGGATGGAGATGTGGGATGGGTGGGAAGTGCAAGTCGAGTTACGAGGCCGACGCGGCGGTCTTTGCCTCGTCCTTTGATTCCCTTGTTGCTGTTCTTGTAGAGCGCAGCAAAGTATTCCCAGAGTTCTTTGTCGGCGCTGGTAATCTTGTCGGCGTCGCTCATGTTTGCGAATTTGTTGGTGAGGCGACGAAGAGTAGCAGTATGATATTTGTTTTGATGACTCTATTGAGTTCTTGCGGTCAGCTATGCCTGATTGAAAGGTATGTTATGTGACAGGGTGAACTTCTGAACGCGAGAATGGGATTGGGCGAAATAGGAAATCAATGAACACATTGTGCAGGAGATTTTACACACCTTGAGATTTCCCCGCTGTGTAAATTGTTTTCTGCAATCATCAAGTTTACAGTGATAAGGTTTGCGATTATCGTGTACGATTTGGTGAGCGGCAACATTGCCTCGTTGACCGAATCTTTTGTCGCACTTGGGACATGCGAATGGCTTTTCGCCAGTATGTCTTCTCTCGTGAGTCTATCACGCGGAAGTTCTGTTAGTCGGTTCTGAGTAAAGAGTGATGCGGTGGTTACTTACTCTGAGGTTTCCTTGTTGCGAGAAGCTACGGTTGCAATCTGGGAACCTGCATGCCTTGAGATTGTTAGATATGAGGAGAAAGGTGTACTACGAATGGTACTTACATAAGGTCTAGCACCGTTATGAGATCTTTGATGAATCTCTAGGTGAGTCTTTTGTAAGAACCTCTTCTTGCAGTTTGCCACCGTGCATCGAAATCGCTTCTTGCGGATCGTTGTAACGTCTTTTTCTTCCTGAAGTTCCCCAAATGTGAGCTTGTGTTGGCCACTTGCTTCATGTTTGCTTCGGTGCGTAGAACTCTGTAAATAGGGAGGAACACAAGGTACACCTACCAGAGGCATGCTTTGATCCTCGGAATTGAATGAGTCCGGTTGGGCAGAGGAATCTTGTCCTTTGGATTGTATCATCTTCATCAACGTGTCTACTTCTGTACCAAACTCTGCTTCAGTGGTACCATCGATCCGAACGTTCGAGCTGATGGTTTTGCTGGCTTCAGGTACTGGTGAAACGTAAGACTCTGAGCTACGAGGTGCTTTCCACATGAGTTCCGGCTTCTCAGGTTTGATCGACGGACTTGGACTTTGAGTTCCAGTGATGAAACCTCGAGGTGTGCTACGCTTCGCCATGTTCAAGTCTCGAATCTCTTCGCCATCATACTGTGTGAGTCTTGGAAGAGCTCTTTGTTGGATATAGTTGGCACCATAGGTAGGTAAGATTGTAGTTGAGGTACCATTAGAGAAGGAAGTATAGCCATATGGAGATATGCTCTGATGAAAATGTTGATTGGTGTTTAACATCGTCGAAGATGCGCTGCTATAAGTGTTGGTTGTGACATATGCTGGCGTAAGGATGGGTCTAGTTAAACCAGCCGAAGTCGTCGCTCGGGGATCCAGAGACTGAAGCACACCCGACATGTCCATGTAGCAGAGATCGACCTGAGACTGTTCATTCCAGCGCCCCCAGGTGGCACCTGGTGCTTGTGCTGTGATGGCCATTTCGCCGTTGTTGTCTTGCTCGAAGAACGACGATATGAATGAGAAAAGTGGCGAAAAGCGAAGTTGATTGTGATTGTCAAGTCAAAAGAATCAAGGAGATTCCGGTTGTGACGCAACGAGATCGGAGAGGAGGGGAAGAAGAATTTGTTGGGGGATATCTACGGTTGAAGTGGCAATATGTAGATGAGAACAATTTGGGTGGTTGTGATGGTGATGAAAGGCAATGAGGTCAAAGTGACTAGGAGGTGATGTTGAGGTTTTATAATCGACTGCATACCACTGCGAACTTTCACAAGGTGGAGAGAGAGATACTGATATAGATCCATTTCCACGGTGGTCGATAAAGAATGCCGTAAACAGCGATGACCAAGTCAAAGTGATATGATACTGTACCAATAGACGGCCCTTGACCAGGAGACATGGTGGTGAAACAGAAACAAACAGGCTGGAAGGCTCTCATACGTTTGACGGTTACTGCTGAAAGAATCTAATGCCTCAGTCTAAAAGCAGTGAATTGACAGTATTTGCCATGGCTGGCATGGATCTAGTACCGGGGAAAAACCCAAGGCTGCAAATTTGGCAGAGACACCTAGAGAGGAACAGCCAATCCCGAGTCGAGTGCCAGAAGCCTAGGGAAGATTCTTGCCGTCAGATTTCGAGGCAGACGTATCAAATGGATTGGCTAGAAATTAGTTTGCTACCTGTATGGCGTAGATGAGGAGAGGTTAGCGGGTTCTCAAAGAGGTCAAAGACTCTAATGTTCCAGGTTCAAGGATCTTGGGACGACCAAGCAAGATCTGCGAAGGGGGGAGATGGGACCCTGTATGAGCAAAGAGTGTAGAGACCGGGGTCAAAATCCTTAGTGGATACGGGCAAGATAAAGCTGGAAGATCTCGTGGGGGTGTGCTTTTCCGACTTTGGCTGAAAGAACCGAGACTTCTGTTCTCGGCCGGGCAATTGCTAGGAGAGAATAAGACTCCATTGCAGGAGAGCAAGGATACGTGAGGACGTGGAGCTCGATCGGTATCGGCCCTTGTGAGGTTAAAATGGCCCTACGTAGGCAATTGTCAGAGGACGCACCAGCCCAGCCTAGGAGAGTAGCTGCGGCGCGCAACGCGCGAAAAAGCGCAAACGTAAGTATTTCTGTAAGTTAGGTTTGCGAGTTTGACTTTCTAGACTTGAGATATGATAGAAGTGTATTGCAGTGATGCAGCAATCTTGCGGGAGCTCGGGAGCCTCCCGCGGATTAAACATAGGTCCATGCACTAGAAATGGGTTATATGTTATGGCTATCGTATTCGCCCATCAAATTTTACGATGGCCAAGGAGAGAGATTAGTAAACCTTTTCCTGGAGCCAGGTTCGAATCGTGCAGTGCGGTGGGAGGAGTTGGGGGGAGAGGAGGGGAGGGGGGAGAGGGGGTGGGCGAAGGAGGTGAAGGGGGTGAAGAGGTGAAGGGGTGAAGGGGTGAAGGGTGGGCAACACACAATTCGTGCGCAGAACAAAACTTGCAAGTGCCAGGAAAAATGAGCACGGCAGTGTACGGCTATCTGGAATCTGGGAATTTGGTCTGTGTATGACAGGACCGCCAACATCAGCCCATCAGCATCCGGAATATGATTACCAGATTCCAAAGTTCCAAAGTTCCAACCGGTAGGGAAAAGTTTGCTGGGTCGATGACAGAGATCCCGCCCATCATGCCACGGGACATGACAAGCCAATGTGGTGAATAATTCTCCGCCGACGGCTTACTCCCTGATCCCGTGGATTTGGTTCTGTGCGGTTATGGCCGTGTCCCAAGTTACTTTGGTGCAAGACTCGCAGTTCCGGGTGATTGTATCTCGCTTACCCCGGTCAAGGGCTGCAGCCTCGCAATTAATTGCGTTCCCCCCGGCCAGGAAGCACAAAAGTAGTGTAATTGCGTCGGTAGATCCGATCGCATCATTGGTATTTGGTAATTGGTAATGATGACAAACAGCGCCGGATTCGTTCTGAGCGTCGGGTTCTAGACGCTTTCCTGAAGAGTCGATGCGTGCAGGAGGAACCTCAGTGCGACAGTAGGCAGTAGGCAGAAGGCAGAAGGCAGAAGGCAGTACTCCGTCTGTTGCACGCTGCCCATCGCACGTTCTACGGACTGACTAACTGGCTGTCTGACTCTCCGTTCTGTGCACTGATTCGCTGAGACGGTGGACGAATGCAATGGTAGCTCGAAAAACGTGGTGGCCACGAGCTGAGACTCTGTCGCATGTCGCAAGCAAGTCGCAAGTCGCAGTCGCATGTGCCTCTCAGGAGTCTATGTTCCGGCGGGCTCCAATGTAAACACGGTTGTAACTACTATAGACTGACATTAATAATGGGGACACAGTGGCACAGTGGCAGTGAGAGGTCCACTGGCAGTAGCATTGGCATTGGCACCTCAGTCAGTCACTTTCGAGGCCAGCTGTGCGAGTGGCAATGCAATGGAGATGGGGAAATGTAGGAGATTGCTGGATTCCAGAGCGACATGGGTTGGGCAAAGCATAGTTGGCTAACCGGGCAACTAGGGGCTAAGGCTACTTGGCTCTCGGAACCTGGACTCCTTTGCACTCCTTGGTCGATGGAGATGGGACGAGGATCTGAATCTGGACTTGCATCTGGTTTCGATTCGAATTCGGATTGGTTTGCACTGTGCAGACTTGATGGTGTGTTGATACAGCACAGATCTCGACATTAATCTCTATTGCCGGGGCATGAAATCTGTACCAAACTCTCATCCGTATAGATTAGTTTTAGTGGTCCGTCTTGCGACACTATAAGGTTACAATGTTACGATGCTACTCGTATATTAGCTTCGCGGTGGAATGGTGTAAGGGTAGAAGGGTGGAGGGCTGGAAATGGTGGGAGGGTGGCTCGGTGGGCAACATACATCGTTACATCCGGTCCTATCAAACCATGTCTATTTCCATCTTCTCGTCATCCCTTGCTATCCCTTCTCAAATTCGCATCCCTCCCCTGTTTGCAATTGAGACCCGATGATGTGGTTGACAAGTCGATCTTCCGCCGTAACCTTAGAAAGCATCGAGTTGCAACTTGCTAGGTAAATCTGTCGCCATCCTCAAATCTATCCAAATATAAACACTGCCCGTTTTGTCATATCTTGCGAAAAGTCATTCGATATCGGCCAATGCCATGTAATAGGGTCCAGTTTATGTCTGCCTAGCTAGATGTTTGTAGTTAAATATATCCGTTTGATATATGTAAAGTTGCACTAGAATTACCGAAAGGGTGCGTGGAAATCAATTGAAATGGAGGGGCATATCGTACTGGGCTGTACCCAATTGATCAAACACTCGACGGATCTACATACGACCGCAGAAAGTACTGGCTGTCGGCATGTGCAGGAGATTACGTAGATGATGTCAGTCAGCTGGGAGCAGGCACACCAGCAAAGCAGGCAAAAACAGGTAAACGCCTAGGACATCGTTAACTGTCAGGTACCTGCAACCGTACGAACTAAGTAGACACTACCAGTAAGCTTTAGAGGGTTAAATGGATGATTTGGCTTGCAGTTGGTGATGTTTAACGTTTCGGTTCCATCCTGAAGGTCTCCAGTCTGCGGTCTCCTCTGCAGTCTCCCTCCGGTCTTTGCCCCTGCTGCTTGCAATAGGTCTTCGCTCACGCTGGCTACTGGATGGAGAACATGACTGGAGACCGTGGTTAGCATCCCTGAATAGCCTCCGGCTGGCTGCAGCTTTTTCTCGTTAGATGGATATGCACTGGATATTAGTTAAGGAAGGAAGGTGAGCAACTGACTTCCGGGTATCCATAAATGTATGTATGTCAGACGTCCAAACGTCAAAGAGTCATTATACTTTGCGAAGTCTACTCCGCAGGAGTCAGAATGCGCCAGAAAAGTGGTTTGCAGTCAAGATGTAAAGTGGTAGGTTAGGAAGTTGATTTGCGAGTAGAAATTATCTGTACCTATTTAGTGTTCTCCACCACGGGAAAATGCCTGGACAAAGTAGACTTACGGTTCTTAGCTAGTCCAAAGCTGCCGCTGCCAAAAAGCCAGACATGCTAATCGAACGCCAAAGCCAGCCCAGAGAAGGGAAAGTTAAGGGAGCCAGGGGGCCAGGGGGCCAGGGAGCCAGGGAGCCAGACGGGGGCTAAGGAAACACACGGCAGCAGCGGGAGCTTGGGAAGTGGAGAGACTACTGTAAGTGTGAAGTGTGGTAGTACCAGTGTCTGTGCCACTGACGAACCACCGTCTGTCTTTCGCTATTCTTCCTGCTCCCCTTACTCTCCCTAACCTTACCAGTCATGCCAGTGTTTACACCGTTCGACCAAACACCACCAATACACCGAACCTCTGCACTATCCTCCACCGCCAAACATCACCATACAGCACCCTTCATTTGATACCCACCATGATTACGATTCGGCCTCGTACCACATCATCAAATTAACATGCCCGTCAACCCGACTCGCAGTCGGCATTTATGTGAGTAACGTGAGAGCGTGTCGGCCCGGGGTCGAATCCGACAAGTTGGTCACACAGATATTAGAAAGTCTATACGGTGAGCCGATGGGCTCTATAAAGCTATGTCTTATCTACAACTCGTCACTCTATGGTCTACTCTTCAAAAGCACCTTACTCAGTACCTCTTTCGACCTCCACTTCCCAATTTCCAAGAAAAGCTTCCAGGCATATCTTTAGATCGGCCAGCATTATCACCGTCATGCTTCGTAGCATGCTGCACATGACTGCTTCAACCTGAACCCCCCTAGTCCAGAAGGCTTTCGCACAGACAATCCTCCACAACCAATATCTCCTTTTGCTGAACCCCCTCAACGTCTGTGCGGCAGGGTCATTCCATTAGCCCCCGCGACCTTGAGTGATCGGGAAAATCTGCGTACTTCGTACTTACAGGATCTAATCGAGAACCGTGAAATAATGTGCTCGATCTCCCGAGCCTCCCGACTGAGCATCCGACTGCCGCAAATCGATCCATAGCTCTGGAATTGGGAATCCGAGAAAGGGGGAAAGGGACTGATTCGTGTTTTTCTGGGTGTACAACAGACTAAGGAGTATATCAAGAGATATATCACAGATCTATGGTACTAAATTCTCCGGGAAGAGTGGCAACCGGTCTTCGGGCTCACACACAACCAGGATATCTCATACTCACGCTCT
Source organism: Rutstroemia sp. NJR-2017a BVV2 (assembly GCA_002946415.1). Classification (NCBI taxonomy): domain Eukaryota; kingdom Fungi; phylum Ascomycota; class Leotiomycetes; order Helotiales; family Rutstroemiaceae; genus Rutstroemia; species Rutstroemia sp. NJR-2017a BVV2. Next base: position 1,049,834 of record NJPS01000054.1, read on the forward strand.
TTCAGCCTTAAGTTCTTTGGTGTGCTGTGCTGTGCGGGACTGTTTTCTATGCGCTGAAAAAGGAGTTGCTTTTTCCAACGCCAAGCGATATAATGAACACCGACCACTCAGAAACACGGAGGAGACACAGATATGAAATGCTGGGAAAACCTTAACACGAATAGGCCCTTTCCCATCTCCATCTCCAGGATGTTTCGGATGAACCTTCATTAAACTCGCACGCCGCAATCCCGACACCGGTTCGACGAGCGGGCTCTCGCAGCAGCTCCGAGGTCCACAGTACGGTGCACGCGATGAGCCGTAATCCTAAATACGCATTGACTGGGCCAAGCTTCCACCAGCGCAAAAACTCGGATTTCTCCACTCTTGCGATGCGTTAAGATTGACAGATGATGCTGTTCGCAAGATTGCACGGATTGGGAAGAGTCCTTGTCGCCGAATCTCCATCGCCCTTCTCCCTTCTCAGCAAGCTTCGATACTGGTATGAAGATCAAGATGAAGATCAAGATGGAGATCAAGATGCAGGATGCGCGATAGCGGACGGAAGCTAGCTATGCGGCACATCTGTCATGTTGATGTGTAGATGATTAGATGATTAGATGATGCCCCCCCCTGGCAAGGAAAGTTAATTTCATACTTTTGGGTAAGTTTGAGCGTGCTTTTCGCATGACTTCAATATCGCGTCCTGGTACTCAGTCTCGATGGCTTTGCCACCAGAAACATGTCCAAAGTAGAAGGGCGAGTGCAAGCGCCCACCCAGCAATCATTTCCACGAACACCACACCCCAAACGATCAAAGCTCATGCACAGCAAAGGAAGGAAGCGAAGACGCAAAAAAAGAAAGAAAGGAGAGGGAAAGTTTTTCTATTTCCATGCCCCCCATGAGATGTTGGAACAATGCCGCATTTCCGTTGAGCGTGCTTGCTTGCTGGCTTGTTTGCTTCTTTCGAAGTATCGCTATTCAAGCCTCAGTACGGAAAGGTCACGAGGCTGAGCACGACCTACCTTATGCTCCCACTCCCACTCCCCTCATGTAGTTTGTTGATCCCGTGAACCATGAGTGTGGGAATGGCGAAAGATATCCTCCTTATTTCATCGCGCAACAAAATGCACTTCATGTGCCAGGACGGCGCATTTTAATTGGCCGTTTGCCGTTTCCTCCTGTTCATGCGGGATCGTTGTGTTGGGTTGGGTTGGGTTGGTACTCATAACCTTATCGCATGGGGGTTTCGGCAATGCAAGTCCTTTTCTATTTCTGGGCTCCCATTGCTTGATATTCATTTCCACAACACCATCAATTTATTGGCAATGAAGTTTGAGATGAGATATTTCGAAAAACCCATCACCAACTCATCGTGCCTTTCTCCATGCTCCTTCCCAGTGCAAATCCCATTCCCCGGTTTCAACCGTAGATCTTGAGATCGCCCCCAATTTCGAAACCCCCGGGATCACCTTGCTTGGGAGATGGATGCCTGACAAGGTCTTCAGCCCGGTTTAGGTAAACTGTCTGCTGGCACTTTTCTTAACTTTACTTGCCATGTCCCTAACATCTGAAGCCAGTTTCACTTCCCATTACTGTTACAGCCTTGAACCTATCAAGTCTTGATAACCCCCCATGAGGATAGAATATGGTGACCAAAACCTGGCCAGATGATGCTAAACATCTGTGTATACGTCTTACTGTGGCTCTATACTTCTTACTGTGGCTCAATGGGCTTGATCATTCCATTGCCAGTCGAGGAAACACCCTGAGCACGTTTTCTCTTATACACATAGACAAATCGCCCCTCCATCCCAGTGCCGTCTTACTACTTTACATAACTTCAATAGTAGAGTAAAACTACGTAAGATTGCTATCCCGCAGTATTGTATTCTCATTCTTGCTCATAAGCCTATATTGTCGCCATCTCCACCTCATTCGCTAACCCCTTCCCTTTCAAACTGGGACATCCATTCAGTTCGAAGGTATGCGGTCTTGCCGATGAATATTTTTCAACAAGAACGTATCCAGCCCAGCCCTGAATCCTCGTGCTTCTCACTCCTCTCACCATACCTGTGCTTCCCATCTTCGCCAGCCTCGCCTTTCCCCCCTCCGCTACCCCTCTTTAGTCCATCACAATATATCACGCAACCACTGCGCGTCCTCCTTTTCAATCTTCCCCTCCCTAACTATCTCCTCCCTTTACCTTTTCCCCCTCACTACCCCTCTCCCATCCTCACAAACTTCCCGCAAGTCAACAAACTAATCAACTAGCAATTCTCTCCTATCCCGTTTCTTCCTATCCTATCCCGTTTCTCCCTATCCTATCCAATCAACTCCAACTTCTAACCTGATCCAATCCCTCAGCATACATATACCAGAAGAATAGGATTGTGTATACCACTCCCTTACTCACTCACTCTCCAACCTGTCAAATATTAGATATTCCGTATACAGTCCCAACTAAAATCCACTCCCAACTCCTCACTCCCCACTTCCCAGTACCCAGTACCCAATCCCCAACGCCCCCTCAAATCTCCCACACCAGTTCATAGCAAGTGAGTAACAAACCTGTATCAGAAAGTGCATGATAAAGCGGTGCTACGCCATGCACTTAGATATAAGTAAAAATTCAATCGCATTTTGTCAAGTCGAGTAATGCAGCAAGTGCCCTGACTACGAACAGATAGATAGACAGACAAGCAGATAGATAAATAGTATGTAAACCCTCCTACTCGCTGTACCCAGCACAACCCCGTTCGATTCATACTGCACCATAAAGCAGCTAATTTCTCTTTTCCATTCTCCCCTTAATTCCCTACCCCACCCACCCACCAAACCGCTCCCCTACAACTCATCCCTCACTCTCCCCTCCTCCTCCTCCGCTCCCTCCTCCTTCTTCCCCTCCTCCACATCCACCTCCTCCTTCCCCTCCTTCCCTAACCCCTCTACTTCATACTCCCCCTCACTCAAATCCGGCAACCCCATAATCTTAACCACCAAACTGGTCCAGCCTGTAAAATGCTGCGTGCGCTGTCCCTTTCCAGTCTCCGGATTGTACTGCTCCCACGCAAAGCCTGTTTCCTGCCAACTATCGTACACGGTTTTCACCAAATTGATGCGTAATCTTGTGTAGAGATCCGTGGCCTTTTCTTGGTGCGGGCCGGGTGTTTGCGCGTATTTCTGGGAGGAGGTTTGTTAGTAAATAGGTTGAAGGGGCAGTAAGGAGGATGGGGAGAGGGGGATGAGGAGAGATAAGAGAGACATACCAAAAGTTGCGAAACTGCAAGATAATTCATATTCATCCAGATCGGACCTCTCCAATAATTCTCATTGGTACCATAAAACTCATCTTTCTTACTAAGAGAGCGGATACCGTATTCACTCCACAACTCCTCTTCATCACCAAGAAGGTTCAGAATATGACCCAGCTTGTCGCTTTGTGCATCCACCAAACCAGTGAGGAAAGGGAAGAGGGAAATGTATCCTTTGTGGCAGACGAGTTGATTTTCTTCGTAGTCGTCAATTGTCGCATCGCAGTAGCATTTATCTTTCTCGCTCCAGTGGAGATCGTCAATGTTGCGGATGATGGCTGTTTCGATGGTCGAGAGTTCGGTGACATCTTCGTCCATGCCGAGAAGTCCGGCGATGTTCTTAAGGGATTTGGTCATCATGCCCATCCAGGAGATTAAGTCGACGTGTAGCTCTCCTGGGTGGGGTGGCTGAGGACGAGGGTAGTCATCAAGGCCACTGGTAAGGATGTGCATTGGTGTACGGCCTCTCCATCTATAGGCTTCCTTGGTGCTGTATGCGTCGCGATCGTAAGACTTGAGGTCGCCAGCTTGGGTCTTGCGGAACCAGTAATAATGCTTCTTCAACTTGGGGTACAAGTCATTGAGATATTGGAGGCCGGCTTCCGAACTTTGCAGGTAAGAAGAATAGACTGAGGGTTCACTTAGAAGGCTTTCTTTATCCTCTGGCGTGGTACCGTTGAGTGCTCCAAGTTTGCTGATGAAAGCATCAATGATGAAGAAAAGCGTAGGCGGGTTTGCATAATGAGGATATTGAACCTGGAACTCCGCAGGTACCTTGCTACGAGCTTCAGCACCAAGGATCTGTTCTCTACCAATCCATCCATCTTCGTCCATAAGGTTGAACCAGCTCTTGACGACCTCAAGTGTAAGATCAATATCCCAGTCTGCGATGGGTAGGAGATGGAAGCCTTCATCCCAAAGGAATCCTCGTGGGAAGAATGGTCTGGATGGAACAGTGGTGAAAAGCTCAGATGGTCCTTCGAGTTTCTCCTGTTTACGTCCGCGTGCTTCCGCTGCCTCTTCCCAGAAGCCTTCATTCTCTTCTTCATACTCAGAGGCATATGAACGGTCAACAACAGAGTCTCCATGGAAGTAGCCGAGACCTCCAATAAGATTGGAGAACATGTGAGCTGAGAATCTTTGAAGGCTTTCAATGTTGAAGGGAGGCGTCAAGTCGAATTTGCTTATGAATCTGTCGAAGAATGATTTGTGGTTTGCGGCGATCAATGTTGAGATTTCTTGACTTGTGAGTTCCTTCTCGGCCGATGCGCTGTTGAAAATGATGTCGAACTCAAAGTCTCCCTCAAATACTTTTTGAATCATGTGTAAATTTCCAGCAGCGGGTTTGTGAGGCATTGTGTAAATCTGCCATGGCGGAGGAGCATTTTCTTCTCCATATGTTTCAAGATATTCGTCAATTTGATCCTTCAGAGCTTTGAACAAGATAGGCTTGCTCTGCCACAATATCTCAGGCTGTAAACCAAAGGAATGGACAATCGTTCTGTCCAGTGGCTTTTCCTTGTAGGAAGGATGTGGAGAGGTAGGGTGGAAACCCCGACCAGTTGTAACAGTGACTTTATATTTTCCCAAGCCTTCAGAGTCTCCGGACAAAACAACCTCTTCCTCGAAGCCCAAATCATCTGGCTCGTTGTCGACTTTCAATTCTCCTAGTCCTTCCAGAGAAGCGTAGAAGACCATTGTGGTTTTCAGATCTGGCGGGGATCCGTCCCGGACTTTACCCCGCACTCTCGTAGCCCAATTTCCTCCATGTTTTCCACCGGGTGACTTTACGAAGAAAGTTGTGACATCCAGGCCATTGCTCTCATCGTACATGGTCTGCTTCCCACCATTTCGGGCATCGAACTCCTCCCAGCCATAACCCCGCATGCCATCGCCTTGCTCACAAGTATGTCTAAAGTCTGTCAACCACAAGATTAGCTATTTTCTGGGCAGCCGAGTTGAACTTTTGCATAGTAGAGGTCCGCGCTATCAAAATTCAAGGAGGGATTCCAGGTAGGAGCTTACAGTTCTGAACATTTACAAAATCGTCCACCTTCGCCCACATCAATCCACCCATAAAGCTTTTGGGGATCCTGGGCCTGACACCAAAGTAAACATTGGGCCTGTAGGGGCCCCATAGCAAGCTGCTATTTTGCTCTCTAGCAATTTCAGTTGTCAGAATGGTAGCATCCTCAGCCGCGCGTACAGATGAGAAAAGTACTGCGGACAGAGCTGCAATTGGCAGCTGCAAATCGAGGAGCTTCATATTTCTTCAATTGACGAATAAATATTGAGCTCCAGAAGGACAATTCTGAAAACTCAACATTAGAAAGAAAAAGAGGCTTATAGAAAGGCAAATCGTGAAGCTTTGAGAACACCGTTGCGAGTTGCGGATTTGTGGATAGATTGCGAGTTTTGATCAGCCTGTAGCGCAAGGCTGCAGGGAAGGCTTGGATCTACACCCACATTATTGGTCGAAACAGCTCTCGGGACCCTTCCTCACCAGGATGAGAAAACGGATAAATGCTTTGGACTGCGGGAATCGGGAAAACGTTCCTAGAAATTATTTTATCCTCTACCTATGTATGGCTTAATAGCTAATAATTAAGGACAATGTGACTCCGTACCAATTGCGGATGCACTTTCGTGATATCATATGTGTTCAGTTGTTGACCCCTCTCCTCTCCCCTCCTTTACCTCGGAATGACCCTCCACAAGTATGCCAAGCTCTCGCTCCCATTGATCAATCTCTGGTCGGACTGAGTGGTCTGTTGAATCCACCAACCCGATTCATGTATTGTCGATACTCTGTCTTTTTCTCTTTCCTTACGGCTCCAACATCGTTACCAGGGACCTTCTTTTGGTGTGTCGTGCCGAATCCGCCAAAACCCATCATAGCTTGCATAGCAGCCATACCATCGTCCTCAACCACAATATCGTCTTCGTCTTCTTCCTCTACGACCTTCTTTTGTTTCTTCTTCTTTGGGCCTTTGTCAATGTCCATTCGATCTGAATCTTGGTTTGGTGCTGTGTGACCAGCTCCAATACTGAAACTGACTGGAGGTGTAGCATTTCGGTTTGCGCTGAAGTCTTCAACGTCCGGTCGAGCATTTTCTTCGCTATCATTCTTCTTGGGTTCTCGCTCGGCGCTACGCCGCGGGCTTCGTGACCGCGACCGTTCATATGGTTTATCTCTCGACTGCCGTTCATTATCTGTGAGACGATCAGCTCGGTTGTCCAAGGAGAACGCTAATCAATGATCACAATGGAGATATACCTCTTCTGCCATTCCTGTCCTCGTCTGATTCTCGAGTTTGCCGTGGGTCATCTATGCCAGAATTAGATCCATCTAGTGTTGTAGAAAACCATCTGCGAGATATCTCAGCAATGTACTCACCTCTAGTTCTGTCGGGCACAGTCTTTCTTAAATCTTCATTTCTGCCTGATCTATCCGTCCTGTCTCTGTAATCCCTTCCTCTGTCACTTCCTCGCCCATCTCTATTTCTTTCATCTCGTCTGCCGCCGCGGTCTCTTTCGCGATCTCGTTCCCGGTCTCTATCCCTATGCGAATGTCTATAATCTCGTGATTCGCGCGGTGATCTACTCCTATCCCTGCGACTGCGGTCACCTCTGTCATCGCGTCGGTCCCGGCCATGGCTGTTTCTATCCTCACGGTCTCGAGCGGGCGCGCGGCGATCACTCTCATCCCACATCTTCGAACTGTCGGGCCGAGTACGTTTTCTTGGTGGCTCTGCCATCGTCGTAGGTGATAATTTGGTATAGCTCTAGGTCGTAAATGCTGGCAAATGCGGAAGAAGCACAATGATGTCCCGTTGCTTTTCTCGATCCTAAGGATTTATTTTCGCGATATGACGCTCCGACCTCAAAACCAGGTGTCATGTGATTCTAGCTCCAAGACCCGAAGCTCCGTCTGCCGATATGCCTCTGGCTTTTAGGGGTAGCTTCCTGACTTACAACCTCCAACGGAAGAGTATTTGTTAGTGAAGCTTGAACAAGAGGAGGGAACATATAAAATCCCAGGGCCAATGGAAGTGTATGATGGCCTCAGGAGGAGGCAGCAAACAATCTATTACTTTCAACTATCAATGTTCAGAAGTCTACAATTTTAGCCCATTTTTTCATTCATCACCACCACCGTCTGTGACTCCTACAAAATTTCTCGCGAAAACAATTTTCACCCGAGATACATCGACCAACCAACCTCATAGCATCAACTTCTTATAGGATTGATGGTCAAAAAATATGCGATAACAAAATTATATTTCCTTTCTCGTTCGCGTGATACTTGAAAATGAGTAAACTCACATCAGAGTATCTCTCCGCCGGTGCCAACAGGCACCCCTCCACTGCGGACTGGGACGAATCTGGTATTCTGGCCTATGGTGCAGATAGAAATATTGCCTTGTGGCGTCCAGGTGTGAGTTTACCTTCAGAAATAACCAGCAGTTACTGTAACTCGTTCTACTTTGACACACGTGAAGAAGTTTCTCTGGCATCACCATCTTCCTACACAACGCTGACACAAGCTCCAGAACAAAACCACCAAGGGGGTTTTCCAACTACTCGGCGGTCACACAGACACCGTAAATGTTGTAAAGTTTCTGCCCAAATCCCATGGTCTCATCCTCAGCGGATCTGTAGACAAAACTGTCAAGATCTGGAAACCAGACAGCACTACCAATGACGCCCACCAAAGTTACACATGCATCCAAACTATTACCGACCATGGGAGCACCATTAACTGCATTGCCGTCACTGAAGGATCCCGGGTCTTTGCTACAGGCTCAGCTGACGCCATTGTGAATATCTGGAAACTTGACGAGAATGATGTTGCGAGTCTGCAGCAGAGTATCACGATTACGCCGCGGTTGTTCCCGCTTGCGTTGGCGCTGAGCCCGTTGACCGGAGCGCCCAATTCGTTTGTTTTGGCGGTTGCGGGGACGAAAGACATCATTCAAATCCATGTACTTGATGCCCAAGAGGGGTCTGAGTTCAAGTTTAAAGCTACATTGTCTGGTCATGAAGGTTGGATCAGATCACTAGAATTCACCCAAGAAAACGACAGTCCGGAAAGTGATCTACTTCTCTCCTCAGCCAGTCAAGATAAATACATTCGTTTATGGCGAATTCACCAAGGGAGAGAGCTACCCGCTGCGGCAGCTGCAGCCTCAGATCCAACATTCGGCGCCTTTATGCCTGGGAAATCTCTCTCCAATAAAGCTCACCGATTTAAGGCTGAGGGGTTAGATTATTCAGCCACGTTCGAAGCACTTCTCCTAGGTCACGAAGATTGGATCTATAGCACACGATGGCGCTCATCAGGAAACAAACTACAACTTCTATCCGCCTCAGCCGACAATTCACTCGCGATCTGGGAACCCGACTCCAGCACCGGTGTCTGGATAACAATCGCACGCCTCGGAGAAATCAGCGCAGAGAAGGGGTCAACAACTGCAACAGGTAGTACAGGCGGATTCTGGACCGGACTATGGTCGCCCAGCGGTGAAACCGTCGTATGTCTCGGCCGAACAGGAAGCTGGCGTCTATGGAACTTCGACCAAAGCCTTGACCGTTGGGCCCAAAGCGTTGCCATCTCAGGCCACGTAAAGCCCGTCATGGGAATATCATGGGCCAAAGGCGGAGAATACCTACTCTCCACCAGCACCGACCAAACAACCCGCTTACACGCCCCATGGAAACGCGACAGCCTCTCTTCCTGGCACGAAATGGCACGACCACAGATCCACGGCTACGATCTGAACTGCGTCGACACCCTCAACGAATCTCAATTCGTCTCCGGCGCCGACGAAAAGCTCATGCGCGTCTTCAACGAGCCCCGCGCCGTCGCCACACTCCTAACTCGCCTCTGCGGGATCAGCACTTCCTCCCCCGCCGAAAACATGCCCGACGCAGCCAACATGCCCGTCCTCGGGCTCTCCAACAAAGCCATCGAAGCCATCGGCGACGACGTCGAGATCCCACAACCCACGCCCAACGACCGTGACCGCGACGCCGTGGACCCTTCCTCCATCGCGCGCAAATCCACTCTCGATCTGCAGCACCCTCCGCTGGAAGACCATCTCTCGCGCCACACTCTCTGGCCCGAAACGGAAAAGCTGTACGGGCATGGCTACGAAATCTCCGCGTTGGCAACCAGCCACGACGGCAGTGTGGTTGCGTCGGCGTGTAAAGCGAGCTCCATCGATCATGCTGTGATACGTATTTTCGAGACCAAGGAATGGCATGAAGTGAAGCCGCCGCTGACGGCTCACTCGCTTACGGTTACACGTTTGCGCTTTTCTGTCGACGATCGGTTTTTGCTGTCGGTGGGTAGGGATAGGCAGTGGGCGGTGTTTAGACGAGAGGAGGCGGATGCGGGTGCGGGTGTATATAAGTTGATGGAAGCCAATCCGAAGGGCCACACGAGGATGATACTAGATGCGGCGTGGGGCCCTGATGTGCGGCAGAAGAAGCTCTTTGCTACAGCTGGGAGGGATAAACAGGTTAAGATTTGGGGGCAGGAAGGTGGAGATGAAGGGAAGGATGGATTCGCCTGTAAGAGTACGATCGCGGAGGAGCATCCGGTTACGGCGATTGATTTCCTCGATACGGTGGTTGATGGTGCAATGTATTTGGCTGTGGGGACGGAGATGGGTAGGTTTAGGGTTTATCGTGTGGAAGTGGGAGCGGAGAGTGTTTCTTACTCGGAGGTTGAGTTGGGTGCTGGGTATGTTATGCTTCTTTTTCTCTTCTACTGTTTTCCCATCCCATCTCGTTTCATAACATCAAGGGAAGAACACTCAACTAACAACCCTCTAGTCCACATTTTCACCCTTCCAAAGCAATCACCCAACTCTCATGGAAGCCATCCGCCAAAGACGAGGAACAAAACTCAACCAAGCAGCTAGCAATCGCAAGTGAAGATAGCTCTCTGAGGGTCTATTCTTTACATCTATAGATATATTTAGAGTCTACTTCTATGTTGAATGTATCCTATCCTACGCTATGCTATCTAGGTCTGAGGGGTATCGTATGTTAAAGTACGCCAACTTCGTTTGTTGAATGAAAGCCGTGCTTGCGCCATTCGCCCTGTCCTAGCCCATCCATATAGACATGAGAGGCGTTAAGGCTCTCGAGAAAAGCAATAAACAAATATGAACGTGAGAGGAAAGGAAAATCTAAACAATAGTTTCGCGTCGTCAGGTTGAATGGTAAATGCTGCGCCGTTCCAATGCCCTACGTACTCACACGTTTACGCGTTAAGGCGTTTTTGTCCATACCTATCCCATCCCAAGAAATAAAAACATCATTACACAACCTCCTCTCAAACCCTCTTCTCACTCCCATACCCGCCCACACCCCCCGACAAATACGCCGCGCCTTCACTCCCCGCATTGTTCCTCGGTCCTCTCTCTTCTAGATCTTCTCCCAACCACTTCAACACCAATTCCCCCAACCTCGAATTCCCACTCGCTCCCTCCTTCGCCATCTCACTCTCAAACTTCCCAATCGCCCCCCACTCCTTCACCCTCCCCAAACTCATATGTACCAAATCCGTCGGCCACCCCGCAAGATTATCCAGAATATGCGTCGCATAAACAATCGTACACTTCCTCTTCTCCGTCTCCTCTCTCAACCAATCCAGAAACCTTTTTCTACTCAGCAGATCCAAATCCACGGTAATTTCATCGAGCAGCAGAATACGCCACGGTCGAATCAAGCCCATGGCGAGCTGCACGCGGCGTCGCTCACCGTCGCTGACTTGGTGCATCCGCCATTCGAGATCGATGTCCAGAACACGGATCAGCTCGTCCCGACGAGCGGTGTAGAAGGAGCCGCCGACCGAGTGCAGAAGCTCGCGGACGCCGATGTCCGTCCGCACGATCGGGTTGAGAACCCATTCGAGGCCGAGGTAGGTTACGCCTTCGAGGCTGTCTTTGAAGGGGTCGAGACCGGAGACTGAGATGGTGTTGGTTGGGGCGAGGCGTTTGCCGGAAAGGAGGCGGAGGAGAGTGGTCTTGCCGGCGCCGTTGGCACCGATGAGTCTATGAAGGGGAAGGTTAGTGCATGAATGGTTAAAGGGGTGGAGGAGGGGAGGTCAAGGGTAGATGGGGTGTGCTGGGTGGAGAGAAGTAGAGGTTCAGGCGGGTGGATTTGTAGTGATTGTTTATACATACAAAGTCCTAGAAGAAGGCGGCAGACTCAGGATAATATCCGTAAGACCAAGGGACGAATCCGGGAACTTGTAGGTAAGGTTCTTGATCTCAATTGAGGGGGCAGTCTCTTGGTCCTCTGCAGAGTTCGCCATTCTGAGTTGTGAAGCTTTTCGATTGAGACGCAAGAAGAAGAGAAGTAGAAGGAGAAATGAAGAAAGAAGATGAATGATTGAAGGAGAAAATGATGACAAGTCGATCTATTTATTTATGCATTTATATGCTTTTGCTGTTGTAATAAAGTTCTAGACCCAGGTAAGGTTACAGAGATGTACGAGTCATCGTATTCGGGTTCGATTCCCACGGTTGCTCAGAGAAACCCCGCCCCCACCATTCAAAAATCTTTCCACTTTCCGCTCCGCTCCCGATAACCACAATATACGACCTTCCACCAAGAGCAAAATACGAAATTGAGTCATACCATAGCAAGATTGGTGAAAGATGGCACCAAGTCCTCTACAGCAGAGAAGAACGCATAATACGTTACTCTTTCAGAAGTTGTTGAATCTGAGAGATGGAGCGAGTCCGTTTACATTGGTGTTGGATACGTTGGAGCAGAGTGGTGCGCCGATTGTGAAGGAGTTTTGGAGGAGGGCTTTGGTGCGTTTGCTTTGCTTGATATGGACTGGGGAAGATTAAGGCTCATTGTTTCTCGAGTGAGATGATGATGATAGCATGATAGTGGCTGCAAGACCAGTTGGTGGATAGAGAAATCTTTCTTGAACATCACGTGGATACCTGGACGAAGCTATCATGGCCTTTGGAGTTCTATCTCTCTTTGTGCACCTATTGAGCTGTCTATGAACTTATAGCACTGTGCAGGACTCTGCTAACAGAATACTTAGATCTCAAAATCTAAAATCATCTTTATATCCTTCAGCACTCTCCAAAAACGACTACCCTTCGCACCCGATGTCTTTATATCTGCACATAACAAAACACTCTCCATTCTCCGCAAAGAAATCATCTCACATCTTCCTTCTCCTACACAGCCCCTACTCAACCAACAAAGTAAGTCCTGTCAAACCACTCCTAATCCAACCACTCTCCCCTCCATGCTCTCCTTCAGCTTCACATATCTAACATCACCCCCAGAAACTCTCCTCATAATCGACACTCTCGCCCCCCTCTCCCAACACCCCACCCACCTCTCCCCCTTCCTCTCCTCCCTCCTCCTCGGCCCCTCCATCTCCCTCCTCGCCACCCACCACCTTGACCTCCCAACACCCACTCCCTCCCCCACATACCACCCCTCCCCTCTAACCACCCTCCTCTACCTCGCCACCGCCATCCTCCACATCCACTCCTTCCACCATGAACTAGCCCTAAAACGCGCTCGCGACAAATCTCTCCGCGAGCCTCTATTCGGTCTCGCGGAGGGTAAAGAAGGGGTACTAATGGGTCTAACCACTCCTTCATCTGATACCCATGGTTCCATCATCATATCTCTTGAAATCCGACGGAAATCCGGACGAGGAGTTAGGGAGATGTTTGTATACACACCACCCGCCTCCTCTCCATCTCTCTCCACGTCCCAACCACCCTCACAAAAAGCCCTTGGCACAATCACCCTCCTAGACGAACATCCCCTTTTCGCCACCCCCGACATTTCCCTCGGCGCGCCCGAAACAGAAGAAGAAGGTGTCGAAGGGGACGTAACGTTCAATTTAGGGCTTACCGAGAAACAGCGGCGAGACCGCGATGGGGTCGTATTGCCTTATTTCGACGCGCAAAAGGAAGGAGGTATAGGCAGTGGTGGGAAGATTCTATATGAGATGGGGGCGGAAGATAGGGAGGATTTTGATGATGAAGAGGATGAGATATAGATATGGTTGGGTGGGAATACATAAAAGGCATAGAAGTATATATTATGAAGAAAAATTTAATTGGAATCAATGAATGCAGTAGGAGGGAGCGAGATGATATGTGTGCGTCGTGCTGGTATTTAATGTCCCGAGTTGGTATGTTGAGGGCTGTATACTCACTGATTTGGATCATAATTCCGAGCGTGATTTAGCACTCATACGGAATGCTGCAAATCATAAGCCTCTCTATATCCATAAATAACAATGTAGCCCTCCAGCGAGGCGAAAGTCGGTTACATTTCATATCTAGTGTTCAAGAACAGATAGACCTAGGTACTGTAGTAGCATCTTACCTTTCATCATTAACATCTACTCTACCATATTTCCCACCACCAACCTAAATCTGCAGACATATATGCAACGACCCCCTTAACAATCAATTTCCTTCCTTCTTCCTACTCCCTATCCATAAAACCATCGCATCCCAACAATGTGGTATCGCACACAGCACGCTAAAACGTATATTCACCGAAGAACCGAATTTCAATAACTTCTACATATTCGTCTTTATTTTCACCTTTTCTTCCACTGCTTTCTGCTGCCTACTTTCTCCATTCTCCCATCTTCTCCACTAAGCCTGACCTATAACCTCCTCCAACCTCGCTAGCACCTCGCCCATCCCCCTCTTCCCAGCCGTACTAACCCCCCTATCCACACTATTAACCTGCTCACTAAAAAACAACTCCACCAGCATCCTCAACTCCTCCTCACTAAACCTTTCCTCCTCCCCCTGTCCCTTTGCCCACTCCACCACAGCATCCGCCCCCTTCCCAAACAAATCCCAATACCTCCCCGCCCTCTGCAAGTCCACGCCCTCCTCAATATTCTTCAAATTCTGCTGCAGTACCAAAACATTAAGTTTCATCCTCTTCGCGCCCCAGCGATTGATCCTCTGCACCAGCCCCGCATTGCCAACCAGGAAAGTATCGATCAGCAACGCGAGCCCGGAGCGGATGAATGCGATTTCTTTGTCGCGGAGGAAACGCACGATGGTTTCGTCGTAGGCGGCGAGCTCGGCGTTGAGGGAGAGGACAACGGGGTCGGGATCGATGACTTCTTGGGCGAGGATATAGGGCGCGGAGTGCGCCGGGTTGGGGACGAGGACACTGGTGAGGAAGTGGATGATTTGGTAGCGGATTTCGAGGTGGAGGGTTAGGAGGACGTTGGCGGCTAGTTCTTGGTAGGAGGAGACGATGGAGTCGAATGCGCTGGCGGTGGTTAGTTATCGTTGGAGTATGAGTGAGGCGGATGATAACTTACACGACGGTTTCCTGGGTCATGGGAAGATAGACGGGTTGTTCGTCTTGAACTCGGTGGGGATCATTCAAGAGAGTCCATCGTCTATGTGGTTTCTGCATGGTGGGACGAGATGAATCGACATCGTTCCGAGTGATATGTCGAAGTTGACCGATCTTGATAGCCAACCACTTCATACTTGTATATAAAACACAAAGAGATGAAATGGTATCTCGGTCACTGATAACATCATCTTTATGAAGAGGAGTCTTGTTGGTCTGAAAAATCAGTAGTCCTGTTTCTTTCTCCAACAAATCGCGGTCAACTTCTGAATCTGTCCAGATCTTCAGCATCGTATCATGGATCTCGCCAGGTTCGCTAGCTAATAGTGCGGAGATTTTGAGTGTTAAGCCTTCGGAATCCTGGACGCGAGAGACGAGAGACCTGAACCAATCATAACATCTATCGTAATATCTCATCATCTGTGTGATGATAAGTTGACTCAATGCCTGATCGTGTGGTATTGTGTCTAACATTCTGCAGAATGCCGTGATCAACTCAAAGAAAGCCGCTGTTCCTTTGAAAATAGGTCTTCTGGAAACCGATGTCCATTGGGAATCTTCTTGGAACGAATTATTCTCTTCGAACACTGAGTCACTGAGTTTTCCTAAAGTCTCTTCCAGCTGGGGAAGAAACACGTTGACAAGGAAATTATCCAAGAAAGATGTCAAAGTGCTTGTGACTACATCCGAACCAGGGGGCACAATTGCCTTTAACCTTTGCAAGAAGGTTAAAGTAGGGGGTAGCAGTAAGCTCATATTGAAGACACTCGGCTCAACCAAAGACTTGTGAGCTCCAATGCCGCCATTCGTGGTATTCATACCACCAGTCAAGCGTTTCGTACCCGATCTCGAGAGCGAACTGTCCAGCAAAGACTTCGTTTTCCTTGCATCGGCTGACTTCCTAGATTCAGACATGAGACCAGGCACAGCAGCCCGGATGATACCCTCTAGCTCATCATACTCTGTGGTCATATGAACAGATTTAGCATCTGCATCAGAAAACTTAAATAGACGTTCAAGTTTGGCATCCGCTCTTGAAGCGCCCATACGAGGAGAGTTGAAGTGATAAACATCCGCATCTGTGGTAACATAGTTGTGTAAAAGAGATCTGATCTCATTCTGGTATAGATTCCACAGTTCTCTAAATCCACCAAGAAGCGTAGTAGGATTTCTGATGCCCTCTCTCCTTGTAATCGCTTTCACGACGTCGTTGAAGAAGCGATGACCTTCAGCAATAGCTTCGAACTTCGCATATAACGTCCATAGAAGGTCGTATATGACATCTGCTCTGATAGTATTTTCCCGTCCGGAAAAAGTTTGGTTTCCTTGTGTACCCGACAGGCCACCGCGTAATGAACTTGGATGTTTTTGATCGACTTCACTGTTCGTCTCATTCACAATGCCGAAGAGCTCAACGGGCAGTCGCTGCCTAATTGTGTTCACAGCGTTTTCCAGACGACCAAGTTTGTTTAATGCCTCAGTCAATAGCTCAAGATAATAAAAGGTGTCTGCTTCCGGGTTCCTTGATGGATCTTCAACCATGACTTTGTTCTGATCCAGGGCTTCCAGAACCTCAAAGAACGGCCTGATATTTGTATTCTCAAACTTCTCCTTTGCGATACCTCCCTGAGTCTTTGCAAGCATTTGCCAACGCTCTTGACAATAAGGCGATTTCAGATATAAGTGATCGTGAAGTTCCTCAATCAGAATATCTGTGAGTGCAGTCTCTTGATTCGTAAGATAACTCCTCAGCTCACTCAAAGCTCCAATATCATCTAGTTCCGGAGATCTTATGCGACGTAAAGCATCTTGTAAGACATCCACTGCAGTCAAGAATCTCTTTTCCGATATACGAGCCTCTAACTGATCTGGGACCAGCCGCAGATCTTCAACCTCTGAAAGGGTATGTAACAATTCATCATAAGTCGTCGAGGCGGCCCCAAGCTTCCTCAATTCCGGATCACTTGTTGAGAGATTGGCCTTTGACTGTGCGAGCGAATCCTTCAACGTCCGTACTCGTTTCTGCGAAGTCTGTATGCTGGTTTGAATCTTATGGAATGTACCAATCGAACTGTTGAAACCTTGATGATGTTCGTGTACGATGTTCTTCAAGGAGTCTTGAAGATATTGCATCGATTCATGGAATTTATCTAATTCATGTGCCCGTCCGACCGAGCTCGTGTCCAGTAACTGAAGCGCAAGTTGGACCGGTACACATTCATTCTCGCACATCGCAGGCCAGTCCTGCTTCACCTGCTCGAGCACCTCGCCAATTTGTCTCTCCGCATTGCTTTCGTCTGCTCTCGGTCGTCCAACTGGTTCCCTGGGCCGGGACAACCCTCTCGATCGGGGAGTTCGAGGCATTGAG
Source organism: Rutstroemia sp. NJR-2017a BVV2 (assembly GCA_002946415.1). Lineage (NCBI taxonomy): Eukaryota > Fungi > Ascomycota > Leotiomycetes > Helotiales > Rutstroemiaceae > Rutstroemia > Rutstroemia sp. NJR-2017a BVV2. The sequence continues at coordinate 1,066,893 of NJPS01000054.1, forward strand.
GGTGATGGAGTTCGTAGATCTTGTCTCGGAGGTTCTGTGCCATACCGCTCATTATACGGTTCGTAATCTCCATCTTCAGTGATTTGTCCTCCATAACTACTTCCATTCCTCGCACTTCCATATCCATTCCCGTTTGAGTAACCATTCGAGTTACCATTCATGTAAGGGTCCTCCCCGAGTCCGCCATATCGATTTCGGGACATGACCTATATTTTCGAAGTCGCATCACCGTACTGGATAGGTATGGGCCATTCACAGATACTTTAGGACCTCTCGAAAGTCTGGGGATATATTTGTTTCGAGATGTGAGTTGCATTGAAGCTCGGTGTAAGTTCGAAATGCAGGTGCGGCACAATTGATAAGAGGTGTGTTTTTATAAGATAAGCCGCTCGAATCAAGTCGGATTAGTCGAGTGTCAACCAACAACAGCAACAGTTACAGAAATTCATATAACATTGCTCGATGTAGTGGTAAAGTTGCTACTCTTCAATGCCCCAATACGATAGTACTCGTGTTGTCATCATGTTCTAGATTGGTGCCAAAAGTCGTGCCTCTCCGCTTTGTGCTCGGTCAAGTCAGCCGTCAGCATACATCTTAACATTCAGATTCACAGCATCCGTCTAAAACACAAGATTGCTACTAGTGCTCTCGTTATTTCTCCAAGATCTGCATATATTCTAGCAATTCTATTCAGGCGAAGACGAGTCTCAGTTCAATGGATGCCCCTCGCTTTCACCTCTTCCCCTGTCTACCTGCCGAGCTGCGATGCATAATATGGCGTTATACAATGGTACCACGTCTCGTAGAATCATACTTAGACATCCCCACCAGTACGTGAATTTGCCCCTACATCTTCTCCCGTCGGTTCATGCGATAGCTTTAGAGTTCGAAGAATCGCAGCTCGAGTCGATCATGAAGACGTTGCTTCTTGCCTCTCTGCCACATAAGATCAAATGTCCAAATCTCAATCTCCCACACCTCGTATCACCAAATGCTCACTCCTTTGCCCCTCCACAGTCTTCTCCTGCCTCACCACTCGCCGCCGCCCACCTCCTGCTCTTCTCTCTGTCAACCATGAAAGTCGTTGCACCTTCCTAGCAGAATATCTCTGTTTCACCACTGGCGAAATAGGAAGATACGGCAACACACCAATCTACATCCACCCCATCCTCGATACCCTCGCCATCTCCTCCCACGTAACCGAACCATCCACCTACTTACGCATGATGGGATGGCCTCTGCATCGACTCACCACCATCGTCTACGTCGCCCCGGAGGCATGGCTAACACGCACGACACAGTACGAAAACGCCTGGGAAATAGCTACAACAATGATAGACATCGCTCGATCTGGCTACACCGGCGCATTCGTGGTCGGGCTCTTATTTAATGAAGACTGCGCTGACCGTGAAGACATCATAACTGGAGCCGACGACGTACCATTCGAGATCGCGCAGACGGACAACATGGAAATGCGGGATCTTGACAGTGGTGAGCGTTTTCACTTAGAAAGTTCATTAAACTCGCTTGAAGGACGGGATCCTGATACGCGTAATATTTTACGCAACTTCAGGTATGTCTGCGTGTATACCCGTCGAGATAGCGGAGAAGCAGGAGGAGGAGGAGAAGGAGGAGAAGAAGAAGAAGGAGGAGGAGGGGATGCAAAGTCGAAGATATGGACGAATCTGAGGCTCTTCACTGCTCGAGTTCTCCCTTTCATCTTCTCCAACAAACCGACAGTTTAAAAAAAAAGAAACATGCCGCACTATCCTACGGAACTGGTAGAAATATTGTTCGCTCTCGGAGCTGGGTTTCAGTAGAACCTTACTCACACAATACTAATAGGATATTTGTAATTAAGAAACATTTCTTCGATCAAAGGAAGAAAGTAGTCAAGCAAATCCAATTCCATCAACCCAAGCGTTTCTCCAAAAGTATATAATTACTTCTCACTTACTCTTTGCTCAAATAAGTGCGGTTTGCACCAACGCAATCGTATGTCATATAACTATACCTATTTTCCCCTTTGCTGCTCTCGTGAAGATCGGTTTCCAAAATGGAGAGAAAGTAATATCTATCTCCATCTCCAGCTCCATAACCATTCTATCATCATCTCCTCTCCTGTCCTGTTCTACCTAGTCCTATCTACAAATACACATACACACTCCTCGCCCTCAACACCCGGCCACGAAACCGTAATTTTTCCTATCCATATGAGCATCAATATCAACACCAGCAATACTCACCAGCACAATAACAACTAACCACACAGACGAGCAAGGACAAACAATCTCATTTCCATCCTCCTACTCCTATTTCTATTCCCTCCTACCCGTCTTTCAACCAGCCCTGCAATCCCCCTCCTATTCCCTAGGTATACAAGCCTACCTCACAACCATCTCAACCTTACAACCACCTATACAACCACACAACGATCACAATATATATCCACCTCTCAGTATTTCCCCCTTCCCATAGCTTCTCTTTCCCCTCCTTATAGCCCATACCCCAAACTCACACCCCAAATCTATACCCCGAACTAAACCCCAAAAACAAAATAACACCCAAAATACAATGACCTAATATCTACCTACCTATAATAATAACTGAATTGGATGTTGTATATATGAACAGAACATACTATTATCTGTGTCTTAGTTTTTCTGCTACTGCTCCTACTATGAGGTATGGATCGACATCAAGTGCTATAGCAAAGTATACCAGTTCGAGAATCATAGGAGGCAGGGGAAAGATGAATTAAGTAGAAGTCGATATATATACGACTAACCGCTTCATCGAAGAGACAAGAGTCTGGGCTGATAAAGTCAAAGTGAAGGAAAGGAATGAACACATTAAATCACAACACTTATCACAACCAAAGCACAAAAGATCACAGTTAACACAATAAAAAAAAAGCTTTGTATGATTGATAGACGACATGATGGAATGAATATCATCCTTTCTTTCCCCCTCTCCCAAAGCAAACAGGCTAGCTAAAAAATCAAAATAATCGAATAATTCAAGCCCATCCGTTCCTCTGAAAGAGTCCACCCAGTCGCTCAACCGCTACCAGAACTTTTCCGATTAACACTTTGCCGATTATCAACAAAACATTGGGAGTTGATGTTTGGAGAAAATCGAATTCTTGATCATATTCGTGAAGTTCGGGATGTGAGCACAAATCGATCTTGAGATGCTATAGCAGTTGAGTTAGCCTTGTACAAAATGAATTTTTGACACTTCCCAAACATACCTTAGAAACACTTTCGGTGAACGATGGAAGGTCCACTCTCGTCGTACTCTTGCTTTGAGATCCACATCTGTTGGAAAGTGGACAAAGATGCCAAAATAGAACCACCAATCCAGACGGAGTATTTTCGCTCCGGTGGAGCAATGATCTTGACCTTCATCGACGATGGGGCAAGAGCAGTGATTTCCTTTTGCATACGATCGGAGATACCTGGGTACATGGTGGTTCCACCAGACTGTGCGAATATGTCAGCTCATGTTAATTTTTAACTTGCAGATGCATAAAACTTACCATGACAATGTTACCATACAAATCTTTACGAACATCAACATCACACTTCATGATGGAGTTGAAGGTGGTGACGTGGATTCCACCGCTCTCAAGACCCAAGACAGATGGTTGGAACAAAGCTTCCGGAGCACGGAAACGTTCATTACCAATGGTGATAACTTGTCCATCAGGGAGTTCGTAAGATTTCTCCAAGCTGGAAGATTGGCTGGCAGTTTGAATTTCTTGCTCGAAGTCAAGAGCAACGTAACAGAGCTTCTCCTTGATATCACGGACAATTTCTCGCTCGGCGGTGGTGGAGAAAGTGTAACCACGCTCAGCCAAGATCTTCATGAGGTAATCGGTCAAATCACGACCAGCCATGTCGACACGGGCAATGGCGTGAGGAAGAGAGAAACCTTCGTAAATTGGGACGACGTGAGTAACTCCGTCACCGGAGTCAAGAACGATACCAGTGGTACGACCGGAAGCGTAAAGAGACAGAACGGCCTGAATGGACACGTAGAATGCTGGGGCGTTGAAGGTCTCGAAGACGATCTGGGTCATCTTTTCTCTGTTGGATTTGGGGTTGATTGGGGCCTCAGTGAGTAAGACTGGGTGCTCCTCTGGTGCTACACGAAGTTCGTTGTAGAAAGTGTGATGCCAGATCTTCTCCATATCGTCCCAGTTGGTGACGACACCGTGCTCGATTGGGTATCTCAGGGTAAGGATACCACGCTTAGATTGCGCTTCATCTCCAACATACGAGTCCTTTTGACCCATACCAATCATAATACTACAAAACAACCCTTATCAGTTATATAGTTCGAGTGACACGAGTTGTGGGGGGAGAAAATGGCGGGGTGTTGAAGATTGGAGTCCTTACCCATGGTGACGGGGACGACCGACAATGGAAGCTATGAAAATGTCAGAAGCGTGTTCAAACGGAATTGAGATAGTTGTTGATGAACAGATTGGATGTAACTCCAAATTGTGGCGGTGGGATGCAAGGTTGACTACTTACGGAAAACAGCTCTGGGAGCATCATCACCGGCGAAACCGGCCTTACACATTCCAGAACTACAAAAGCCATCAGTTTCAATGCTCTCCAATATCAAATCTTTGCTCCATCATGATGTAGGTTGATTCGGTTGGGCGTGAAATCCGTCCCCAAAGCTACCCCTCGATGCTGGAGCCTCAAGACCATTTTTGTGGGACTGTTGAATGTGGGAGCTTACCCATTGTCAATAACGAGAGCTGCAACTTCTTCTGTTGATGGGCAAAACACATTAGCAAATGCTCATGATGATTGAGAGATATGCGCCGGTCAGGCTGTGCGCTGAAGAGACAGCGGTGGCGGCAGGTTTGCAGCTTACCCTCCATTGTGATTAATTGAGACGAATTGTCAAATAAAGGTTGAGTGGGATATGGCGGTGAGATTTAATTCTCGTTGAAGAAATTCAATGCGAGAATGAAGAAGTTGAGATGGATTAAAGAAGGATCACTTCGTGATTAATCCGTGGTCGATAAAGAAAAAGGGGATGGAGGATTAGGATGGGTTTGTGTTGTGTTGTCTTGGGGGAAGGAAGTTAAAAGAATTGGAGATCCGTGGTTGTTGTAAATGGAAAGGAACGATGTCACGAAGTCGGATTGTGGGCCGCGACTGCAGAAGAGGCGAAGCGATCTGATTCGGTTTTCGGTGTTCGCCGCTTTTAGAATAGATCTATAGAGGAGGGAGGGGGATGGACGGTAGAACAGCAGTAGAATGTTGAAGAAGGAGCAAGGAGCCACGGATCCGAGACTTTTGATGGAGACTTGGTATATGGATATATGGATATATGGTGGAGAAGACTTCAAGGGTTCTAGCTCACGAAGAAAGGGGGAAGAGAGTGGAGAGAGAGGAGCTCCCTGGCGGCTCAAAATATATGAGATGTGAACAAGAACAGCAGAATAGGGGAAATTGGAGAACCGATGAACACCTGGGTCCTGGGCCGATCAGACAGAATCACACTCATACAGTACTTCTTCGTCCGTTCCAAGACTATGCAAATTACAGACTACAGACCACCACAACAAAAGCAGCATGAAACTATTCCCAACTACCTAGGCACGTCTTCCTACAAAATTCGGGGGGCTGTGAAGTAGAAGCATCTCAGAAGTCGGTATAGAAAACTAGCAGCCGTTTTGTGCGTCTCTTTGGTCCAAAATATGTACAGCCGTATGTATCGTATCGACGGTTGACATTTGCTGTAATCCGTTCGTTGGTCAACGCAGCCAACCTATCCAAACAGCTGGCTGTCCTCGTCCAACCCATGCAAAGCAGGGTCGACCAGGTCACACCGACTCCAGCAACAACTCAACTTGACGACGTTCTCCCCCCCCAGACACACGAGGCAGCAGAATAGATGGATGGATTGCTTGAGGCTATACTCTCTTGCTTTCTTACGCAGTTTCTATTTCCGAATACCAGGAGCCTAGTTTAGGCCAGCCACCGAAGTAAACTTACACATACCATCCGTAGCAGTACATCTCATCCCTCTCTCTTTGCACAACGCAGAATCGCCATCAAACGCGCGTTAGATCTCTATCATCTACATTCCCCTCCCGCCATTGGTGAGAATGCGAGCATATTCCTCCCATCCTCCCTCACGCCAAGCAGGCATTCTCACCCAATGCAATACGGATTGCGTGGATAAGTAAGCAACCAACATAACACAACTAATTCCGTCCCATCTCTAAATCAATCCCAACCTCGTAAACACACACAACCAGCAAGTAAAACGGCGAGACCCCAGTGGCAAGCCCAAGTAGAAACTCTAAACACGGATCGGGATGCTGGCTCTCCCATCGGAATGGAATGCGCATGGCTCAAGTCTGGTTTGGTTTGGAACACTTGTTCACTAGAAAATATTGTACGGTTGCGCGGATGGATGCCGAGCGCAGAAATTGAGGGGCTTAGTGGGGTAAACGGGAATATGTTCTGGGATCATGGAAAAGGGAGGGAAATAGGGCTTGAGCTATGAAGCAATTATAAATTGCTGGAACTGGAAAAATTGAAAACTAATCTGCAATGTTTGAATTGTGAGATCTAACTATGGAATGTCTTACACTTTCATCATACTGACCAGACTGATCCTCTTTTGCTTGCTGTTATAGGAGCAGTGGGAGGGGCACAAAGGGGAGAAAAGAGCTTGGTACGATAGGCATCCAGAACATGATATGACAGGATGTAAGAGCTTGTTATGTCTTCATTTCTACCTGATCTCATATTGGCGACAATGTCATGTATCATAAAACCAGCAAGCCTTGAAAGTCGTCATCCCCATCTCTCTTTATGCATTTTGCCAACCAGCCATGAATGCGTCCCTTTTCCCTTCTGCAAACGCCAAAACTCCATTTCGTGAGCCATAATCACCGTAGACATAATCTGCCACACTTGATATCCCCAACCCAATCTATGCTTCCACGGCATCCTCCATTTTCGAAGACTCTTCTGTCCTCGCAGCCTCCTCCTTCTTAGCATCCGCCTTCGCAGCTTCCTCCCTCAAATCCTCCATGATCGTATCAATCCTCTCCATATCCGTAGCATCTACCTTCTCCCCCTCCTTCACCTTCCCCAACTTCCCCAACTCCTTAACCGCAATATCCATCCCACCCTGACAATTCCTCACCGCGCTACTCAATGCATAAACCGCCTTCCTCCTCGCCGTCTTCCCCTCCCCCTCATCACAAGCCATCTTGACCAACCCCTCCACACCCCCCATCTCCACCAACTTATTCTGCGCCTTCTCATTATTTTGCACCGCAGTGCCCACACACCACGCAGCCATCACTCTGATCTCGCCTTCTCGGTGTTCGAGACAGCCGAGCAGACTGCTCCACAGCCCTAATGGATCGAGGTTATTCGCATTATCGAGATTCTCGATCAGCTGCTCGAAGTTGTCGAAGGCGATGAGTTTATCATCGACGGTGACTTCGGGGTCGGTGGAGAGAATCGCGGCCATAGATGCTTTCATCAGATCGGCATCGCTGGGTCCGCCGAAGAGTGCGTTGATGGCGTCGGGTGGTAAGGAGCGGGCTTGTGGTGGGGGAGCGGCGGGGTCAGCGGCGGCTGCGGAGGAGTTTTCGACGCTCCATTTGAGAAGCTCGTTGAGGCCTGGTTGCATAGCCATCTTGGCAGATTAAGATCTGGTAGGATGTCTCGTAGGTGTAGTGTTAGAAGAATGACTTGGTTGTATTCAGTGAGTCTTCTATGCGTAGATGTTTGTTTGCGCCGAGGGAAATGCTGATGCTATTCGCCGAGGGTTTCAAGGTAAAGGTAGATAAATGTGAAGGTTCAGGTTGAATTCTACAAAATAGCAATCACTTTGTATACGGATTTTGATAAAATTATTATTTTGATTTTGTGACGTTAAAATTATCAATTTGTGTCTAGCAGATTCGAGCTTCTTCCAGACCATACTTTTTCTTGCGGCAACAAAATTTTGACCCAACCATGTTTAACCAATCAGTGACGATTCCTGCTGATTAGTCATGCAATATCACTCTTGATGCGTTCATTTTTTGCTCGAAAATGATGACTTCAAGATACAGTAAATCTTCATGTTGTAATAGATTCCTACCTATGTAAAGTGAGCTCATGGAGAGCTAGGAAGGCTGAGGTCGTTGTGTTACTGGCTGGCTGTAAAATCAGTTCTCGTTAACATCTTGAATAAGAAGAGACTGAGGGAAAGCGTCACATCGATGTATTGTATCAAGCAGACATCACATATATGCGTACCAACCATCGATGTAGATCCATAGCTTCCAAGGTTAGAATTGGACAGCTTTCCGTTATTCTGGCACGAGGTATATTGGACAAAATTGCGGCTGTCCAACCGCAGACCTCCTCATCATCATTCGGAGGGTTGCCATTACCAAATGCTAGGAGCGCATTGATTCTTCGGTAGTTCTCACTATCCCGCACTCTCCCAATATGAAGAGTGGCATGCAATAAAGCCTTATCGCATAAAAACAGCGGGGTGTTGCGGGCGCAAAACTGGAGTACAGTCGGACGAGCTGACCGAGATACAAACGGGTAGCTATCTTGACGTGTGATATCAGTAGCAAGCCATCAAAAGCCAGCCTCTCGTGGCTTTTGGTGCTGACTTGCGCAGCTCCGTTACTGAGCGCATCTCTTGGCACTAAAGCCTCTTTGCCATATATACCGACGATAGCATCGCAGGTAAGAACTAAAACTCGGCACTAGCATATGCCATAAAGGTGATATTTTCAGACTATGAGATTGACGCATTGCATGAGCTGCGATGAGACATTCGGCTAAGCTGATTTGTGTCGGTGAGGTGCTCGGTGTGCTAATCTTATCTCGTCGGTGAGTAACGTGCTAGAAAGAGGAGCGACCATGGAGAGAAGCGTTGGCGTGAGATCAAGAGGGAGTAGAGGTCGGTTTGGGTGTACAGATATTACCTGTATACCGCTTCATGCGGACGTCCGGAAAGATAATGGCATGAGGTGCAATTAAAAGATGAAGCAGAGGAAGGATAACCCGTGGGTGAGGAAGAGCGAGACGCGTAATTGAACACCATCTTGGTTCAGAGTTTCAATTTGTGGCGGGAAGCCTTGATTGAAGATGCAAAGAGGAAAAAATAGCTTTTATACACACGCGTATTGTCATCAGCTGCTCTCTATCTTCCATCCCTTGACCAGACTCGCTTGAGGAGGTATCGTCGTAATAATGATATGTACAGGATTACCTGGGAGTAAACCTGTTCTTCCAATTCGCCACACCACCACCACTTACCCCAGCCACACCATCTCCACGAATGGAAGTCCTCGATATTGCTTGACTCGCATTATCAGTTGTGTAACTTTGATTGATTGGACATCATGATTAGCCCGATTCGTTGCCGTCGCACGCAGAGCTGCACATCTGCAATTTGAATACATTAAAGGTAACCTTAACTAAGGCACATTTTGCACTTGAAACGTAAACCTTGATCTGAGAGAACGGTATTGGCTGAGAAGTGTTGAACATCGCGGATGATGGTGGCGGATGCGAAGGATGAAATTGCTGCGTTCCTTTCTGGAGGCTCATTTTAAAGCTACGCCGCTGTCGATACGATGTGATAGGATAGGGGAGATGCCAACTGTTGTCTTTTTAAGCTCAGCCCTGACTTTGGTTTTGGTTTCTTGCTTTTTCGCTTCGTCTCAGGTGGACCGTTGAAGGAGGGCATAGGCTGGCCGTTGAGTGCTGTGGTTTTCCTCGGATATCACATTCCATTGACTCGCGAAGAAGAAACCATAATATAGTTAATGGTACCCGTCCATTGTTTGACGTGAACTCGTTCCAAATCCTTGCTCTTATCGCCGTAATCAGATGCTTCTCCTCCTTTTCCTGCTGCAGGGCCAAGCCACCAAAGGGAAAAACCTGCAAGCGGGCAAACTACCATGCCGGCATCTGCTAGCCAGCTACGGTTTCCGTGTGGTATTCTATAACCTACCTCCAGAAGCGTTGAAAGAGCGAAGGATTCTCTACTTTGACAGCTATCTTGGTATCAGAGCTTAGAATAGCTGCGGTTGATCGTACAGCAAGATGTTCTGCTACCAATCGTGTAGATGCGAGTTTGAGGCGAAGTGCAAGCTATGGGGGTACCCGGTACGGTCTGATATGAATCAGAACTTCAATAATTAGAATCTGAGAAGAGGCTGACTACTCTGCACATCTCTTGGCTGTTGTTGTTGAAGAGACTTCGCTTCCAGCCAATCATTCAAGCCACGAAGCCCGAATCTGGGAAGAGTATCAATCTGCGTTTTGATGCTGTCATCAACTGGACGTGGGCAGAGGTGGACACGGACATACGACCTACGTAGATGGTAATAGTTGGGGTTAATATTGCAACAATCAAGTAGTTGTAGTTGTAGTCAAAGTCGTTCAGGTTTTCAAGAGAGATGATAATGAATTGAGTGAACTGTAATTCATACAAGTTGGCTTGACACTTTGCGCAGAGCTCTATTAATAATAACAATTTACTGGCTCGTCTTTGACCCTCTCCTATCTTCCGAACCTACCAATGCAGGTACACTCGAGACTCCTTCCTCCTACTCTCCCGTCTCCATCTATCTTGAAAGTCGAGTGCTGCGCCTGGCGACGAGCGAGGAACTGAAATTCACCAAATACCTACGTATATCCCTATCTTTGCCTACATACTTGCAGACGCTTTCTCCCAAGTTGTCGAGTTGTAATATCGTTCACCGTTCACCTGTTATCAAGTCAACGTCCCGTCTCCGATCTATCACATCCAACGTCCTTTCGTCTCGGCAGTTTTGCGGTTCTCTCAGCCAAATTTCGCCTACTCCCCAGTGTCACCACCTCGACTCGCCCAGGGTGGGTAATGGTAATCTAAGCTATCTGAGCTACGGTAGCAGTATTCCGCCATAGTTTTTGCACAATTTCCCCCTTCTCCACAACGAAGCCGAAGCGGATGTGTACAAAAAGTACAAAAAGTATTGTGAAGGGTACAAAGACCGTCTCCTGAACATTGACCTGTGAGCTGTGAGCACATTCGCAATTCAAGCCATTCAAGCCATTCAAGCAATTCAAGCATTCGGCCATTCAAGCATTGAAGCGCAATCTCAGTCCAAGACAAACAAGCTACATACACTCCTTTTTTCATCCTTCCTCCGAGAACTAGAACTCGGCCGGTCTTCCAAATTGATTCGAGAAGCGCATAACCTTTAACCTCAATTTTCAAAACAAACGGACGAACAAACACCGACATAACAACAACTTCGACCGCAACTTTAATATTTTCTTCTGTTCTTCAACTTCTCTCTTCATATCCTCCTTATTGACACTTGTATCAATCCGCCCTGTACGGCAGATTTTCTACTTAATACTTCAAAGTGTGCTGCCATTGTTGAACAATCGCCAGCCATGGCGAATTCGTAAGTTGATGCTCCCAAAACATCCCCTTTTCGACCATACGGTCACTTTTGCTCGACCAACAATTGGTACTTGCGAACATGATACAACTTATCGAACACTGCTAACCCATATTTCTACAGCGGTATAGGTTCTAGTTTTCGATCGTTCTGGCATGCGATGACCAGTTATGACCGCCGTACGTTGATATCAACTTTCTGAGTGTTGCACGATCACTTCTAACGAAGATCAAAACAGATTCTTCTTACGATTCTCCTTACAGAACTGGTCAACATGTTCCTCTCGCACAAAGTCGACACGAACCGTTAACGTCAGTTGCTACGACAGCCTCTGAATCTCGGGCGGAGTTGAATTCTCCTTATTTTGAGGACGCGGGACGACACTCTACATCGGCGTTAAATGGAAGCGCTTATCCTGGGTCTCCTTTCGCCCATCCTGCGAGTCCAGGCCCGCAATCGCCTTCACCTTACTCACCCGGCCTGCGATCATCGACCCTAAAACGCCAGTCGACAAACGAAAACTTCGAGAATGTTGCACCGGGTGAAATTCAGTTACAAGCTTTCCAAGAAGGTCTTCCTCCTCCACCGCCAGTAGCACACTCCTGGAGGCGGATTGATAGTTGGGCCGAGGAGAATTATGCAGAACTATGGGATCAATTGTGCGAAGGCTGCACGAATAATGATCTGAATGAACTGGAGCATCAATTGGATTGTTCACTTCCCATGGAAGTTCGCGAATCTATGCAACTCCATGACGGCCAGGAACGTGGCGGTATGCCAACTGGAATAATCTTTGGGTGCATGTTACTCGACTGTGAGGAAATTGTACAAGAATGGGAGAACTGGAAGAAGGTTAACCAGGAATACCTCACCGAGTCGGTCAACTTCAAACACCAAGCTCCACCAAAGGCTGTTGGAGGTAGCTCATCCTCATCTTCGAAAACGCCTGCCAGTGCCCAAAACCCCTACTGGAGACAAGAACTGTTGGCTCGTCAAGACTCACAGCCTCCCAATGCCATCCAGAAGGTTTACGCACACCCTGCATGGATCCCGCTGGCCAGAGATTGGGGTGGAAACAACTTGGCGGTCGATTTGGCTCCTGGTCCAGCTGGAAAATGGGGTCAGGTCATCCTCTTCGGCCGAGACTACGACTGCAAGTATGTAGTAGCACGCTCATGGTCTGCTTTCCTGGCTACCGTCGCAGACGATCTCAACAGTGGGAAATGGTTCGTGGACGAAGACACGAGTGAACTTAAATTGAGAGAATTCAAGACTGGCAATGTTGAGCCTGGATATCTCGACATTCTTCGATGGAGAGCCGACCAGAAGTATGGTCGAAGAAACATGAAACGTCGCTCTGCACCACCTACCAATGGAAACATGGGATCTCCCTCCGGCTCACCATATGCAAGCCCATCGGCAGAGATTGGCGAGCCTCGAGGACGCTCAATGCAGAGATTCTCGGGTGCTTCTCCACTTCCAAGTCCTAACCGTCCCAACTACGGAAAGTCCAGTCCCCTCGCCAAGGTCGCAGAAGAAGGCACCGCTTCGGGAGCGAGAGTAAGCACCATGGATATCCCTCCCACAAAACTTGTCGAAGTCGAAACTCCACGACCAAGCGAAGATAACAAGGGAGCTTCCGAACGACCATTACTACAAACCCAATCCTCAAGCGAAAACAAGGAAAATGAGAAAGCAGCAGAGACCAAGCCCACAGGATTGGGTTTAGTGACGGCAACTACGGAGAAGGAATCTGCTACTGAGACTGCCGCTGGTGATGATGATGGAGCAATGAAAACGATTGAAATCTAGAAGATTCTTTAATGCCCCCAGAGAAGGAAAGCCGACTTTTTGATTATACAGGGTTTTATACAAAGCAAATACTTTAACTTGCATTCAGTTGTTGCGCATTGGCATGAATGAGGCGTTTTTGGGGGAGTGGGCGCTGGATTCGTGAAGACTGGTATCGAGAACTTTTTTTATTTGAAGGCTTCATAATTGAAATCGCGCTGTGTGTGTATGTTTCTGTGTCTGCATTTAACTCTGCTTTTGCCCTGTGTCTTTACTTGGTTTGGCTGTGCTGAATGTGATGGATGGATGGATGACTGGATGAAAGATGACTCGAGAGTTGGAATGGGTGGAGGGGGTGGGTGGAAGTCATGCGGTATCTCAACTAGACGAGGAGGCCGTGGGGACTAGTGAGAATGCCGGGGTCGGGAGGGAGAAGCTGGACACTGCTGGTCTGTCTAGGTGAGGTGGAAGAAAGTTCTTTTCGAGCGAGCGAGCGCGAGCGTACATACATATCATATTGGACTGATTCGTTCAGTCAGGTCAGTCAAATACCAGGCAAGATAGATAGATAATGAATGGATGGATGGGTATGGGATTTTTATTTTTCTTCTTCTTTTCTTCTTCTTTATTTTGTACGTAGAAGGAAAGCCTTTGTACAATTAGTTGAGCTGAGTTAGTTGGGGCGCCTCTTCTTTTTTTTGTCGAGCTACTTACTTACCTACCTACCACCTACCTACTTACTTAACTGTTATATGAAACCTTTTTCACATCTAATTTATGGCTTGCTTGGTGTATGCAGTTTGCGCTTGTGAGATGACTTTGAAGGGGGAGGGATTGATGGGTTGTTGGTTTTGAACTTGAGATTATGGTAATGGAGTGAGTGTTGCGTTTGTAGATAGATAGTCGACTTCTTCTTACTCCAGGTGGAGGATGGCTCTGCTCTGCCCTAGCTACAACTGCTCGATTGACTTGTGAGCGATCGATTCTGTGAATGCTTGCTTGTTTGTTGGCTGAAAGCTATGAGAAAGAAAGGAAACGGTCTTTTCCTCGCTCTCTCTATGTCTCTTGTGTTTTGCCCAGCTGCTCATGCTACACTATACAACGTTATCTTCATCACCAAGATAAAAGTCGTCCTTCGAGCACCAGGGCTCTAGAGCCCCGTCGAATCATCACCGTCCTGCGAAGTCCCTCTCTCGAAATCCATGTCCGGCTCTGCTACCGTATCACTCCTGGGATAGCTTTCTAAAGGTTTGCATTGTAATTGCCTGCCTCAGGTAGATGGTGGATGGAAGCTGGATGGAAGCTGGCTTTCTTTGTGAGGTCAATCGACTCCAACTCCACATTTTTCTCCTTTCCCCTTCCATCTCGAGAGATTCGTCCACCGGTTTGTGGGTCCGCACCAATGTTCGCTGCGTATTGTATTGTATCGCACTTGACTTAGAGGTTGGAGAAGTTTTGGACATTCAGATCTACGGAATCCGCAGAAATATTTTGATGCCGTCCCTGCTCGAGTGGAAGGGACCCAGCTCTAGCTGGAACGTACGCAGCATGTTGTTTCGATCCCCCATATCCTGAGACAGATGTAGATAACAAGTTGAGTTGGTTCGGTCGCTGGAAGAGGATATCATACTACACAACCCGTTCGGTCACAGGGAACAACTATATTGGGTATAATGTGTAAGAGAAGTTTAGACATTTAGACCTACGTAGCCTACATGCATGATATGAACCCGGAAATACTTCAGCGTCGTTCCTCCTCAAACTGAAGGATCCGGCCAATGTATCTTCCCTCTTCACTGCTTCAGTACCCATCTCTGAAGTATATCATGCCGTTTCGATCCTCAAAGCCCTGACGAATGTAACAAGAAGTTGACTTGCTGGTAGAGAACACCATATGACCCGCTTACGGTCAAAGAGGACAACTATATCGGATATAATACTCAACAGCGCACGTAGTTTAGGCAGGCAATTGCAAGCTGGGCAGAAATACCATTCGTATTGGGTAGGTCGAGCACGTCTGGGTGGTCCAGCTTCTCCATTGCAGATCGCAGCTTCCTGACTAAGTGGTCAAAGGGTTTTTGGAAGAGCTATCCACTGTGCGATACAATCAGCCATGAAAAGATCCCAGACATATTTGAAAATATAGCCAGTCACTCGAAAGAATCAATTTCCGACTCCATTTGCGAATCCAGATGATTTTGCCAGTTTCGGTAACTATGGCGAGCTTTCTTAACGGTCCTTCCGATAGTGCAGAGTACTTCTTAAACTCCGAACATTACTGAGATACGAGGGGTGTATTTGGCGCAGATAAAGTGACCAGGCTTGAGGGATGGCTTGATAGGATTAGGTGATGCGTATGTCCGACGTATCATTACCTGCCTCCATTTGCGATTCCAGATGATTTTGCCAGTTCCAGGAACCATGGCGAACTTTCTCAATGGCTCTTCTGATAGTGCTGAGTACTTCTTGGACTCTTTCTCATTGAACTTTATTCAGATACGACGGGTGTATTTGGCACAAATAAAAGGGCGAAGCTTGAGGGATGGCTTCATAGGATTAGGTGATGCGTAAGTCCAACGTATCGTTACCTCCCTGCATATATTTGCAAGAAACGACCCAGCCCTGGCCTTGTTCGCATCCTCATCGGTGGTCCATTTCTCAACTGCTCGGCTTGTGAGAGGTAAAAGAGCAACAGGATGGTCGTCTTCAAGCTGAAATGGATTGGTTTTTGATGTGATATTCCACTGGGCTAGACTGTCTTCTGTCTATAGGTCCTCCGAAGGTTCAATAAACTTCATGCAACCAGCAAAGTCCTCTCAATACGGTTCGACAACACTGTTGTTGCCGTAGCCATAACGATAAAGCGTGCTTTTAGCCATTTGAAAGTCGTGTAGGATGCAGAATCGGCCTTCTTCAGCATATGCGCCTCATTTGCCGTGATGAAGTCGAACTGGTCTTCCAAATTGTAATCCCCATCCGAATCATTAACCCCAAAGCCCGGTGCAGAAATGACAGGCTGACAATACCCAAAAGACAATTGGGCAATGCAAGTACTATAACATCTGAAAGACTTTAATATCTTCATCTGACAATAATAGTCAGCAACGACATAATGTCTCAGATCGGCCTGTTTTTTTCCAAGTCGAAGAGCCGGATGATATTTCAGACCCGTAAACTTCGGCTTTAAACAGCAGGTTTTGTTACACTTGTCTATTTCAGAATCAGTGCTGGAGGGCAACTTGATAGCTTTGGATGGACATAGTTCGTAAGGCAGTGTCGGAGGATCCTCTGAAATTGTATATATGAATTGCTTCTGTAGGCGCGTGTTCAGCCGGCCGTAGGCGTTTTGATTTCGCAGTCGCCGTGAGCTTTTCGGTGGTGGAGTGCTTTTCATGGCTTCATCATGAAGGCAGTCGATATCGAAGTAAGAGTATATCAAGGCGTGTTAACTGGTTCCCTCTCACAGAAACTCGAACAATAACGATAAATTAATTTCATGGTCGAATGTTTGTTGTTGCTATGTAAGTACGGAAATAGATTAATGCCACGGAAAAATACACTGGGCTCGGCCGGGGAACATGGGTATATTCGCCGTGAAGGGAGTGATGTAATCTCACTTTAACTACCTGCCTCTACGACCCACAGCCGTTGTAACTTGTTAGATAGAGAGACGGAGCTTTGCTCCTCTTAACTTGCCTTGAGATTTGTATGAACCTTAATGTCTTCGTGATTATCGACATAGCAATGCACAGGCCAGACTTCTCGATATTCATACAGCAACGGTCATGATAGCAGTCAAATAAAGGAAAGATATTCTTGTATCCAAGTTAACTTAGATATCTCGATTGAGCCTGATCTTCAAGTACTCGAAAATCCACGGTTATCCAGTCGTCCCACGCACTTGTTGGTGGTGAATTAGGAAGATGGCTTCCATCAGGCATGCAGCAGGCATATGGACCGTGTCGGATGGTGAAAGCACCAGTAATGACCATACCCAAGATACCACGAAACATACTTCGCCTTATGGAGTTCCGTCTTCAGTGCGTGCACTATCGAATAAACAAACCTCCATAGATCGAGAAGCGGTCGCGAACACACTGGGCCAGGACGCCACCGCTTCAAACGAGCCTCCCTCCAGCGCAACGGTGGAGCTCGTCCCCGTCCGGAGCCACGCGGAAGATCTCTCTACTCGCCAACCCTCTCACGCTGGTCTCGCAGAAGAACAAGGTAGTCCTCGTCTCCCGATATCCCAAGGAATTCCCCCCGAACTCCCGAACCTCCTCGCCGAGGTCATCTTCGTGCTCACCTGCTCCGGGGGACAACTTGTGTCTGCGCTTCTGATTGGCCAGGTTGCAATATCGCAGACTGTCTTTGGGGATGCACTTGGTATTCCACCGTCTCAAGTCCCATGGCTCCTCGGATCTTCGAATCTTGCTGCCGGGTTATCAGTTATAGCTTCCGGATCACTTAGTGACTTAATTGTCCCGAAGCCGTTGATGGTATATGGGTTTGTGTGGGCAGCCATTTGGAATGTGATAGCCGCTGTAGCAATTAGCCCGCGCTTGAAAGTTCTCTTTTTCGTCGCAAGAGCAATGCAGGGTCTCGCTGCTGGCGTGCTCGTCTCGGCGTCCATGAGTATCCTCGGCCGAGTGTATAGCCCAGGCATCCGAAAGACGAGGGTCTTCAGCTTGATGGCGGCTTTCTCTCCAGTCGGATATTGGCTCGGCTGCTTGCAATCGGGGGGGTTGAGTTCGAATCTACCCTGGATATTTGGAAGTACATCTATTTTCCTTGTCATATGTGCAGTTGCAGCACAGCTCACAATCCCTGCTTTGCCTCCTGCTAAGGATAGTCTTGACATGGAGGCGCCGTCGTTACGCCAATTCGACTACCTTGGTGCTGGTCTAGCATCTGCAGGTTGTAGCTTGATAATATTTGGACTCACTCAGGGCTCCTCAGCGCACTGGAGTCCTTACACGTATTCTACGATTATCGTTGGGTTTCTCCTACTCGCAGGATTTTATTTCGTTGAAAAGCGCGTCGTCCGCCCGCTTATCCCCAATAGGCTCTGGCAGACGCCAGGGTTTCCCACCCTTCTCTTGTCCTATTTTCTCGGCCTTGGAGCGTATAGTGAGTTCTTGGTACCCAAGTAGAAATCCTAGAAGAATTGTGCTAACACTGTGATTCCAGGCGTCTGGCAATTCTACGCCATCCAGTTTTGGCAGCGATATCAAGGTGTGACGCCACTAACTACAGCTCTCTATATCCTCCCTAACGGAATCGTCGGTATCCTCGCCGCATATGTCGTCTCCAAGACCTTGCACGTTTTCCCCACCCAAGTGATCCTCACAACCAGCATGATCGCTTTTGGACTCGGCCCTGTCTTCTTCCTTCCACAAAACCCATCGACGAATTACTGGTCACTCTCCATGCCCGGCATAGTCCTCGCGACGTTTGGTCCCGACATGAGTTTTGCGGCCGCAGCGATCTTCATCACGAGCAGCGTGCCAAGGAGCTACCAGGGCGCGGCGGGAAGTCTGCTAGTTACGGTGCAGAATCTCACTGTCGCGGTCATCAATAGTATCGGGGGAGCCATTGGCGAGAAGGTCGAGGTACTACCGAATGGAGAAATCGGGTTGAGTGGTATCAAGGCAATCTGGTGGTTTGGGCTGGGCATGGCACTCACTGGAGCATTGATTACGGCGACGATGATTCGGATACCGAAGGCGGAAGAGAAGGAGCATGTCAATTGATTGATTGCGTTCGTTAGAGCGTCTTTCAATACGTGATGTGGGAGATGACAGTGGAGCGATGGGAATGGATTCCACTCGACCAGTTAAACATGCTAGCCGCAGTTACTTATTACGAAGCAAACAAGTAGTTTGGGCCATGTATGATAATAAAATATCAATAATGTTATGACAGTGGTGAAAGATTTCCATTTTTACTCTGTCAATTTTGAATGTTTTGGTATGTTGTTATGGAATAACCGCACTAGCTTAGGTAAGCACAGAAATGTTTACATATTATATCCTCAGCTCAGCTCAGAATCTTGGTCTTGCTCTCTTCAGGCGTTTACTCAATTTTTTTACCCATCCTTTCTTTGGATAAATTCTGACAATCAATTCTGACGGCTTTGCTTTATGTTACAGGATGGTTTGAAATCTTGAACAAATTCCTCAAAAGAATAGTATGCTTGTTTTTCACTTTGGACGAAGAATAGACACCAGGCCTGCACGAGTCGGGTCCTGTAGAAGGAGAATTATTTCTTCGCCGCCTCCTATTCCCAAAGCAAAACCAGCATGCGAATCACACCCAGCTCTCCAGCCGCGTATCACGGGTTGAATATTAATGTCAAAATGGAAAGTCACGAGAATTGAGTTCCTTCCTTTCTTGTTCGAGAGAGCACCATGACGACTTCGCCCACTTTCTCTCGAAATCTTTTTCTTTTCATCTTCTACCGAAAGTTCCGCAGGATGATCCGAAATATTGTGCAGACGAACACTTGAGATCAACGTCTTGAAGTCCGTGCCAGGAAGCTTCATCCCAAGTGAGTTAATCTACTACTCGTACATCATCTACCTTATGTTGACTTTGTTGCAGATGGCAGACAATTCGGGCCACAGAGGAGGATATTCCTACCAAAATCCCTTCCCACCACAGCAAAATCAGGTGCACTACTACCCACACTTTCAACAAAACCCTCACTGTGGCCGTCCTTCGCATGATGCAGTTATTCATGTATACGGAGGTACTGTGAATATACACAACTACAACTACTACGGTTTACCACCTGTCAGCGAACCACCACAGGGTTTTCATGCGAATACGTTCGTCTCACAACATCCTTTCAATTACCAACAATATCCTTACCTTCAGAATCACTACATGCCTCATTATTTTCCATGTAACTACAATCATGGCTGGCAGACGCCTTGGAACCCTCCATACAACCAAGAAAGCACACATATTTTGGGCCTAAATCGTCCCGGTCGAGGCATGGATGGTGTCAGACTTTCCCAAACTCAGCCTTCCATTGATCCGATGGTCTATAACAACCAGAGCCGTCCACAGAACACTTCATCAGGATCTGTCCCTTCTCACCAGGGCATTGCTGTTACAGTCCCATCGACACCAGAAGCTTTGAATTCGGTTATCCCAAATCCCCCAAAGGTGCAGCAAGCAAGCTCCATCCGCATTCCAGTTCCTACTCAGAATCTGGTAGATACGAAATCTCCAAACCCTTCCAACCTAATTACTACGGAGAGTCAACAACAAGGCTCCAGAGATCGCCCTACGAATCTGCCGGCACAGAGTATCACGTATACGGACTCAGTGTCTCTGCCATATTATGAAGTATTTCGGATGGGAGATCAAGGTCATATAGTATTTTATGTGTACGTACATCAACCCCACATGCGATATTAAAGATCTGTATACTTGCAGTTCTTCGAAATGTTGCTTCTACATTCATATATCTCTAGTTTACCGCATCCTTCGAGTTTGCCATTTTCTTCCTCTATGAACCTTTTATACATGGCGTAGAACTCACAGCTAATGTTAAATCTGCGCCTGGACAGCAAACAGGATAGCAGAAGCATACAGAATACGATAACTTGGCTTTGTAGACAATTGTACGAAAAGGGCGTTCGGTCCGTTGAGTTCGACTTCGGTATTGCACAAATATACAATCCAGTTTTTTGTGATGAATATTCGTCGACATCTTCGTCGACGTCGAATCAAAGCGCACCGTGCCCGCCCATTTTGGGTTCATCAAATGACCTGGCACTCAATCCACAGCCCCTCAAGCTACTAACCGTCGATTCAGACTCCCTCAATGTCCAACTGAATAAGGGACTTCCAACTGAATCAACTTTGGCTAGGCAGCTTCACTTTTCAAATCAAACAAGAATTTCCCACACAGAAATGGCCGGCCCTGGGGGAATGCCTGCTGAGGGCCTGAGTATCTATCGAAATGCTTTGCCAATTCCTATATCCCCTGGTCTAGCTACAAAAGTCCATCCCTATCCTAATTTGGATGGGAAGTCGATGCCAAACTCCACCAAATCGATCGACTTTGTGAAAAGTTGGATAATGGGATTAGCACAGGCGGATGGTCTACCAATGATCAACAATCGCGGTGGAACTACAAGCAACAAGCTTAAGAGAAAGACCGAGTAGGTATCAGTCTAAACCCCGTAGTATCTAGTTCTAATGTGATGTAGTAGTGATAACTCCGGTCCCACTGCAGCGCATTGGACCACAGAAGGTATTGATGTTGATGTACATGATGGTTTGGTGGAACAGAAAGCTCCCACCACCGAGGAGACTGCTTCTCAGACTAAAGCAGACGACTTGAGGAGAACCAAGCGTACCCGAAAGTCCACCAAAAAAATCTAGTTACGAGCTATCGCATAGGACTTTGGTAAATACCACTTTTTTCGTCCTATCGAAGAGGATTGATGTGTGTTACAGGGATTGATTGAAAGATTGTGATAAGGAGTTGCTTGTATTTGCATTTGTGTTTGCAAATGTTTAGTGAGATACTGTAGCTCCAAAATTTGTCTGGATTGATATCTCCTTTGCTTCGACCCAAGTACTCAGCTACCTACCTAAATTGCAATATCGGGGAAGTCTTTCGGGCTTTTCATCGTGTTCCATTGAAACAGGGAGGAATAGTAGTTCGTTCTTTCTATTTACTACGAGAAATTTATATTGCTTTGAACCATCTGGAATTTAAAGGCTCACATCGTTGTTGATAGGTGAGCAGAAGGAATCAGCCCTAACTACATTAGGTACACATGGCGATATCTTCGGCTTGGTCAAATGCGCGAGTTGTGTACTTATTGGTTGGGATTGTTTCCACTTTTGTGGTTTGGAGAAGTATCTTAAATTGTGTGATTCAATGGTATAGCTGACCGCTTCCACGTAGTCTCTGCTCGTCGGATCAGTTCCTCATACAACATCCACGAAAGTGCAGAACCGATCGCCTTTCGTGTCAAACGTAGTGACAATCCGTCATAGAGCGCACGAACGCCATCCTCCACAACTATCTTACGGGCTGCGTGCAGAATGTTCTTGTACCGCTGTGGCTGTAGCTGTATGCGTGTCTTAATTGCATCAAAGGGGTTGGTGATAAAGGAACAAGTTGCGCTTGCAAGGGCTCCAGAGGTGAAGTTGATGGTCGCTGCCATAGACGGGCCCATCGATAAGGACTCGCTGACGCTGCGTTGGGCTTGTAGTGAGCTCAGTCGCTTCTTGAACTGTTCGTAGAAGAGAACATATAGACCCGCGGAGGGTGCGTCTCGAGCAGCAGTTGCCCCATAGCCCGCAAAGAAACCTCTAAGCCCCCCTGTTCGGTAAACGTCGCGTGCTCCACTGGCCATAGAGGTGTATGAGTACAAATTTGACTCATAGCGTACCTTGATGATCGACAGGGGCATCACGAGAAAGGCGGCAGAGACACGTGCTAGGGCACCTGACACCATATTAGCTGTATTGGACAGCTTTGGAAGTGACGAGGATGTGTAAGTGGTATTTCGGGGCCCCGTCGACCTAGACTGTCGGATGGTGCTGAGTATTGTGAAGTAGCTTGCTGATCCTAGACCAGTCCGCAACGTGGAAGCAGCCGTGCCTCGCCAGAATGATCGTAGCACGTTGGGTGACAGCGAGATCTCACGAACTGTTGCCCGAATTGATGGCGAGCCTGACTGTTGCACACGGGTCTTGAGCAAATCGATCGGCTGCAAGAGCATAGCCCCGGTAGTGCCGGAGCATAGTCCCGCTACGAAGTGGAATGTTTCTTTTCAAGGCAGAGATTAACTTAGCAAGCGTTGGCCGATTTGCAGGCATAGTTGAAGAAGGGAGGTGCTGGGTGAATCTGAAAGATGGAGATAACTTACTGGGCGACGATTTATCGCCGGAGCGAGTGCTTGGCGACATCACAAGTCGAGAAAATGAAAGCTTTCAGAGTGTGTCTTTCAAAAGGAAATCTGGGGACCCCACAACTACTATTCGTGGAGAAGTTTGGGGCTGGGCTAGAGACTTTGATAACAAAGTAAAGTCCTCATCAAGATATGAACAATGGGAATGATGAGCAAGGCTTCTTGGAGTGAAGAAGTGGGAGAAAGAAAGTCAGGTAAGAAATGCCAAATAGAGGGGGGGGAGTAGTCTGTTCAGTGCTTTGTAGTTTACCAAGTTCGGAACGAGAGCTGCTCGCGGATCTTCGAAAGATATCAAGACTATGCTTGCGAGTCGGATTGCAGCTTATTGGTGAAATAATCCTTGTAGCATGGGATGCTAGTGCATCCTAGACAGGTCACTACTCCTTGTGTAGCGCTACTAGGTACAAGCAGGATGTGCAGTATGATCTGCACAAACTACTCTGATCTCCTATCCTTTTTCGCAATCCTTGTTCTAGCACTTTTCGGGTATCATAATTTCACTTAGATACGTTACAGTCTAACAAATATAGTACTTAAACTAGTCTGTTATTGCAGGGGCTACAGTTAAGTTGTCTAGTACACACTAGGTACTCCCATATGGAGTCAACATATCATTCTCTTATCTCCTGGACGGCTAAGTACCCCACTGCGTAGAACAAAAAGAACGTCACATTTGAGGAGGTTGCTACTCCTCGGCGAGAGATGTGACGAGTCCGTCCAGTATAAGAGGTCACTCTGAGGTCTCTTGATATTCTACCAAAGTTCCGAACACAACACTCCTTACTTCTCAAAATGGCACCACATGCTCACATCGGTTCGTCCTTCTCAAACGAAGAGGAAAATACCAACGGTTACCATCAACCCGTGACTTCTATCAAAGATGATCTTTTTCAGGTAGAATCGCCCAATGTTGTGTATAGCAACTCCGAAATAAAATCAAAGTACACATACAGAACCACCAGCGTCGTCAAGAATGCAAGTGGGAAATATAAAGCCACCCCAAAGGAGACCATCTACGACTTCAAGGTCGACCGCAAAGTTCCCCGGGTTGGAATGATGTTGGTAGGCTGGGGTGGCAACAATGGCACAACTGTGACAGCCGGAATTATCGCCAACCGGAGAGGCCTTAGCTGGCAAACACGAGAAGGACCACGCTGTGCCAACTATTATGGCTCGGTCATCATGGGATCTACTATGAAGCTCGGTACCGATGCTCAGACTTCGAAGGACGTGAACATCCCATTTCACCAGGTTCTGCCCATGGTGCACCCGAATGACCTTGTAATTGGAGGATGGTAAGTAGACACTCAATCATAGCAACGCCATTTAACAAACCCAGAAATGCTAACTACTTACTAGGGATATCTCAGGCATGAACTTATCAGATGCCATGGATAGAGCAGCGGTTCTGGAACCAACGCTGAAAGCCCAAGTAAAAAAGGAGATGACCAACATGGTTCCTCTTCCATCTATTTACTATCCAGACTTCATTGCTGCGAACCAGGAGGACAGAGCCGATAATATCATTGAAGGAAGCAAAGCATGCAGTGCCCATGTAGAAAAGCTTCGCAAGGACATCAGAGATTTCAAAGCGAGCAATGATCTGGACAAGGTCATCGTTCTTTGGACCGCTAACACCGAGAGATACGCCGATGTAATCCCCGGTGTGAATGACACTGCAGAAAATTTACTCAGAGCGGTTGAAGATGGTCATGAAGAGGTTTCTCCTTCTACTATTTTCGCCATTGCCTGTATCCTGGAGAATGCACCATTCATCAACGGGTCTCCCCAGAATACCTTCGTTCCTGGTGCTATCGACCTAGCTGAGCAGCATGGTGCTTTTATTGCCGGCGATGATTTTAAGTCCGGTCAAACAAAGATGAAGTCCGCATTAGTTGATTTCCTTATCAATGCCGGCATCAAGTTGACTTCTATTGCATCTTATAATCATCTTGGTAACAACGACGGCAAGAATCTTAGCTCGCACAAGCAGTTCAGGTCTAAGGAGATCTCCAAATCCAACGTTGTGGATGATATGGTTGAGGCCAACAATGTCCTCTACAAGGAGAACGAGCACCCTGATCACACTGTTGTTATCAAATATATGCCTGCCGTTGGCGACAATAAACGTGCTTTGGACGAATACTACGCAGAGATTTTCATGGGCGGCCACCAGACAATCTCTATTTTCAATGTGTGCGAGGACTCCTTGTTAGCGTCTCCACTTATCATCGACTTGGTCATTTTGGGAGAGATGATGACTCGGATACAGTGGAGGAACAGCTCTCGCGATGAGGCAACTGCTAAGGACTACCGTGGTTTCCACAGTGTTCTTAGTATCCTGAGCTATATGCTGAAAGCGCCGCTGACGCCTCCTGGTACCCCGGTCATCAACTCACTGGCGAAACAACGTGCTGCTCTCACCAACATTTTCAGAGCCTGTGTTGGTCTTGAGCCAGAATCTGATATGACTTTAGAGCACAAGCTTTTCTAGTTCTCTGCTTCTGTAGCGGCACGGCCTTCTTAGACAGGCATTGGAAAGCATGCATTCCTTGGTTGGTTTATTTGGTTGTGGAGCTAGTATTCTTGATTTTCATGTTTCTTTCTATGCTTAGATAGTCGATGGAATTGTCTTGCACTTCAACAACGATTGACACTATGGATTTCAACATCCTTGGGTAGATACGGAAAGTCAATGTACACTCTCTCAATCAATATACACTTCCTCCAATGATACAGCTGTTTGATGTTGATCTTCCTTGAAGATGTTACTCCGCGTGACTGTGACTCAATATTTGCATTTGGTACGAAGTAATCTACAAACGAATTCATTGTGTATAGAGTCAAGAGCACACCGCATACTTTGAAATTCACCGCTAGAGCACGTCTTGAAGGCCAAAGGTAGCCTTTCTGTGCGATTTGACGCGTTCACATTTAGTTCTTCGTAGGCTGTGGTAGATCAATCAGGCAGGAGTATCATGGAACATGACTAGACTTTCTTGGAACTCCACCGCACCTTGAGCAATGAACATAATACAGACAGAGTAGATTAGACTGCATCAACGGCAAGTTCTTCCGTTAGACCTAGGAGGCTTTTCATCCTAGTTCCTGACTTCAGAAGTGCCATTTTCTGTAGCCAACGGCCACTATCGTCTCGTTCCAACATCCTGGCAACTTGGCAATTTGAGGAAATAAGGAGAAGACGGGAGGTTGAGAGCGTGGAACATGAAGACGTTCACCGTGTCCGTATCAACAAGTGCCGATCTGTCCTCTCTCTTTTACTGAATCCCCGCTATCTTTCGGTAGGATTGTGCAAAGCTGACTGCCGTTGACATCGGTGGCTGTCTCCTGCATTCTGCATTCCTTCTTTGCCAGCAGGTCAATATCGATGCCGTGTTTTGCCTAAACAGCATTCCAATCCGGGAGACCGTGGCTGAATACTAGACCTTGTATGCTTTGCTAAGTCAGTCTTCATCAATCACCAAGAAGGAGCCGAGATCGAGATCGCTTGCAGCTTCTGTTGACGCTGCGACTCACTCTCATCTACGCCAAGTTCTCGAAGTGCTCGTAACCTCCTTCTACCTTGCATGATATGTGTTGTTATCTTTAGCTATTTCCATCCCATGTTGCATATTCCTAAATCATACGATCTTCACTTGGCTTGCGCGTTCATTCTGTGACTTCCACCCATTGCCAAGAGGTACTTCTTCCAGACTGCTGATTATCACAGCTCAATGTAGAATACTCCAGTGGC
This sequence comes from Rutstroemia sp. NJR-2017a BVV2, assembly GCA_002946415.1. NCBI lineage: Eukaryota > Fungi > Ascomycota > Leotiomycetes > Helotiales > Rutstroemiaceae > Rutstroemia > Rutstroemia sp. NJR-2017a BVV2. The sequence goes on from NJPS01000054.1 coordinate 1,093,840, forward strand.
TGTACTAGTTCATCAGATAGCAATGGTTTAGTTCTTTGAAATTGGTAGATTCGAGATCCTGGATTCAAGCTCATACATTTTAAAGTATGTATATTTTCAGATTTATAGGTTCTTGAACTCATTACCCGATTCTGACTTTACGTCTGCATAATGTTTTCATTGGGTTCTTTAAACTAGTAACCTAGGAGTAGGAAAAATTTACGGAGAATTCCATTTCATCATTCCCAAGTGAGATGGAGTTTGGGTCAAAATTTTATAAAGAGCATGTCATATTCGGAAAATTTAATATATCTTCAACGTTGTTGATATTAGGTATATTGTGAGGCACTGGCGAAAGAATTAGTTAACCCACCATAATTAGCGAAATGCCTTGTGCTGGCAGTACTAAACTAGTCCTGAATGCACCCCCCACATGTTAAGCAGACTAAATGTGCCGGGAGCGGAGGGTAGTGCTTAATCTGACATTATTGAAGATTATATCCTCACAATAGACGCTCACTGCGGGTGCACTACTGAATCTCACTGTCCAGGAGGCAAAGTGGAAAGCGAGAAATGGGAAGCATGGAGAGCAGGACCCGGAGGCTTCCATCCTACCGGATCCACTTAACTTCTGGGGATGAGGAGCTGTGAGATTACATTGCTTATTCTGGACCGTTCCCATTTCTGATCAGCGGGAATAATTGCACCTAATGGTGAGTATGTGTACCCCCAGGTTGAACTAGTGCTACTGTCATGGATTTACATCACCGCCAAGATTGGGAACGTCCGCCAAGAGTTCCTGGAGGCTTCAACGTGCAGACAACACATATCCGATTTGACAGTGAGGGGGAGGACTGCAAGAGTAAAGTAAGACAATAAGCTATGCATATCTAGCGGGGACAAGCCGGGAATCTGCGCGAGATCGACTTAGTAGGAGAAAGCTCCGCAAATGCTGCATCAGATAAGCTTCAACGTGTACGCAAGGCGCATTCGGCTCGGTAGTGAGCAAGAAGGCTGCAGTAGTACAGCAGGGCAATATATCGCATGCAAAGCTGACAGCGAGGTAGTTGAGGAATCCCTGCGACTTTGACCAAGGGTTCGCGAGAGGTGCATCAGAGAGGTTTCAGCGCATACGCAAGGTATATCCGATTCGACAGAAATAAAAAGTATTACATCACTGGAATAAGGCAATGGCGATTTGCAGATCTGATAGTGAAACAATCAGAGGGATCTTCGCCCAGATGACCAAGATAGGAGAAGTCCTGCATAAGCTGTATCAGGTGGAACGTTCCCACAGGGCATGAAAGTTAATCTATCGAACAGCATATACGAATTATCTTGGATCAGGAAGGTCGAGACAATGCAGGAGATGCCAAGGGACTTTCAAGGATGAAAAAACTGGGGAACTGTCCCCCCACGGAAGGAGACAGCCGGATGACTGACCAGGGAGGTGAATAAATCGATGATAGAGGGTGTGAAGTGGGTAGATAGGGTTGTAGAGTGGGAAGAGGGGAAGTAAGAAAGGAGTACTAGAAAGCAGGTTGCGGCCGAGGCAATCTTTCCTCGCAGAGAAGAGCTGCAGCAATAGCATCAGTACCTTCTTGGACCGACGTCAATCAAAAACTGATCCGTGTCTGTTCTTAGTCCTAATCAAAGATGCGGGGTCAGGTATGAATGTTATAATACCACTTTTACCGTGACAGTAAAGGAAAGACTCCGACCATTACCTGCTTGGTTTATTACTACAGAATTGGTCCTCTCCGCAATTTATCTTATCTACTCGCATTGCAAAAAATCAGAAACGCCATCTCCAACTCCAATGGCTCAAAAATCTGCATCCACTACTCGAGGTCCTACAGTGATGTCCTACAGAATTTTCGAGACAGAAAATAATGTGGCTGTAGACTCGTTGTGGGCTGAAAAAAGCGTAATGGTAGTAGGTGCTGCCACCGCCACGGGTCAAGCAATCGCTACCGCTTTTGCCGCAGCTGGGACACGTCGTCTTGCTTTTGTGGACAGTGATGATACATCTGTCACTCGAGATCGAGCACTTAAAGCCGCAGCTGCAAAAAATCTATCACCTCCTGAACTGCTCACGCTTCACCTGCAACGCGAAAATTCTGTAAGCTTGGAGGAAAAGGTCGAGACAGTACGTCGCACATGGGGACACATCGATATCATTGTCAACTACGCGGATCATCTGTGTCTCTCAGTAGCATATACAGCATTGAAGAAGCAGGCTGTTACTGACCAGCAGGGGAAATGTTTTGAATGTGGCCCCAACAATGCCTATGATATCCTTCATGCATTCCTTCCCCTTCTGCTTGCGGGGCCGGAGAAAACACTTATCAACATACTCCCTCCGAGCACTCCAGCTCTAAAGTCAGGAGCAGGCGCTGAAATGATTGCTGAAATGGCAAACAGGCAGATGACTGACTGCTTGATGCTCGATCATGGACATGAAGGTTTACTGGCTTATTCCATCCACCTATCTGGAAGTGCCGAAAAGGGCAGATACCCTGCAAATCAAGGTCTGTTTACCTGCTATGGAGACTTCCAAAAGCAAGAAGAAATTTTAACTTTTGACTATTAGATTACCTGAAACAATCGAAACTGGATGGCAATGCACTTGTTTATCTGACTGCCAAAAGACGTGAATGGCTAGCTGGTCGGCATATATCTAGCTCGCAGGATGTGCGTGAACTGGTGGCTCTCAAGGATGCTGTTGTTCGAGATGATCTTCTGAGGTACAGATCTTCGCTCACGTTCGAACTACCGCCTCAGGAGGTATCCCTACCATGGAAAAGAACGAGAGGGCGAGTTCCTAGAAGCAGTTATTAATTGAGCTTTTCACAATGATTTTCAGCACGATGTGAGGTGATACTAGGATGTTTCCACAGTAACCCAAGGCGCATTGTTATTGGAGGAGAAATTTGTACTGGGTGGATACCCGTGGACTATTTACCAATAAGATGCAGTAGCTACCACTTTTCTATGGTCGATGAAATTCTTCTGTGAGACTGCGTCAACCTGTTAGAGATTCAAGACTTATCTTGCCAGGTCTTCACAGGACCGATTGACAGAGGAGCCGCTGGTAGGCTGTGATAGCTACACGGATTGTTCAGATCCCTTCTATAGGAGGTGATCTCTCACAAGCACGAACCTATCAACAAACGAGCATTACTTGGTGCACGGTATATCAGAATCAGAAATGCAGGTACTGTTGCTCAAGAGAACTCCAAATAAGCTTACATATTGTGATAAGATGATAGTAACGTAATCGATGTCCACGTAATTGGAGCGGTTCGAAGGTCTCTGTGATGTGGCTGGTGATACGTACTTGAGAATACGACGTTATGCAACTACTGACCTTCATACAGCGGAGAACGGAGACGGACATTTTGCGAAAACCCATGCAAGCTTCATCCAATTTGTGAGAAAGGCATTCTCGTACGGAGCAATATGGGAAAAGGCTCCGCGGGATGGCTGTGGCGTACAGGGAGGAATGCAAGAGCGGGGTTTGACATGCATGGAAGTGTCTCCGCGCCGTAGCCCGTTAGAACTATAAGTGGGCGTCTGCGGCCCAATCGACTCATAAGGATACGAACCACGCGGGGTCCGGGGTAGCGGGTAGGGATTAATTGCCTAGACGTTTGATTATGACGTCCCGAGTTATAAGAACTGTCCTTCCGACACTTATCGACACGTCGACACCACGAGAATACGAAACCCCTCCAGGGTATTTGCGCCAAGACTGCAGTTAATAAATGCAGTCAGATAGCTCTTTGTCAATGATCGCCAGATCCTTCGATTCTCACAATGTCTTCATTTGATAAGAGTAACAAGCGCTTAGGCAGGAATAGGTCAGTATCAGTCCGGCATCTAGGACCAGGTCTTCTGAGCATACCGACAGGATTTCTTGTGATTGAGAGCTGGTTTGCAAATCTCTCCCTCGCTCTCGTTTAGCTGTTCTCTCGACACTGAGTCGACAGGGGAGGTCTTCTCCTCGATTGATAACAGAGTAGAATTATGTCCGAGATTAAGATGGATTCGTTCAGTGCTAACGTCCTCAAGATAGGGCAAAGTCATATGGTTTTCACCGTCAATAGTGCAGATCTCGCAGTTTAAGGCTTTGCTTCTGCTCAGGTATACCTGTCCAAAAGCTCCTTCCTCGCCCGTCATTGCCCAAATCGAATTTACCAATATCGAACGCCATGCCTTCGACTCATTGTTAACCTTAGTCAAAACTGGCTGAACTAGCACTTGTTTCGAATGAAGGAAGTATCCACTTGTGCGTTGAAGGATGAAATCGTACGACGATGATCAACAGGCGCTGAATTGATCAAACCCCTCGTCGACTACTTGATTCAGGAGAGTGGGTCCTGGACGTGACCGGTTATCTCTCGATTTCAGCATTGATGTGGATTCTGGGAAACTAATCTTCTCCCTGCCGCCCCACCCATCGGGCCAGCCCGATCACTCCAGTGAGGGTCTGATCTGCACCCGTTTCCTTGGATCAAGAACTAAATGGGCTCCTTTTCAAAGTAGTCACACATGCTGTCAATTCAATTTAGACTGGTTATATTACTGCCAAGAACGTCTCGACCTTGCTCGACTCGATTTCTGCTACCCAAAGCCACTCCGACTCACTCGCTGAATACATGATGCTGTGATTATGGCCCACAGCAATCAGACCTACTCAAGGCGTTGCGTCTACAGCACCTCGCATGCAGCAAATACAGCTTTACTAGTAAATAATCTCTCTCAAATTAGTTTCTATCTAACCTAAGTCATTCTAATTCGATTCGAGCAAATGCGTATCCCTGGACGACATTTTTGTCCTTTCGCTCACACAGCCATTGCGGTTTCAGTCAGCGATTTCAGATATTCCAAGTATTGTCTCACGTCCCCATTTTTGATGCCAGCCACCTTGTCTATGTTCTCAACCTCATGCATCAGCTCCTCATGGGTTTTGTCTAGTACGGACTTGGTATAGTCCAGACTACCAGCTTCCTTGATGAGCTCAACTACCCGAGCCTTCTTCTCGACAGTCAGACCTTCGTCATTTGTTCTCGATCGCATAATCTCGATAAGCTCGGTTCTGCCACTTTTCTCTTCCTGGTTGAGGGCATGGATGAGGGTGAGCGTGAAAGTACCCTGATCGAGATCATCCTTTTCCGAAAGCGAGATCTTGCCCAAAGCTGTGTCAGTAATATCCTGAAAATCGTTCTGGGTCTGGTAGTATCGACCAAGAACGGTGATGAAGTTGCTGATGTCTATGTCTTGGTTCTTCGTTGCCTCTGCCTGCATCATCCTTGCCGTCATTCGGAAAAGACTGCCCGTTTCTGTCATACGAGTTAGTCGGTCGGAAGCTATGGACATTTACTGAGATAGAATTTACTCTGCTCAAGCACCTTCAGGTGCACTGGAATGGTTGGTGGGGCGCAATTATACGTCTGGAAGAATTCGTGGGTGTGGCCAGTATAAAGGATCTTTAACTCATCTAGGCGTTGTCAGTCATGTGCTGTGCTATCCAGAATTCTGAATTGGATTTCCTCACCAAGTAGTGAGCGGCAAGCTTTCTCACTGAGATTCGAAGATGCTATTTCAGCAATTTTTGCATAGGTAACCAATGCTGTACTGATGGTGTGGCCGATTCCGAACACAAGATGAGTCGCAGGGGAGCCTCGTCTTTCAGTATCATTGTCCAAAACATCATCAATTCTGTGGAAGAAACGCCGAAAGTCAGTATTATTTCACCAGTATTTGGATCTTGGAATTTACAGGAGGGTAGTTTGATCCACGGTATGTACGATATACCGAATAATGGCAAGTTGAGTATCTGGAATATGGAACCACGCTTGGAGGCCATCCACTAACTGTAAAGATGGTAGATTAGTCTTATTTTACTGTACTTACGGCAACCCATTGGTTTAACCGGAAGAGAAATAGCATCATTGTGACAAATCAGACATTGGTATGGCATGACTTACCGGAACTAGGGTCTTGGGATTCGGAAGCGCGTCGAGATACTCATAAGGCGCATTGGTTATCTAAGCAATTAGGAGGGCTTGATTGATATGTAGGATGTATCAGTACTCACTTCATCTGAATGGGCGGCTACGAGAGCTACTGCCCGTTGCCAGTCGTAAGTGTATGGTTTGGTGCTCGCGCTTCCAGCAGTAGAACTCTTTTCGAACCGCTTCTCTTGTCTATGCGGACTGTTGGTGGAGAAATTTTGCTTAGCATTGCAATCCTTCAGAATAGCGGTGGGCGGAGCCGCATTTTTTTTCGTCCAAGTAGGACTTTGGCCGTTGTGGTAAGATCTGGATGCACTCAGACTACAGATCGAGCTTCGTGTAGTATGCGACTTTTGTTGCTTCCAGCAACGAAGCAGTTGTGAGCTCTGAGACTGACCCCTGTTGAACATGTTGGAGTTCTCGTGATTTGCGTATAGTTGAAAATCTTGTAAGTCTTAGTCGTTTGAATTTGTTCCTGCTGCGTGTACAACTCGGTTTACGGGGTGGCACAACGCTGGCCGGAGGAACGAGCTTGCTTTTGTACCTAGCTGGACACACTCACTATCCATCTGGTCGGAAATATGGAGAGTGGAACCAGCGAAAAAGCGGTCCGTCCTGCTTTGAGCAACTTGCTACGTCAGCTTATCATTCCACAATGCTTGGACAGATGCTGTACATATTTGGAGGAGCTACACCCTAGAGCATCTTTATGTTGATGTCGAGTCTTGATGTAAAACACTACTACAACTGGATGTGCCATGTACTGCCAGAAATGTCTCATACGCTAAGCAAGGAACATTGGCCAGTCAGATCAACATGATCCAGGCCACCACATACAGGCCGCATTTCTAGGCAATTCTGACACTCTATGTGACAAGAAGGAGTGAGCCGAGATAGGAAATATGATTGTCGTTCTGAATACGGAAGTTCATTTGTCTTACAGGGAATAGCTTTTTCTTCGCCTTGGTTTTGCATGGCGGAAACTTTTTCTTTTCACACTCTTACCTAAGTCAATGAAAGGCATCCTCCTTCTTTACTCCAATTTTATTCTCCTCGTGTTGTGTTTCCCATATCCGTTTTACAATCCACCAGCATATTTCGAAACCAACACTCTGCTATGACAATGGCACGGAACTCATGCAAAATCATCATTGTCGGCGGGAGTGTCGCCGGTCTAGCTTTGGCAAGTATGCTTGAGCAAGTCGGCATCGACTTCATCGTTCTCGAAGCTGGCAAAGAAATCCATCCGCAAGTTGGTGGAGGCATTTCGGTTCAGCCACAGATGGCTCGTATTCTAGATCAAATAGGATGCTGGTGAGTTCCCGTCTACAGGTCTGGCGCCGTTCAAGCCTCCATTTCCTACATCCTTGTTGGGGAAAACATTGCTAACGGAGAGATAAGTAAGTTGAGGACTAATAACTCTCCACGGGGTTACCCCTTTGCCAAATATGGGCGCCTTCTAACAAGTTTTGGAGCAAAGGGGACGCAATCCGAGATTTGATGGGTGATCGTGACAACCACGTACTCATTCGCGATCAACAAGGCAAAACCATATTTGAGTTTCATGGACTTGCAGATGAGCTCGAGAAAAGGTTTGCTTAGATGATTCTGTGATTGCAACGCGTCCGCTAACTTGCCTAGGCATGGTTACCCTGTAATCTTCGTCGACCGTCCAACGCTTCTCAGAAAACTCTACGAGAACATACGACATAAAGACAAGATCTTACTGCAGAAGCGATTAATTAGACTCGAACAAGGGGCGAATGGAGTTCGAGTAATTACACAGGACGAGTGCAGTTACGATGGGGACATTGTTGTAGGTGCAGACGGCATGAACAGTGCTGTACGAAAACATATGCACCGTCTCGCCAGCATTTCTTCCCCGGGGTACTTTGCTACGGATGAATATTCAAGTGAGTGGAACTATTGTCTATTCTCAGAACGAAGGACTGCAATTCAATTAACCTTTGGCTTTCCAGGTGTACCATGCGCCTACAAATGTATATGGGGCATTTCTCATCCAGTGAAAGGCGTCGAGCCAGGTAGTATCCATGTCATCATGGGGAAAAACCAGAGCTATTCAGTCTTCACAGGTCCTGGGAAACTCCATTGGCTTCTGTATGTCAGAAATCCTCAAATGATGTACGGAAAGGGGGTTCCAAGATATACCGTGGAAGATGAGCAACGTCTCGCTGAGCAGCATTTTGGAGACCGGATCAACGAATATACTACCTTCGGTGACATTTACAAAAGCAAAATTGTCTCGGGGCTTACCCCTCTACATGAATATCAGTGGAAAACGTGGCACTTTGAGCGGATCATGACTATTGGCGACGCTTGTCATAAGGTAAGTAATCTCACTCGTGGTCTTGTCACTGTTAAGACTCAATTTGTCTTACAAATTCATACTAGGTTCATCCACTAGGGGGCAGTGGTGGAGGAGCGGCCATCGAAGACGGAGCTGCTCTCTTGAATGCACTCCTCCCAGCGCTAGATCAGGCCCATCAACCCTTGTCGACTAAAGACTTCCAACGTATCTTTGCCCAGGCACAAAGTTCTCAAGAAAACCGTACAAAGCAACTTGTTCAAAGCGCTACCATGAAGCAAAGAGCCGACGCGATGGAAAGCATATTTGCACCGCTGACCGTTAGGTTTGTCATCCCTAACCTGACACACGATGAAGCATTGTCAATGGATACTGCAAGGGCGATCGCAGGAAAACACATTGAATCACTTCCAATGCCTCAGCGAGATCGATATATACCCTACAACGATGAATTACCAACCAAACCCCTCAACAAGGCGTCCATTATCAACTCTGGTTTTGCACTTGTGCAGTTGCTCCTCTTCTATCTAGCCTCCAGCACCACTAAATACGGCGCTACCACTTTAGGTAGAGTGGTTCCTGACCGATATCTTAACACCATCGCCGATTACTACGCCCCAACACACGGCACGTTGGTCGATGGGCTATCACATCCACGTTTTCCCGGAACGTCCTTCATTCCAATCATCTTGATTGGGATACTGGAAGGTCATCGTCGAGGAAACATTGGCTCGCTATGTTCATGGTACGTACTCAACACTTTGCAGTTCATCGAAAGCTACTGATCAAGAACCAGGCCAGCGACCCTGCTATTCATGGCAGCATATGTAGTGGCAGAGCCAGCCAAGATTCTTCCTGTATACTTTCTTCTCGCGATTTGGAACTCATCTAGGACTATATACAATTCGGTCATGGGAAGACCGGTGCCTATTTCGGTCGCCACTGCCATGATCCCTATGACTTGCGCTATCTACGCTGAGTACCCCGTCCTATCTTGCACGACACCCGCTACTCGACAAATAATTGAACGGTATGCGACAGAAATGACACCTTTCGTTCCACTCTGTATATTTGCTATCATACAACTCCTTGCCGCCGCAATAAAGCCATGGGTTCGGCCTGCTGTTGAGAAAGAGTACATGGTGGTATATTTCAACAAGGACTACCCTCCACTCACGATCTGGTATCGGCTCATCATCGTTCTCAGCTTCTTAGGACTTTTCTTCGGCCCTTCTTCTTCATACCATCAACACGGTGTGATAACTATCAGCATTGCCGCCCATTGCCTGCACAGCGCCTTGCAACTGCGTAACTTAGGCTACACAACAAACCGGCAAGTTGCAACTGCAATGGTCATGATTATACTAGGCACAACCGTCCTAGGACCAGTGACAACATACTTAGGGTTCTGGTATTGGAGGGAGAGTATCATCTACAGATTAAGTAAATAGACTTTTACAGATCTTCCGGCTTGGAAGCACATATCACAGTTTGGCAGGACTTCAGGAAGAACTAATGGGAACTCACGCTTATCGGAATGGTAAAAGACCAGTAACCTGAAATTTAGCAAGGTAGTAGAAAATGAAAAGAGACTAGACTATTCGAACACATATTCTTAGTAAACGAATTATGGATACACCGTCGGTGAAGAAGTAAACCTATGTGTAATGTGAAATATGCATCTGCTCGGTAACACACAAGATCTCTATTCCCTGAATGTTCAGCCACCTCCGATTAGCTTTAGGGCCCCCGGTAGACCGCTCCGTTCCCAGTCACACTAACACTTGTTCTGCATGTGATTTCGGACACCACAGGAAGTGTGGTGGGGGGTTGCGAGTAGATTGTATAGTGGGGAAGTGGGGGTGGAAATGACAGGGAGTTGGCTAAATACACCTCCCTGTGTACCAAGGAAGCTAGACCCACCCTCCCCATAGCCTTGTAATCTCACCTCTGTCACAATCACTGGGGTCCGATGGCGATGAGTGGAGCACACACTAGTGTTATGACTCCATCTTGTTGTATATAGGATTTTGGTTGCAGAGATAGGAAGGCAGATGGGAAGGTGTCTCGGGTTCTAAAACAGCGAGAATGATGTTCCTCGTCATTGCCTAGCCCCGGATGAGAGTTCAGTCTCGGATCTACCTCTTGAAGGATTGCGATGCAGGATAGACACTCGGAGGTTAACCAAGAAGAGAGAGTCGCATCGACGCCTGATGATAACATAGTGAATGGCCAGGTTGTCAGCCTGCAAAGACGGGAAGCAAAGGAAAGTAAGCCATGCAGAGATGGCACCAGTCACTTACATTAGTGCAGAGACATAAGCCAAACGATAGAGTGGTTTCCTTGGATTCTTCATGTAAGAAAACACCTAGCAGATTTGATCTAATTCTTTTTACAGAAAAAACCACGAAGTGACCCAATGTAGACCCAATACTCAAAGTAGTAATACCAAAACTAAAAAAGTTGTTTATATTCAAAGCCTTTTGTGAAGAAACCACTACTTGGTGTTAGGCCTAATTCTTGTGTCAGGGTAAGTCACACGATGGGATATGAATAGCTTCATAGCACTGGATTCTCTGACTCCTGTTGGTTGGAAAGTCCTTATGCCGATAAAGGACACTCTGGTTTGTGTAGAAACCTTGAGAAAGATTAGCACAGCATCTACGCCGGCTACCAAAGCACACAAAAGCTCGGGTACGAGAACGAGGGGGAAACACATACAATCAACTGAAAAATAAGAAGACAGTCGTCGAAAACGGACTTGTACCAGAGTGCATGATGGCTACAGACCCCAAACCAGATGATATTTTCAGCAGCAAAATGGCTCTCCCGCTGGCCATCGCTGGAGTCAGCGCCCATCTCCTCTACTGGATCCATGGCGAAAAGAGCATGAAGGCAGTTCGAACATGGCTCTGGTCACATGCCGCTGTCAACACCGTCCTGCTCTTTATTGCAATTCGATTAAGCACGTTGAGCATTTCGCATAGCCTGATTGCAGTATGCCTCCTGAACATCTACTTCTATGTTCCGCTCTTCACCTCGGTGGTTCTCTACCGCTTGGTTTTCCATCGATTGCGCTCTTTCCCTGGTCCAGTCTCTTTACGCATCTCAAAATTGGTGGCTGCGTATGCCAACATTGAGAAGAATCGAGATGTGCAAAGGATCTGGGCGCTGCACAAACGCTATGGGAATGTTATCCGCGTCGGTCCCCGAGAGTTAAGCGTCCTCGACGCAGCAGCTTTGCCCCTTATTTATGGAGCCTCCAGTCGCTGCATTCGCGGACCATGGTATGACAGAGAAAAAAGTGCCACTGGTCATGACAAACAAGAGTTTCAGCTCTTCCAGTTGCGAGATCCTGCGCAGCATGCGGAAAGGAAGAAGGCAGTATGGGACAAAGCATTCAACATCGGTAGTAAGTAGTCCTCTCTGGACACGACGCTTCTTGGAGTCTGACCAAATCGCACTTACATAGGTTTGAAGGATTATGAACCATCAGTCCACGCAACGTGTAAGGAATTCGTCTCAGCTTTGGCTCAGCATACCAACGAATCGCTCTCCGGACCAGAGGTAGCAAAACTTCTTGCATATGACCTAATGGGTACTGTTGGGTGGGGCCAAACTTTTCATAATTCCCAGAACTGGAAGCTGAATCCTGCCTTGGAATTTATTGATATTGTGACGGCTAACCAACAAATTGTATCCCAAGCTCCATGGGTTATGAACCTTCTCGTCAACCTCAGCAGCGATCATAGTTCGCGTTCGTACGCAACATGGATCAGAGAGAAAGTCATAGCGAAACGTCAGCAAGATACACCTGGGACGGATGCAATGAGCAAGATTATACATAATCGCCAAGCTTTGACCTTGAAGACTCTTTGTGACGAGGGGAAGCTGATGGTCATTGCTGGAGGGCAAGTTACTGTTCACACGCCATTGCAATGTAAAACTGCTAACAGATCTCTACAGGGATACTGTTTCCACGGTATTGGCATCGATAATCTTTCATTTGGCGCGGAATTCCAGGGTCCAGACCAAACTACAGGAGGAGCTTGACGCCGTAGGCGGATTGTCAAATGGCGATTTCGAATACCGGACCATCTCATCCCTCCCTTACCTAGACGCTGTAGTCCAAGAAGGCCTGCGGATTCAACCTCCAGTCCAAGGCGGCATTCAACGAGTAACACCGACAGATGGTCTCCGCCTTGATGACGGCACTTACATTCCTGGAGACACGATTATTAGTATCCCGACGCTTCCATTGCAACATGATCCTCGCTATTTTGCTCAGCCAGAAGAATACCTCCCAGAGCGTTGGACAGAGGAGCGGGAGAAGATTTTAGATCGTGCTGCGTTTATACCATTTTCCATGGGATCCTACATGTGCGTTGGGAGGGGCCTGGCGGTGATAGAGCTGAAAACTGCGTTATCCATGATATTCTCGGGATTTAGTGCCCGGCTGGCAGACGGTGAGGATGGAAGGAAGTTCTTCGAGGAGACAGAAGACTGTCAAATCACCCATTTAGGAGATTTTAAGGTCGTATTCTCTGAGAGGATTTAACATTAGAAGGCTTGGAGATGGGTCTCCGTCAACGTCGGAACTATATATAAGATCTTGTTTTCGCACATCAGATTTGTTACTATATAAATCTAAGTAAATCGTGTCTTTGATTTAAAGAAGTGATTGTATGTCGGACTCTCAATTCCAAATACATTGAAAATATTCATGCCTCGAAGTATGGTGCCCTCTCATCGGACTTAAAGGCTTACAGCACGTGTATGGGTGCGTCGTGTGCTTACTCAGCTGGCCTTAAGCGCTCTTGTATCATAGCTTAGGCTTGCGCAAGTGTGCTCCAAGCAACTAACCTCCAAGATTGCGAATGAAGCAGTTGTTTATCTAATCGCATCGCATACACCAACTGCGTTCATATCCAAACAAGCTGTTGAAAATACATTTACCGATTTCCAATAGCTGAAGACTGCGCGACTACCGAGAAAGCGCGGAAGACAGCTTGCTGTTACGTTACGAGATTCACACGAGGCTATCAAAGGACAATGTCTGAGGAACGACTCTGGAAGTTCCGAAAGCCGGAATGGATGAATAGCGCGACGGCGAAGGGCGCTGGTGTATACACTGCAGGTGCACTGGTAAGAATATCCCCGAGTCGATGTCTGGAGCCAGTCTGCGATGACGGTGCTTGGAACATGCAAATAGACGCTCTAAAAGTACGCATGCTAACATCGCTCATTGAACAGTTCTCTCTCTCCTTCTTCATCCTCCTCGATGCGGCTCTCTGGTCCCACTCGGCGCTCAACGGCTCCGATCCTCCAATCCACATCACATTCATCGACTGGCTGCCACTCATATTCTCATCCCTCGGAATGCTGATTATCAATTCCATTGAGAAAAGCCGCCTCTCCGCAGACTCGTTCTCATATAGCGGAAGCGGCGTCGCCTGGAAGGCGCGAGTGGTGTTGTTCTTGGGCTTTGCTAGTTTGGCGGGTGGTATGGCTGGTGGTGTTACTGTGTTGGTTCTGAAATACGTGGTTCCAGGAGCTCAGTGGCCTACGTTGGGTATGGGAATCGCAAATGTGGGCGCCAATGCTGGGGTTATGTTGAGGTGAGTTTAAGATGCTACGGCTGAGAGCAAGTGCGGATGGGGATGCGGTAGGATTGATGCTAATTTGGCTATAGCTCGGTTGTTCTATGGATCTCGCAGAACATCGAGGACGAATACTCCTACAACTTAGCACTTTAAGATAGTGCAATCGAGACAGGAGCATAGCGATGCGCTTGTGCGAGTTGGAGGGATTGGTGGAGTGGTAGCGACTTTAGGTGACGATACTACGATATGCGAACATTCAGAATGGATATAGGTGGATGGGACGCACGTTAGGGACGGTTGGAAGGCTTTCGGGGGCTTTATCTGTAGTATAGTGAATCGGTACATGCGAGCGATATTGGGAGTCTGCCATGGGTCAATTTGAATTTGTGTTATGGCGTACGATCTCTGGGGCTCTACTTGAAAATGCTCAATGATGCAACGTGAAACGGCCGGCGGAATACTCTGAACATCGACAAATCATCATGCTGTTGATATATAAGTCACATCCACCAGTTTTGAGCCAGTACCGGCAGACGTTACCATTACCATTTCATCGAACAAATCCATCTCAAACTTAAGGGTCTCTACATGTTGCCTTGCTTGAACCATGCCGAGGACCTTCTCGGACCTGGAACCGGATCGGATCATCCCCGGAGAAATGACGGCACCCAAGAGCCGTTGGACCCCATCAAAAAAATGTCCAGCATCCGCATTCGACTTACTAAAGTTGCTAGTTAATGCTATACAGCGCACTTCCAATTGAACACTTCTCCTTTATGATTTGATTTCAAACATTCTTTCAATGGTTGTATTCTTATAAATTTTTGATTCATCACGAGGGGTTTGCTCTTAGATTGAGGTTGAAATGGTCAAAACTATAGATCCGAAGCCTGCGCCGGGCAGCTACTCTTCGTTGGCTGCTCAATATGCTCGAGCTAAAGCGCGACAAGCAGAGGAAGAGAGGGAAAAGAAGGAAGGAAAGAAGAAGGTCGTGCCCGAGGTGCCAAAGAAGGATAATAGAGATGAACTGAATGAGATGAAGAGAGGTAGCTTCAGGAGATCTTGGTGGGGAGTTATGGGTTGGTGGACTTGGGTTTTGTGAGTATACTGGCTGGAGACAACTGCTGCCCATGGGAGCTTGTGCTAATGATTGTAACTACTAGATTCATGCACGCGGCGGGAGTATACTTCTTCACCAAAGGATTCCTACTTACACGCTTGGTCTTGGAGGAAACTTCGATATGCAGCGAACCACCTATTTCGAGAAGTGTAGAATACAAGGGCTCTGGCACACCAGAAGCGGGATGTTGGCATCCTCGGACATTTGATCGAGCTGTTGTTGTTATTATCGACGCCTTACGATACGATTTCACAGTCCCATTTTCCGGCTCGGAGTCTCAGCCTCCGCAAGCATTCCACAATGCCCTACCGTTCTTGTACGAAACTGCGACCCAGCAGCCGCAGAACGCGTTTCTGTTGCCTTTCATTGCGGATCCGCCTACGACTACACTGCAGAGACTGAAGGGATTGACGACTGGTACACTGCCGACGTTTGTGGATGCTGGATCGAATTTTGCGGGTACGGCAATCGACGAAGATAATTTGTTGGGACAGCTGAAAACTGCTGGGAGGAAAATCGTGCATTTGGGTGATGATACATGGACAGCGCTATTTCCGGGATATTTTGAGGCAAATATAAGTCATGCTTATGATTCTCTTAACGTTTGGGATCTACACACTGTCGATAATGGGGTTACGGAACACATTATGCCACTCCTTGCGCGAGAGAAGAAGAATGACTGGGATGTTATGTTCGCACACTATTTAGGTGTCGATCATGCAGGCCATAGATATGGACCTAACCATCCCGCTATGACGAGCAAGTTGCAGCAAATGGATGGTGTTGTGAGGGAATTGGTGCAGAAGCTGGACGACAATACTTTGTTGGTGATAATGGGTGATCACGGCATGGACGGAAAAGGCGACCACGGCGGAGAAAGTGACGATGAAGTCGAGGCCGCCTTGTGGATGTACTCCAAGAAAGGGATATTCGGACGCACTGATCCTGCTTTTGTTACACCCCCGCAGAATGCCAAGATCAGGCCTGTCAATCAGATTGATCTGGTACCAACTCTTGCTCTATTGCTTGGACTTCCCATTCCATTCAATAACCTTGGTCGCCCAATTGAAGAGGCTTTTGCTGGCAAGAAGGGAAATGCTTGGGACACCTTGGCAAGTGTAGCGAGAATGACAGCTGCTGGTATCAAGAGATATCAAGCTTCGTATTTCGCCGCTAGAGGTATCGATGAAAGCACCATCGATGGGTCACCATACACTCTCTGGACTAAAGCCGAACAAGCTTCGACCTCAAGATTGACAAAATCAGCGGATGTATATCATGCATATTCAGAATTTCAAGGAGAGACACTAAGAATCTGCCGAGACCTATGGGCACGATTCGATGTTCCAAGCATGATTTTGGGAATCACAATCCTAGCTGGTGGAGTCTTGGCCCTACTGCTTTACGCCAACAGTAATGCGGAAGACAGAAATGCGGCGGAAGACCAGGACTTGGATGAGGCCGAAGCGAAGCTAGAGCTTGAAGCTATCCGAAAAGGGGAGAAGGCAGTTGGGGAAGTTGAAGTCAACGCTGGCCTTCTTTCTTGGACGTACATTTCCACACTTGTAGGTGCGACCGTCGCAGCAGGTCTTTGGACTATGCGTGCGGAACTTTCGGAGTCTTTGAGTGAGACACATATCGTCGATTTTGCTACAGCAGGTGCGGCTGTTGGTGGGTTGCTTGGGGCTCTCAAATCGCTTTTGAAATTGGGCAACCCTCTTCCGACAACGTTGTGGGGCTGGATGGCAGTCATCTTCACTCTCAGCCAGTCCATTGGCTTTGCATCCAATTCCTACACTATCTGGGAAGATTCGATCCTGCTGTTCTTCATCTCGACTTTTGGAGTTGCTGGAGTTGCCTCGTCACTTCGACAAGCAAATAAGAGAGACCGCACATTGGGCGTGTATCACTCTCTTGTGTTTATTGGACTCGCCTGGGTGGCCTCCTTCTCTAAGTTGTGCCGAGAGGAGCAGATGCCATACTGCAAATCTACTTATTACGCATCCGCGACCTCTTCCACATCTGCGCCTTGGCAACTACTGATTCCTTTTACCATGGCATTCGTTTTACCCAGTTTTATCAAGTCTTACTATGCCAGCAGTCTTTCTTATGAAGGGTTTGCACCAGCTTGGATTGGGTTTGCCTTCAGACTGGGCCTCTTCCTTATCTCCATTTTCTGGGCCTTGGATGCCGCGGATGACGGAAATTGGTTCCCAAATATCTATGAAGGTCTGCTCAAGAACATCCGAGTGCCGATTGCTCAAACAGTCTTCGCCATGGCCGTTGGTGCAGGAACGATAGGGTTGAACTACGCACCACCGTGCATTTCTATTGGCACAGTATCGCTTGGGGACTTCGCTCCCGTCAATGCTCAATATAGAGGAGCAACCCGCGTTATGATTCTTGGATACGGAAATAGCCACGGTGCCAGATATTTCCTTCTTGTGGTCAACGTCCTCCTTGCAGTCCTCATGATCCAGAAGCCTATGGGATTCGGCGCTATATCACTCATGTCCCTGCAGATCCTCTCACTAGTCGAATTCCTCGACCTCAACTCCCTCACCCACTCCCCCATCGGCCCCATCATGCTCGCCCTCCTCGGCTCCTTCCACTTCTTCAAAACCGGCCACCAAGCCACCCTCTCCGCCATTCAGTGGGAATCCGCTTTCATCCCTCTCCACACCATCCGCTACCCATGGTCGCCCTTATTTGTCGCGCTTAATTCCTTCGGCCCGCAGATCCTCGCTGCGTCCGCGGTTCCGCTCGTCGTGTTCTGGAAACAGAAACCGAAGAAGAGGGGTCTGTTGAAGGCGGTTGCGGCGGCGCTGGCGTGGCATGTGCTGTATTATGCTGTTGTCGGGCTGGCGACGACTATGTGGGCGGGTTGGTTGAGGAGACATCTTATGCTTTATAGGGTTTTCAGCCCGAAATTCATGACGGCGGCGGCGGCGCTGGGGGTGGTGGAGTTGGTTGGGATCTTAGTGGTGCTTTTGGGGGTGAGGGGGAATATTACGAGTGTTGGGAATGTCTTTGGGTGGCCGTGAGGGTTGGTGGAACAAGGGACACAATGTTGGACAATATATAGGAGATGAGATAGCTGTTTGGGCAGCGTTGAGTGGTGAGCCGGAACGGGGGGGAGGGTGTAGTCCTGAGCTCATGCTTGGGAGATTGTGTGTATTTTTGCATAGCATGGCGTAGCGCAAGGGTTTGGAATATTGATGAGGAGGTAATGCAGTCAATGTGCAATGATTATTTTCAATTTCCTGAATATTTTATAGCAAGCTATTGTCGCAGTGGTGGATGCAATTAAGGCTTCACATTACTATCAAGTTTAAATGATCTTGTGTAGCCATCTGGAGCAATGTGACAAAGCTCAACCAGGCGTCCATGTCCCTGTGCCATTTACTTCGCGACACCTATACGGAAATCGAAACTGCCGGGTTTTCCTTGGAGTATGTGCAAGTGCATGTGCTGCTACGGGATCTTTCTCAGATCTTATATTCATATACAATATTACCTCACTCCTCATCAACTAACCAGCTACGCTACACTACACCAGGCATCTAATACCTGCCCTCCCAACCTTCTGTTAACCATAACCCCACAAACTCACTCCGGCACATACCTCCCCACCTCCGCCCAAAACCTACATCTCTCCCCCCTCCCATCCTCCCACGAAAACGCATCCACCACCTCCAAATCCGCCTTCAACCCCGGCCCCGCCGCCTGCGTCACATTAAAACTCCAACCTCCCGCACTCGTGAACAGAACCTGCGTTTCATGACCCCCTGTTACATTGAGCTTGAGCATTCTGTAATCCTCCTCGCTATTTCCCGTCCCCGTCCTCCACAAAGGCCACACCCCCGTCTCCGCCGCGCGATACTCGTCGCTTGTTTCCGTGCCGTTTCCCACGCTGATGATGCTGGCTATCGCATCCGCAGACAACCTCGGATCATCGTTTATAATAAAACTCCCCCAGATTCTCTGCACAGCGGCGCTGAACCCTGCGGATAGCGTTCCCTGCCCTAATGCTTCCCTGTTGCCGGCTAGATACGCATCGTAGTCTGCGCCGTGCTGCGCGGGGGGTACGTCGTATTCGTATTTCCATGCTTGGCCGGAGGGGAGCAGAGAGAATGCTGTGGCGCTCCAGTACGAGGGGCATACGAATGTCGTTTCGGCGTAGAGGTTGTTGGCGCGTTGTTGTTGGCCGGTGGCGAAGATGGATTGGTTGAGGGCGGAGGGGCCGCGGTTGCCGAGGGTGCTGAAGCGTGGGCCTGGAGTAGTGGGAGGGATGGAGTAGAGGGTGCGGAGGGCGGTGAGGGTGGAGGGGGGCATGAGGGGGAAGAGGGTGCTTGTGTAGGTGTCGAACGCGAGGGAGGTGGTTATGTTTTGTGGGACAAAGATGGGTCCTTCGTTTGCGTTGTTCTGTGAGATGTGAGTTCGTTGGATGTACAAATGGAATGGAAGAACATACACCAGATAATATCCTCAGCCCATTTACCCTGCCAGCCAAAAGCTGTTCACTAGGTCTTGATACCAGAAACTCCCCATCAGTCACAGGCAAGAATCCCCACTGTCCATACTCTCCACTCGCAGAAACATACGCACTAGCATTCTGCAATGTAACTGTATCCTTCCCCACTAAACACTCAAATACACTCCCATTCCCTTTTCCCCCACACCCCACCGCCCCCACAAACTTCCTCCATCCCTCCTCTGGCATCAGTCCATCATAATCATACTGCATTGGCAGATACGGACTAGCCACAATTGCATTATTCCACAGGTTAGTTCCAACCGTCCCATTATACGCCATTGCCATCAACATAACCGCACCCCCACCAGCCGACTCCCCCGCGATCGTCACACGGCTTGGATCGCCCCCGAATTTTGAGATGTGTGTTTGCGTCCATTCGAGCGCAAAATACATGTCATGGAGCCCGGCATTGGGGATTCCACCAGATGAGACCAAGGAGGACGAGGAGAGGAAACCGAATGCGCCGAGGCGGTATTGGATTACGACTACGATGAAGCGATGGGAGTTGGTTAGGAGGAGGGGAGAAAAGTCGAAGTTGCCTTGACCAGTGCCGTAGCCGCCACCATCTGGGAGAACGGGTTTGGGTTAGTTGAATGTGAGGAAGATCTGGTGTCAATATAGATGAAGGGGGGATATGAGCGACGTACGAATCCAGAACATAACGGGGAGATTAGTGGCATTTGGAGGGGCCCACACGCTCAGATATAGACAGTCTTCGGTCCCAAGACCAGATCTAGTGAAATTGTAACTTGATGCCCTAGGTCCGTCAGCTTGTGATTCTGCAGTGGTTAAGGTGGATGAAAATACAGCGGTGCATCGCCACTTTGCGGACATCTCGGAGGATATGCGGTTGTTAGAGAAGTCAAGGTTCTGTTGGTGGCTGGTGTTTGAGGTTTTTGCCAACGTAGATTTCCGGTTGGGGGTGCCGCATAGCGAATTCTGCTGCCTGTTAGGACTTTTTCCTATGGATAGCAGTTTGGTGTATATACCCTTTGAAGATGTTGAGTTGGGAGGTGGTGTTGTAGTATCCTTTATAAACGCCATATCCAAGATCGACAACTAAGGATGATGCATTGCTACTTTGTCGTGTCTCGTGCTGGAAGACTGGGGTACCTATGACTCTGGAGCAAGAAAGCAGTACTATGCTAAGTTTCAAGATAAGTAGATGGATGGACACCATTTCTGAACAGGAGACGAAGCAACAGCACCACCTACGAATATGTATGGTAGTCGAAGAAGACAAAAACATGAATATAGCATCGTATATGCTCTTTATATTTCCCATGTATATGACTAGTATCGATTCCTTCCGTCCGATATGCAAAACAGCAAGAAGCTAAAAGACTGCAGCAACGATTTTGACGATTTCATTGCTCGAGAAAAATGAAAGAGCTTCTGGAATGATGCAATGCCGGAAAATAAGTCCTTCTGGGAAAGATTCGGGCTTGTATACGCCGAGGAATTGGGGCAGGCAGGGCAGGCTACTGCAGGTCCCCAGTAAATGCGGGGTACACAGGAAGCGACTCGTCTCGACCACGGCACACTCAGTGAGGCCGACCAGCTTTCTCTAATCCGTCTTTTGCTATGTCCATGAGTTGAAAGTCAGCGGCCCAGTGCTGCCACGATTGACACGGGACACGTCAGATATTCAATGTTGCTGGTGACCTTGCCAACATGTTTAATTAATTCTTCGAGCTCTTGTCCTTCTGCCGCTAGTGTCTTCCTGTTGTATGAATGAAGCGGTTTTCGAAGCTGGAGGATTGTATGCGAAGTATCCTGTGTTCCCCAAGTAACGTTTCTAACCCATGAATATGAAAGCAGTCTTTGACTGTTACATGTCAGCCGCGTATCGGCTTGCTTTCGGTCTTGGCACGATCAAATTGGGAAGGCACGGCGATACAGAGAATGTGAGAAGACGCGCCTTCTATACCAAGAGCTTCGTAAGGACTACTTCTATCAGCGGTGTTTTGGAATCATCTTACTTGCACTTACTCTTGGTGTGTGAGCTTTATTGGAGTCATAAAGCACCTGCTAGTATCACCACGCAGTCTCCAAACTTTTGATAGCCTTCCATTGATGAAGGCGCAAAGACCGGTCGTAGGAGCTGCCCGGGGAGCATCATACAGGTGAAAAGATCTCATACCGAGGCTGCGGAGGAACTCTATCGCATCAGTGTCGAGGGTACCATTCTCAGCTAAAGCGCCGGTAAGGAGGACTTGCACAAGAAACTCTGACTGGAAACATGTATGACGGTGGCGAGAGAGGTGCGGCAGTCGGTCATGGCTAATATTTCTGTCGGAAGCAAGTAAATTTCGGTTACACCGATCTGAGACTGGCATAGCTGAAAAGAACAGCTACAAATCTTAAACCCCCGATGCTGAGTCTATGGTATTGAGTATGCGAAAAAGTAAGTCGATTTAAGCTGTGTATTATCACAGAGCCTGAGATAGGATCATTCTATCTCACAGATATCGTGTCCATGGCTGAGTTTTCCAAAGTAAGTGACGCGGTGTTAGAAAAAGATTGGTTAGAACTACTTAACTCTGAGCTAGTTTTGCTACCTGAAAACACGCTTGCAGCGGAATTGAGAGCCATCGTGTATGCTTGCTAGAACCTCACAAGTTAGAAACCAAGTCGACGGCGGCAACGGAGATTTAGCATGAAGCGGTACGATATTCAAGGGTGGCTTTCCGTATTTTCCGCAAACGTAAGTAAGTGAGGGAGATGGTCCCCGAGACTAGCTAGAAACACTTCACAAGAGTGACAAGACTGCGTCTTACAAACGCATAATCATCCTTTCGCCCACGTTGTCATAAAAGAATAACTCAAGATCAGGTTAGAAGCAAGCACTCGCTAGTTCCTGCCGAACGAGAGAATTCTTTTGAATCATCTTTGAAAGATTCAGACCATGCCACTCTCGAATCAAACCCGTTTCATTTCTAATTGGTTGCAAGATTAGCAAAAGTATCATCTTACTTCGAACTTCTAGTCTTTTACGCATCGCGCTCTTTACGTGCAGGAGACGGACGGATCTCAGCTAACCTTGCTGCAAGAACTATGAAACAAGCGCGATTTGATTCTTCGAATAAGGTGATTGCTCGCCGACTTGATGGCTTGTATTCTATCCAGATAGATGACAGATACGCTCTCACACAATCTGGAGTGCCATAAGATTTATCCAGGGCAAGTTAAATTGGAAGGAATATCTAGAATACAAAATACATATCGAATCCAGTCCCCAACTCAACCGATCATATAGATACTTGTAGCGTAAACTTAGGCGGCAACACTCGCAGTGCCTGACAAGCGGGACTGAAAAATCAAGTGGGAGAATGATACTTGGCGCAAATTATCACATCATGAACCTGGAGACGAGTTGGAGACTTGGAGTAAAAGCCCCAGGTTTTGCGACAGCACCATTCACTTGAAGGCCACTGAAACCTGTTGGTATATTAGCCAGGGACTGGGCCAGCTTCATTGACTTGTTATGCGGAGAAGCTGCCCAGGAATAAGGTATTTGGCGTGCGAAGCCTGGAGTTTACGTGCGGAGACGATTGACCGGATGCTCATCAACATTCTCTCGGGCAGAAAGAAGAGGCCGGTCTGGCAGAATGAGTCGGGGCTGAGTACTGTTGTCGAACGAAAGTCCTAAATAATATAAGACAATGTAATGTTTTCATTGTCCTAATCTCCTTCAGATGTTGTGGCCGGCCTGCTTTTTCTGCCCTGTAGAGACATTGAATGTTTTCATTGTCCAAATTTCCTCTGGGTGTTGTGGTCGACCTGTTGTTTCTGCACTGTAGAGACATTGTACCAACCTCAATAGTCAGCAGGACCACAGACAATCACACAGGAGCATCATTATGGATGTGGTGATATAAAGTATTGACCATAAGACCGTAGCGTTCGACCTGGAGATTTCCAAAAGCAACATATCTCATCGCCAAGGATTGACAACTCCAAGCGGGAATTAGTTGGGTGTCTAAAACAGCCTGAGACAATCACATTTCGAAGATTATGAGAAGTCCGAGAAGGCATATATCGTCTCTGAGATTACTACAAGTAACTTCCTAGTGCTTTTTCTAAACTAAGTTCTCATTTCCATCATTTGGTATCTCTGATGCGCTGTCTACCTTCTGCAAGAATTCGTCAACATGATTAATCACGTTATGATCCTCTACACACGGTTCAGAATCGCTTCTTGAACATGGGACAGTCTTCTCCGAACCAATGAGTGTTGACGTCGCATCTGTTGCACATCTTGTGAGGACATTTATCTAAAGTGTGAGCAATGGTATCACACTTCTTGCAAAATGGTTCTTTGCAGTAACGCTTCGAATGGCCTTTCTTTAGACATCGGCGACACGTCCTATGAACAGTACGTTCTTCTGGGATAAAATCAGGTCTAGTGATAGCATCAGTGCATTCGCTGTAAGAATGACCGAGCGCCATACCTAGGTCGAAAGTTAGAAGGGATATCATGGCTTATGGTGTAGATGGTACTTACAGTTGTGACAGAGCTCACCGAGACTAGGATCCAGTGGACATTCTGATGTTGTATGACCAGTCTCCCGACATCTGTTGCAGTCATTGATGTTGCGAAGGGGGAGTTCACGGAGTCTATTCTCTTGGAATGCGAAGCCTGCGAGTAAACAGATGATGTTCCCGGTACCCTTGATCTTTTCGGCACGAGAAGCACCATATGTTTGTGGAGAAATGGCCTTCTCAGAGGAAAGGATAATGCATCCATGCTTATGACGAGTGAGCGCCACTAAAGCGTTCTTCGCATCGTCAGAAAACTTAGTAGAACCGTGCGCGTTAGTGAAGCCCAAGATGGTGACGTTTCGACCGATGCCTTGAACTTTTGCGAAGGTGTTGCATACCACGCGGTCATCCTTCAGGCCCTCAACAAGAAGACTGGTTTGTTGTACTTGAGCTTTGTACGGAGACAATATCTCAATGCTAAACTTCTTCTTGTCAAACTCTCGTTTAGAATTGTCGAGATAGTGGACAAGGCGGCGAGCGATACCAACAGCAGCATGCTGATGGTGAACATTGAAGGTGGAGGTTCCAATATCTTGCTTGGATGAACGGCTATCAACGGTATAGAAATGTAACCAGTTGTCAGGGCCATGGACGCCATATTCATCAGCCAAGAAATCATTGAACATGTGATATTCTTCCGGCCTGGATTGGGTGGTAGTGCCATCTTCCAAGGAACAATCATAAAAAGATGCCGGCAAATAAGCAGTTAGACTTGGAGTGTGCATACGGTGCTGTTCCATGAAGTATGTCTGACTCTGAGTAACTTCGTTTGCGATGGTCAAAGCAGAACGCTTTCCATGATGAGAGAATGGGTTCCAAAAGTCCATATTCTTGTGAGTAGCAAAATAGACACCCTTCTTAAGTCAGAAAGTCAGAATTCAGTATAATAGGAACAACTGAGGATACATACTTGTTGGGAAGAGTCTCCATCCAGGACCCAGGTAACAGGATCATACGCACCAACAAGACCCAGAAATGCAGCTTGCCCAACCTTGCCAGCTTCATCAATGATCCCAAACTTGATAAGAGGGGCGACCATCTCAATGAATCTAGGTCTCAAAGCTGTTGCAATAGTACAGACCAGAGCATCGGCCTTCTCGATACAGTGAAGCGCAAGTTGGGATAACAGCATGTTGAGCTCTACTTGATTGGCAGCGGCGAGTCCAGGATTTTTTTTCATGTCTTCGAGAATGCTTAGAATTCTATAACATCCTGTCGCGTCTTCTCCAGCGTCCTCTCCAGCGTCCTCTCCAGCGTCCTTTATCTCTGACCACATGAACTCACTCAGAGTGAGGTTCCTGATTGCCGGAGTACGTCGTTTATCTCCCAGTCGACGTTGCTCGTTGGTTCTATGAGCTAAATCATAGAGATGTCTCTCGGCCTCGCCGATAAAGTTTTTGATAATCTCATCAGACTCCTGGAAATTGTTGTGGAAAACAAGCGGAATAACTTTGGACTTGACAAGCTCAATTTCAGCTTTCTGTGGGAGCAGTCTGATAACGATACGAGGTTCGGATGATTTCGAGAGAATATCTACCAGCCCACTTGCTGCAGAGTCGACTCCAAGATTGGTTTCGACAGTGCACAAGACCTTGTGAGATGTTTCGGGATTCTCGATAGCACAGGCTGCGGCGATAAGAGCCACCGTAGTCTTCGCCGAAGCAACACACCCATTGACAACAACAAGGCCACGATCAGAACGAAGCTCTTGGAACAACTTTAGCTGATATGGAGCAAGATGACCGGTAAGCTTTTGCCAATCTGGGGTAAAAACTTGACCAACGGTACCAAACAAAGGACGATCATGAAACTCCAAATTAGGATCTCTGGTCACCAAATACTCACTCAAGTGAGCTTTCACAGACACCAAATTCTGTTCTGGGGGGTACACGGTTTCTGCAAACCGGGTAACGCCAGCAACCACTAGAAATGTTAGCAGGGGGAATTCAATTGTTAGATACTTGCGATTAGGACATGACTTACAGTCTTTATACCCTTGCTCCGAGTAATGTGGTCTCATGAGGACTTTGTGTGCAACAGCCATTTTCTGCTCTTCCTGAAGACGACCGATATAACGGAATTTAGTGCTGTAAGTCGGGATGATGGTGTTGACACGCGGCTTTTTGTCCTTTGGACCTCTCCAACGAGGGTCAAGCGGACGCTGGATAACAAGTTCGATGTCAACATCATTGACACGAACGACTTGACCACGCCAGCAACGAGCCATCTCTTTGTCACTCTGTTCTTGCTTTGCTTTAGCTTCATCGGCGATTTCCTGAGCACTCTTTCTCGGATTGACAATTTCATTTCCGTTGCCTGAAACATCATCTTCTGGCTCTAGAAGCTACCAGCCATCTCCTTCAACGCCTTCATGCTTTGGACACTCTGGTATTTCGAACGAGAAAAGGTCCAATTGCACCCATGAGCCGACATCGGGGATATCGCGATGTGCCTTTGAAAGAGTGACATGGCAGTGATATTGCTTGGGGAGGTCATTATCGCCATCATGTTCCTTGAAAGATGTGCCGGGCAATGCTGCAAATGTGGCTTTCAGGGTATCATCGTGCCACTCGGCAGCAGCGGCTCGCGCGTAGTCGTTCTCACCCACAATAGCATAAACGACATGGACTTTCATGTCGAGTACGTCCTGGTATGCTTGCTTTGGGTTCAGAACTAGACCTTCGGTACTCAACGGAGGCCTGGTGGTTGGAGCGTGGATGTTGCCAACCCCCAGCTGCAGTTTGTTTGGACTGTCACGAATCCAAGCTCTGAGCGGATCAAGAGTACGGTCTCTTTGCCATGCATTTGCCATTTTAGAGACAAGCATCCGCTGCTGCACATGCTCGTTGCCAATGATGAAGGTGAAGTGATGATGTTGACCGAGCTTGTTGGTTTCATTGACTTTGGACATGAAGTCACGCAGCATATCTCCCGCAGCAGGAACAAAGGTGTCCGGAACTTGGACCTCTGTGAACTGAACATTGGATGCATCGATCTTCAAAAATGCCAGCTCCTCAAGATCGAGCTTCATGTTTTCGGGAAGAGCAGCCTTGACAAATTCGGGAACAGTGTTTTCGGAAGCAGCAGTCCATTCCATGTCCACAATGCTCTGGGTGGGAATAATTGTACGCAATGTAAACATTCGTGGAAGAGCCAAAGGGGATGTGGGCTTAAGAAAAACCAAATGAAAGATTGTCACTGTCTGTTGTTAATCACTGTGCCTTTTTTCGGACGATCTAACTGCAGATTGACTTACGGTCTGACCTCAGTGAGGTTTCCTGGCAGTTGAATGCAAGTTTTTCGCCCGCACATGCTTTTCCGTCATAGCCAGCGAGATTGGCGTGTGCAATAAGACCAACGGGATAGTCGTTGTAGAAGCCTGGTACAGATCGATCAGTATGCTGCACAAAGAAGCTATTGCTTGGAGAATTGTTTGACTTACAGAATGATCCCTCTTGCCGGGGGATTTGTCTGACCGGTCTAATGATCTTTTTAGGAGCCGCAGCATTGACTGGTCCACCATCCCAATCAACGCCATCCTTGTTTTGGACGTCAACTTCTTCTTGAACGGCAGCTTTTTGAACGGCAGCTTCTTGAATGGCTTCTTCTTGGACGGTGGTTTCTTCTTGGACGGTGGTTTCTTCTTGGACGGTGGTTTCTTCTTGGACGGTGGTTTCTTCTTGGACAGTAACTTCTCCTTGCGATAAGCTACCTTGAACGGCATCAATTGCAAGAGATTCTTGACTTTCTGAATTGATTGATTGGGCCATTGCGTCCGTAGATCGACCAGACCACGCGTGGCGAAAACTGAAGTTGAAGAAACGCATGTTGAAGAAACGCATGTTGAAGAAACGCGTGGATACGGAGGTTTAAGAAAAGTAATGGGTATCTTGAAAGTGTTGTATCGAAATGGTGTTATTGGGATTGAGTTGATTTTCGATCGAAAAGGGTGGATGGAAGGTGAGGAAAGATGAAGATTTTCGATTGTGGGAATTGGGAAAAGGTATTGTGGTAGAGAAAATCACGCTACTGGTTACCTGAAGGACTTTTGGATAGGTAGCGAGAAGGTATATGAAAAGCGGCGAGTGAATTAGAATGAGCTGAGCCTGAAGAAGAAGAAGAAGATGGAATTTTAAGAACAAGTGAGAGGAGTAAGATGAGAGGGCGAGGATGGTTGAAATCCAGCAATTTTGCTTGCCTAAATCTAGTCCGATACCAGGAGGCGTTCGTGGGCGACTTCCACTAAATACTGGTAAAGAAATTGGAGTAGGTGTCGCCGGTAGGAGGGTGATGGAGAGTTCGATCTAGGTCAGCTGTTCCTCTCAGTCAGTTAGCCAGATAAAGAAAATATGCTGGAACAGTTCTTACATTAACAAGAGTTGATAAACGGTCAAAGATCGAGAGATTCAGTGAGGGGAATCCGTAATGAGGATATTAATTTTAACGACGCCTGAAGATTTGAAAGATGAGAGGTGTTCTGTGATATATATTTCGATCGGGCAAATGATTGTCCGGCTGGCTGTCTGGTCTCCACAGCAGCCAGTGGCCCAGTTCAAAGGAGAGGTGTCCGGGACATTCACTATTGGTGTTAATTTGCTATTGCACCGGTAGGGTTGCACTAAACAGCATGTCGAAACTTCGCACATAGCTCTAGTCACACTTCATTGTGCATGTTGCCCTGCTCCTTGTTGCAACCTGTGAAATCAGAGTGTAAGGCCACACTTGGATTAAAGAAATTGTGCTTTTTATGGCTGCTTCTCATACTCTTCCATTGGCTCAGCATCCCTGTCCATGCAGCTGTTGATTTTCTCTACCACCTCGCCCATACTTTCCGATTCCTCTTTATCCTTCTCTACTTCCTCATCACTGACTCCTTCATCCTCCTCTGCCCAATCCTTTTCAAACTGTTCTGCCTCATGTTCATCAAAAGCACCTGCCGTCCTCAGAGCAGACGCTTCCAGAGCTTGTCTCAACCAATCGACATCATACCTGCCATAGGCTCCATTTTCTTTAAACGCAGCAGCAGTCGTAGCAAGCTCTTCGCTCGTCATGTAGTCAAATGCATATATTTCGCTTTCGTCCTCGCCTGTGACAGTTTCTTTGGTCCGTGGATGCAAAAGAATGCCCTGTCCATAATAAGTGATGAGCTTGTAATGATATGACCGGACCGACCTTGATATTCGCAGTTTCCTTGAAAATTGGCGATTTGATATCAGAAAGTAATGCATCAACATCGTCAAACATATCTGCTTTTCCCTTCTTACGTGCTCCACCTACAGCACCACCTCGTCTTCTTTTCGGACCACCTCCACTAAGATGGACCTTCTCAATCCGTAGAGAAGAAGTCGTCATTGGCTTGCCATCAACATTGATCATGTTACTTCTTGGGCGAGCTTTCTCAGGTGAGCAGCCTAGAGAGTTGTAAGCAGGAGTGTATGAATTGCAGGAGGAGAAAGGAATCCTATACTGACCATGTAATGAAGTGCCCGTACTCCGATTTTGAGCAGCTGAGACCATCTGTAGTAGACATTAATTGGCTTGCATACACGTGACTGAAGTATGGCTTTACAGGTTGAAATGACACTGCGTTTGAGAACATGCTATCC
This sequence comes from Rutstroemia sp. NJR-2017a BVV2, assembly GCA_002946415.1. NCBI lineage: Eukaryota > Fungi > Ascomycota > Leotiomycetes > Helotiales > Rutstroemiaceae > Rutstroemia > Rutstroemia sp. NJR-2017a BVV2. The sequence goes on from NJPS01000054.1 coordinate 1,123,576, forward strand.
GTGTCCATTACATTGGTATACGTCGTCGAGGATGACTTGGAGATTGGAACAGGCGCTGATGCTATTGCTACTGGCTTTTGCTGCTGCGCCTCAGTCTCTAAAACAGCTGCTAGAATGGGAGAGGTCGGTGGAGCTAAGGCGCGAGGAGGGATGTTGTTGTCGATGACCATTTTCATAGATCTGCAGCTGGAAAAGCGCAAAGACTGGCAATCTCCCAAGACGACGGATCGCAAAACGAGTGTGGAATTGACAGACTTCAAACAGGAACAATTTAAGCAGTTAAATAAATAACGAATGGAGCGCCCACCGAAGTGGTTTGCTCAAGACATACAAACATTCTAGCCTTGCATCTGTGAAGTAGTAGCCTCGTGCTTGTTCTGGCATGGCGTCATGCCAGTATCGGCAATATATTTCTCCGGGCAAGATCTAGAACCAGGATCATGAATTATCTGGTCTGCTAACTTGGTGATCCGAACAGCTTTCGCATTTATTGGGAGAGCTTTCGACACTTCATTTCTTTCACGACTACAATTGTTTTTGCATAATTCACGCCTCGGAATCTGAAGCTGTGTTACGATTGACTAGAATTGTAGCCAAACTTTTACTGTTCTCTAAAACACCGCAACAACACCGCCAATAGCATCCTAGACAAACTGAGGAGCGCAACACAGAAAGAGCCAGGATGATTAAGTCGACGCAGATTGCTAGGCTGGATGGTAGGATACGCTCATATACCTAAGTTATAGTAGCAGAGCTAATTATGACTTTAGGCCTTATGCTGTGCGCTTCAGTCGACGATGAACAGGTGTGCAAGGCCCAGCTTGGTTGAAGATGTTGAGCTAACAAGAGAACTCCCAGACTGAATCCTCGCTCGCTGAAATCAAGTCGCAAGTCAAGATGGTGCTCAGGAAGATCGACCGAAACTCTGCGGATCAGGCGACCCTCGATAGCGGCCCATACACTTTACAGTAAGCTGAGACTTCTACTTTCTTTGGGCTTGTTTGGAACTGTTGCTACCTCTCGGCGGTCATCAGTCTCATATATTACAGTGCAGGCTCCTGCACATAGCTTCGAGTGTGCTCCTACGTCTATATTGTGGCTTGGGGGCGAACAAGGACATATAAGTCGTTCATGCACTGTCAGAAGCTCTGGTATCTGTCTTGTGCAGAGGAGAGAAGTGCGCATTACCGCGTTTTCTCTTTAGCATCTTGCTTTTTCCATTCTTCATTGTCTAGCTACATATTTCATTTCCTGTTCTTTTCCAATAACTCTGCCAATTTCTCAAATACCTAATATCGGCGCGTTCCATGCTAACATGCTTTCCAAGCTACATGATATCGAACGATATCGTCTTTCTCTGTATCTGCGAGCGTTCATATCCGCGAAAGCTTGCATTCACATATCTCTCCGATCTCTCCACCGAATTCAATACCACCTACCCCGCGACACAAGTACATTCACCAACGCTACGCCCATACGCCTTTATGGATTTCGATACTTTCATCTCAAGGACGAAAGCCACATACTCGGATACACGAGCGACACAGAACTTGGATAAGCTAAACGACGAGCTTCGGGACGTAACTAAAGTAATGACGAAGAATATAGAAGATCTTCTTTACAGAGGAGACAGCTTAGAACGTATGGGGGAAGTGAGCAGCAGATTAAGGGAAGACAGCAAGAAATATCGCAAAGCTGCCGTGAGGATAAACTGGGAACTCATGCTGAAACAGTATGGACCTGTCGGCGGACTAGGACTCATAATGATCATTTTCATCTGGTGGAGATTTTTCTGAATAATATGGTAGTCGAATGAGACTTGGTCGAGTAAAAATGGGGAAGTACTGGCGTTCTGATAGAGAGGAGTTCGCTTTGAACAGCAGCAGCTTTCGCATCATGTAAAATGATTCCCAATGCATCGCAAATTTCATGCATTTTACATTATATATTTCCTGATAGGTCTCCAAGGCCGATATTCTACCACAACGAAACGGTGAATAACCTAGTCTGATCTGGCGGGTTTCAAAATGCCACACCGCGGATGCTTATTTATGGGAGATGTTGCCTCAACTGCAAAACGGCGCAGATATCACCTCAGGTAGTTCCAACGCACACTTATTATGTATGTAGGCCCTTCGGTAGTCGTTATTTCTCCGCCCAATGCTGTCGTTGCTGCTTGATGACGAGTTGTGTCTTTGATTGAAGCCCGCCAGATTGAAAGCAAACCAGGCGGTGAACTGTTGCCCCAACAGGGACAGACATCGCGGGGTCGTACTGAGAGTGTCTCAGACATTTCTGCGTCAGCGAAACTGTGGACTTTTGTACTGCGTTCACCACCCCGCATCGACGTTGGGTTTTGGACTTGTGGGAGCCACAGCAACGGGACTTTGCCGAGACGCAGACGGGGGAGAGAATGGAATGCTTGATGTATCTGTCTTACGATCATGGTAGTAATTATTTTGCGGTGATGGAGTTAGAGTTTGTAATGCATGATAATACGAGGAGATGGGAGGTGCGGTGGGACGATGTCTAGGTTGGCTGTTGATGTCGAACTAGGATCTAAGTTACAAGATTGAACTTTGCTTGAGTTTTGAAAATCCACACTTGTTCCTCAAGAAGACGAACTGCATGACTTGGTTTCCTGATTGCCTCTGTACACTGTACAGCCCAACCGAACCTTATTCCCTGCCGGGTAGCGTCCGAATAGTCCCGTCGACTTTTTGCTTGGTCGTATGTGCTTCTGTATGGCCTGACGTGGGTGTGGTTTCTCGCCACTTTTGCATAGAAAAAGTTCTTTGACCAGGGGGACGAATGAATGAGTCGCAAGTCCGAGAGTCCGGTCTTGCGGCCTTGTAAAGATCGCAGGTCTTTTTGCTTTTTGCTTTTGCGTTCTGGGAGCGGCACAGGTAGATGTAGACAAGCTAACATGACTATACCCCTCTTGTATTCTTACCTTGCGCGAAAGTCTAATGCTTGATAATGGTAATGGAGGCATTTCACCGAGTAGGCCCATGGATATACTCTGGCAGTCTTGGGGGCCGGGGGCCGAGAATCCGTGATAGCTGTTGCGGCTCTGGCATAAATCCTGTGTGTCTCCTTGTATCGGCTTTCGTCTGTCAGATTGATGGTAAGCTTAGTCGGACAATGGTTCGTCTTTGAAAAGCGCTCGAGGATAACCTGGTCCTAGTCAACACGAGGCTAGCACGCTTCCTAAAAGTCATCCTTCTGTCCGCGCTAAGCCGCCGTGGCAGATTGGAAAGCATCAGCCCTACTCCGGTCGGATTTAGCCCTTCACCAATTGCACCCACTTCACCCACTTCACCCACCTCATCCACTCGAGCCACTTCCACACCCACACCACATCCACCCCAACCCCTGAATGACATCTAGCAGCGAGACAGCCTGGTCGTGCATGCAAATCTATGCCCCTTTCGGCCAATTATGCCACCGCTCGATATCTTTTCGGCCAAAAAAATATCTCACCGCTGCGTGCTGGAAGTATTTCTTTTCCGCCCTTTCGCACCGCACCGCATTACATTACGTTGACCAATTCTTTCGTTGTCGGAGCAGTACAGGACAGGATCAGTAGAGCAACACAAAAATCACTGCGGAAAAGCGTTACGGGAAGAGAAGCACAACACAGTTTGTTACAATGCTGATCCAGAAACCTTTGATCCTCTTTATCGATGCATATGACAGCTTCTCGAACAATATCATTTCCCTGCTTGAAACGACGCTCACCGCCTCGGTACGAACGGTCAAAATCGATGACCCAATCCTGTTAGAGTCAGACGATGCCTTACACGAGGAATTGAAACATTATGTAGCGGTAGTGTGCGGGCCTGGGCCTGGAAATCCGGAGAATGAGAGGGATATCGGCATCATAAAGAAAATCTGGAGTCTTGCTGACGATCAGATGCTGCCAGTTCTGGGCATCTGCTTGGGATTCCAGAGTTTGTGCCTGGAGTTTGGGGGCGACATTCGAAGACTACATGGGCCACAGCATGGGATGATTAGAAGAGTCGTGCATGCAGGAGAAGCAGGCGTTGGGACGCAGTCTATATTTTGTGGGGTTGGTGAGATCACAGCAACCCTATACCAGAGCTTATGCGTCGACATTGGTCAGCATGATATTCGAGACGAGGAATGGAACACTACGCGTTGGCAGCCAACGATACGCTGTCCTGATTTGATACCATTGGCTTGGGTTGAATCTGCAGATCTTGAGGCTGAAATAGCGCGAAGTTGCGGTGTGAAAGACAACAGAGTTCTGGTCGGTGTACGACACGCAATGAAACCCTTTTGGGCATTGCAATATCACCCTGAGTCGGTCTGCACTAGCGATTCCAGCAAAGAAATCTTTATAAACTGGTTCAAGTCGGCTCAGCAGTGGAATCGAAGTTCTAGAAAGACGGAGATTATATACGACGGCACCATGCACGGCCAATCTGCTACACGAGTCAGCCTCCTGCAACAATTCGAAGCTCTACAAACAATGCCTGCATCGTCGACTAGCGATTCTTCCGTCGACAACATGAAGCCTCGAAATATGTGTTTGTCTAAAACGATCGATTTGCCGGAAGGTCTCGCTGTACCTGATATTGTGGAGGCTCTACAGGATATGGGGAGGGACCACATTCTTTTGGAATCAACAAATGCAAACGAAACATTCGCTGGATCTGCAGACGTCAAGGGCCGGTACAGTATCATTGGCCTAGACATTGACGATTGCTTGAAGTTCGAATACCGTGTCGGCGACGATTATGTTACTAAAATTCCTGCGACAACAGGAGAACATTTGGCCTCCAACGAAGAAATTGAATTGAAATCTTGCGGTGGAGTATGGTCGCTACTGGCACAGCATTTGGAGGACGCTCAAGTTCTTGAGGGCAACGATGAGTCGCCATTCTGGGGTGGTTTCATGGGCTATACTACATACGAACTGGGCTTGGAAACCATCGATGTCAAAATCGATCGCTCGACTATTGAAAAAAACCGACCGGATCTCTGCTTCGCCTGGGTTACTCGCAGTATTGTTGTCGACCATCTCAAGAATGTTATCTACTGTCAGCAACTGGCAACCGCAGGGGATAGTCAAAGCGACTCGGCTTGGATGGAAGCTGTTGGTCCAAAAATTGAAAAGTTGTCTCAACCAAGAAACTCGGTCAAGAGCGCTCGTCAAACATCTCTTAGACCAGGCCAACTCGTCCTACAGTGCGATCGCATCAAGGTATCCCGCCGAGAGAAGCGAGCCTGGTCCCCTGTTCGCAGCCCTGCCTCCAAGTTCTCCATGATCGTCACTCAACCCACCGCCGATTCTTATGAATCGAAGGTTCGCCGCTGTCAGGACAAGATTGCGAGTGGCGATTCCTACGAGTTGTGCCTTACTGATCAAACCACCGTTACTCGTATCCGCAGCGACCCGCCTCACACAACCACTCACAACACCACCGATTCTATCCTCCTGTACAATAAGACCCCTCGACCTGCTCCTGCTAAGGGTGCTTGGTCACTGTATAAGAGCCTTCGCGCACGTCAACCTGCTCCTTTCGCTTCTTTCGTTCGTCTCGGTTCAGCCACTTTGGTATCAAGCTCCCCGGAACGATTCCTTAAATGGGATAACCGTCGTGGAAAATGCTCTCTTCGTCCCATGAAAGGCACCGTTCGCAAGACTGAACAGGTTTCTACTCTTGCCGACGCGATTCCGCTCCTTAACGATCCCAAAGAGAAGGCCGAAAACCTCATGATTGTCGATCTTGTTCGACACGATTTACACGGTGTTTGTGGCTCCGGTAATGTTACTTCTCCTCAGCTCATGGTTGTTGAGGAATATGCATCTGTTTTCCAAATGGTTTCAGTGATTGAAGGAACCTATTCGAAATCTGGCCCCGATGATCTTTCTGCCCAGCTATCTTCGCTCTCCTTGAAGGAGGACAAGAAGACCAAGTACACCGGTCTCGACATTCTGGCCGCATCGCTCCCTCCTGGATCCATGACCGGAGCTCCAAAGAAACGCAGCTGCGAATTACTTCAGGACATCGAGCACCACAAACCACGATCATTATACTCGGGTGTCGTAGGTTACATGGATGTCGGCGGACGAGGCGACTTCAGCGTTACCATCCGATCCATGTACCGCTGGGACGACGAAGACGGCGTCATCGAAGAGGAGGAGAGAGATACCGAGAAATGGCACATCGGTGCCGGGGGGGCTGTTACTGCTCTCAGCACACCTGTTGGTGAGCGTGAGGAGATGTTGACAAAGCTTAATGGCACATTGGGAGTTTTCCGTTAAAACATAAAGATTTCTTACATAACGACGCGAGTCGGACTTTTCACTTACGCATTTACGACTTTTTTTTCTTCTTCTTCAACATAGCGGAATATGGGAGTACGTTATATTCTTCCGGCGTTTTTGTCTTCGATCTTCGAGATGAGATAGATATATCTTGATTCGATTTTTTCCACTCCGCACTTGGCGTCGCGGTCTTAATCGCGAGCTTAAATACCTCAACGTATTCTTCTTTTTGATATCATATCATACAGAGAAAGAGGATTGGAATTTTATGGAATTTTTAACGACATTTACGACATTGGGTTGGCGCTTTGTGAGATTTGTTTTTTCGACTTCTTGGGGGTTGGGAATGATATGAGGGATGGATGGATGGGCTTGGGATTTTTTATATCAAAGTCTGTATGGGACTAGTTTCTGGATTCGGGATGGGGATTGGGATAGGGATTTGAAAGAAAGAGAGAGAAAAAGCTCCGCACAATTTTAACATATGTGGATGAGATGGCACATATAAGTTAGCAATTATAGTATTTTATAGAAAAAGAAAATTGGGGAGATCCGCGAGGGTCGAAAGTGTATTAAGTGGTGGGGATAGATAGATAAGCAGGTAGATAGGTAGTGGATGATTGAATGAATGGATGAATGGATCTATGGATCTTGACTCTAGATTTTGGGATGATTTGGATTTAGATTGTGGTTGCTTGGTGCGTGGTGTGAATTCTGAGGTGCTTGATTGAAGTGTGCGTGTTCAGTGATGCGGAAGAAGATTCGTGTTGTGGTCTTGCTGGCGGGGCTTCCTCTTTCACTTTCCCCCTTCTCTGTGTCTTTAGTTTTTTGCTTTCTCTCACCTTATTCTGTTTCTCTCTCCACTCTCTCCCCCACCCCCTCCCTCTTCCTCTCCCTCTCTCCTCCCCCCACTGCGCAGAATGAGCACAAAGACCAGGTCCCAGGTATCTGAACCCGGATTGATTGCAAAGCCATTCAAGACGGACGATCGATTCCCCATCGAGCAAAACGGTGGTGTCTGAATACTGCGGTCGTGTGAGCTGAGAGTGGTTGGTGCAGCAAGAAAGTGAAATTGACTTGGAGAAAATATATTTCTCTTAAATATAGGTACAGGAGTAAGATTACAGTCGAGAACAGCAACGACCTTCACTGAACATCACCCAAAGAGAAACTATCCTTTGCTCTGCCATACCCATCCCAACTTTGATTACCCTTCCCTAAAATATAGCTGTTCGGTCCTCAGATTCACCTTGAACCGGGGCTTGATCACTCGCGTGTTTCCTCCCAGGCAACTCTCGTGAGATGGAAGGAATTATACGTTTGCAATAAGGTTATGTTAAATAGTGGAGATACGCGATAGTTAAATATAGCTACAAGATAGTCAAATATAGCAAAGAAACGTATATCAATACCTCTTTAACCAAGTATGAATATGAATATGCAAATGAAAATAGTTCTACCTGTTGCTATTTGCATTTTGATATATCCATAATAAATATGATGACATCGTCCTTGCCCGAAGCTGATCCTGCCACAGCAATACCTACTTCCTCTTCGTCGCACCACTCTTTTTCGCACTACCAGAAGCCTTGCCAAGAACTTCATCCGCCATCTCCGAAGCCTTCTTCGCACCTTCAATTCCAACTTTCACACTGGCATCCCCGCCGGGAATACTCGTAAGAGGCTTGTTTGCAATTTTCTCCTCGACTTCTTCATCATCACCTCCTTGACCAAACTCATTGACTCGAGTGTAGTCAATCTTGTATTTCCAACTTTGATACAAGTACACGAAAAAGATAACATCGTCTCTCAACGTGGCCAAGCGATGAAGCGTGGGCATCTTGATGGTAAAAGCAAAGAGATCATCGATGAAGGTATTCAAGAACTTGTACATCATTGCTTTGGCCGGCATGTGCGCAACGCTCTTGAGACGGTAGTTGATGTAAAGTGATGGAACCATCATAAGGAATCCATATGCGTAGACAGAACCGACGAGAGTAGCGATGACGAACGAGTACCACGATTTGTGGGTATCATATTTGAGCGAGTAAATGCCGTAAGCAATGAGGAGAGGAACGGCGATCATGTACATATATTTGAATGCGACGGCATCGTATTCCTTGGTCTTCTCCTCAGTCTCCGAAAGAACATGCTTGTCTTCGAAGGCGATGCGGTAAGGAATGATCGAATTTGGTGCGTCGCGGATGCGGACATTGACAACCGTTGTAATTTTCCAAAACTCAAGCACAATTCCCATACCTTGTGTAAACAGAATCATCCAGCCTGCATATTCGTTAGTGAATTGACATAGTATTCAGCACGGATGACTTACTGGTGTTCTCATTGTTGTCCAGAAGATACAAGAAGATAACTCCTTGCATGAAAACATTACCCAAAATCGAACGAACAGATATTCCCACGTTGTTCTTCTTGTTGCGGTAATGACTAATATCAGACTTGAAAGCCATCATTTCGAAAATCATGTGCAAGATACTGACAACAACGGTAGTACCCAAAAGATAGATGTTGGTATCAAGCAAAACCTCCTTGATCATCTCAAATTCGGTGCCATCACCGCCTCCAGGAGGGGCTTGGCCTTGAGCAGCGTTTCTAGCAGTTTGCTTGGCGCCTTCGTCAACACTTGCCATCAAGGAGAACTTCCAATTGGCAAAGTTTTGCAAATCAATATGGATAGGTACTCTTTTGACAGTGGAGTTCAAGACGGTCATATGGCTCTTCAATTGCCAGAATGTGTTGACATATAGCACAGGATAATACCATCCATTAAGCCCAGTCTTGTCTCTAGCACCAGTTGCTTCCAAATGAACATATTGACGAACTGCTGGGTGCAAGCTTGGGAAGATCATTACTCCGGAATCAGGAATGAAGGAGATCGTAAAGTTAGGATGATAGTGAGATTTGATGATGGGACCAGCGGGAAGTTCTTCCTCGGGCTGCGGGCGTATCAGTAAGATAGTCCTCTGACTTAGATTTTTCATAACTTACCTCATCGGCGTCTTCAGTCGCGGCCAAAAGATTCTTCGTCTTCCTGACCTTCTTCTGAGCGATATATTGAGTCAAGGGGTGTACGAAATGGAAAGCTCTGGAAGGGTCGTAGCCTGGTGTAGAAGGATCCAATTTACTTCCAGTAATTCCAACATAGAAGTGGCCCCAAAGTGTACCGTTATTCTGCACCTCCACAGGCATATCGAAGCTTGCATCAATTGTCCTATGTTGTTCAAAATCCCCAAGCACAAATCCCATTTCATCCAGGACAATTCTCTCTTTTGGAACCTTTGAGATCGGCTCTGCAACAAACGTAGGCGAGACCACAATTGTGACATCGAGAGGGCTATTGTTTGGCCATATTGGAGCTATTCTTTGGGGAATAGGACTCCATGTCGCACCTTCATCCAAAGAATCGGGTCTTGCATGGAAAGGTGGGATTTCGGCAGTATTGGCTGGCACATTGATGATTGCACCGGAGGAGTCTGTTGCGGTCGTGGTCGCGGGTGCTTTCTTCCCGGTTATCTGGCCCATAAGAAACTGCATTCCGAAAAATATCGCGAGACCTTGAACGGCAGACTTGATCATCGGCTGTCAAATATAGCGTCAGCACTGTGAATTATGAAGTTTTCGGAAAGCTTACGCTCATCCCGCCGCCGTCTTGAGCTTGTGCAGCCGCAGCTGCAGGAGCTGTACCAGCAGGCATATTGAAATTGTCAGTTTGCCTTCTGGAGCTGGGGTAAAAGGTATGAAAGTATTCGTGGAGAAGAGGTGTTCGTCCGAACAGAAATTATGTGGACGATATCTGACATTTGGGGTAAGGCGCCAATTGCCCGGAACTTCTGTTGTTCCGATTCCGACTCTATCAACGCGTATTTAGGGAGCACGTGGGGGGACGGTCAGTCTACACGGTCCAGTAGCAAGCACCATGAACTTATATACGTATGCTACGAGTAGCAGGTCCTTGTAAGTACTTATTTGATATTCTTAGTTATAATTATGACTGCAGAGTGGACCGATAACAGGATCAGGGGGAGGCCCTGCTGCAGTGTTTTAAACGCAATTCGAGAACACAGGAATAGAGAAGCAATTCTTCAAAGCTAAGATCACGAACTAAAGAACTGTTTTGGATTTAAAAGCATTCATTTTTGCTTGTCAAGAAACTCGGGTTGCGGTACATTCTAATCCTCTTCATGAACCGGTCTATATATATCAATTGGCCACTGCCGAAGATGGTACCTTCAACTACAAGTCTGCAAGAGGCCAACATTCAAAGAAAATACCCTGAACGCCTAACTCATGACTTTCTCAATGCCACAACATTGATAACAGAGTTCGCACTAGAGTACAACCAAAACATGAATCCTATAGCCTTCCTTCCTTTACAACTTCATGCTAGATCTAGCATCATCCAACAAGCGGGCCAATTCTTCCGACACGGGACCCCTCACATTCTGCACCCAAGTCTGTAGGTTTCCAGTGTAGCTCGACTCGCCCTTCATGTATTTCTTATCTCCAACCCCGTAAGACCACCCGATAGTTCGTGTTCGCTTCTCATCATACGAAGGAGCTTCAGCAAAGAACTTACGCAGGCGGTCATTTGTGGTCGCTGGCAAGGGCCCTTCTGGAATATTCAGAGCGTAGAAAGATACACGGGTGATCTCTCCTGTCTTGTACTTCATTGTAACGGCAAAGGCGAATCGGTGAGGGGGGATGAACTTCTCAAAGTCCTCAAACTCCTCATCAGTCGGAGGCTTGCACTGAGCTAGAGCGGCGTACGCAGCTGCTTGAGGCTTGGTGATGGAACCTGGGGCGGTGAAGTAAATGTTCAAGGTTCCGCCGTGGTAGTCGACAGCGGTGAAGTGAACGAGCTTCAGACCCAAGTTGTGGAAGGTGGAGCGGTGCGCCCGGACGGATTCTGGGACTTCGTCCGCGTCCAAGATGTCATCGATTGGTCGTTGACCTTTCATGAGGATCCAAGTCTTGGCTACGCCGTCTTTGGGATCCAAATCGACCCATTGCACGGTGTTACCGTTGTACATCTTGCTCCAAGAAGTTGCCAGTCGTGCCATGGGGTCATCGGCCTTGATGTAGCCGGCCTTGACAGCAAGGTCAACGGTGTCCAACTGACTCTTGATGTAGAATCTGTAGTTCAACACGTCGTTGGCCCGGCTTGTCCCGCGCCAGGTTACGGTTCCTTCCCGCAAGCACTCGTCGAAATTCTTCAGTGTTCCTTCAAGTACCGATTCGGAATATGGAGAATCAAGGGCATCTGCCGTTCTCTTGAAATCTTCCAAGAACTTCTCTGGAGTGAACACACTCGGAGCTGGGGTGTCAACGGCAGCCATGATTTCGGTCGATATGAAGCAAAAAGAAGTAGAGTGACTGAGTTATTGTGTGAAGAACCGGATTATTGAAGGCTCTGAATTATGTGTGGATGATCCAGAGATCAATTGAATTATGAACAGAAGAGTCCTTTTATAATATTGTGTACATACCACACCAAGCACGTCGGTATTGCACACTAGGTATCTACGTATGTAGTGATATCAAGCTTCTCCGAGTCGCGAACACGGCAAAAAACATTTCGTTGATACTCAATCCATCAGGATCACAAATATGCGCGTCAGCGCAGAGGCCGACTCCTATCCTGCGCATCATCGGTACTGGATGATGGATTGCAAGAACAGCTTCAGGTGAAATAGATAGGAAGCTAGTAGGGAATTGTAGGTGTGAGATCGATGCTGACTCAGCCACACGCGATGTAACCTTTTTGAGTCCCGAAGGCCGATTGCTCAACACAGCAGTATGAGACCCGATGTTAAGAAAACTCAACCAAACAACTGGTAATTCCGAACTTTCCAAGAATAGAATCTGGCCGTACCTCAACGTACTTGAGTTCTCTTGTTGGTCGCGGGCAGTTGGAACAGTATCGCCAGTTCAATTTTCAATTGAGGTATCACCACTTACACCTCACAGAATGCCACAATATATTCGAAGTACTTCATGATTTCTGTACTCCAACAGACTGCATAGTTGTAGTCCAATCACTCTTATTTCTAGTAATAATAAACTCTCTGTTTGTATGCTCTAGTACCACGTGACTCACAATTAAAATAAGGTATTGTCACGAGGTGTATATGTTTATGTTATTCTCGGTAGTTAATTGTATAAGAAGATAAAGATAGATCATGATATAGGGCTGTTTGATTATGGTCTAAGTAGCTAGTGTTCCTAGTGCTTGACCTGCATTAAGGGTCCTCTGGGTCCAACCCACTATCGCATATAAGAGGTATCCGCCTAGGTATTCATGGAAATGATAGGACCGGCTTCACGATGTAGATACTTTGGGTCAAGTTGGATCTATTTCAACTAAATCTAAATGCTATTTACGTTTCTATACATACTATCACTAAGAGAAATTCTATTCCCTACAAGCAAGTGACATGAGATCTTTCTATAACCTTCCGAACCTCGTGCTGAATCTCTTCTTCTCCGATTCCCCACCTTTCTAAGCTCCATATACCTTCATTCTTTCCTCAACGGGACTGTATTCCTTCTCCGCGAATCGGGGTCCCGTAGGCTTTCCAAATACCATCTGGGCGTTCAGGGACCAATCGGCTGGGATATCCCACTCCTTGGCTGCCGCAGCATCCACCATTGGATTGTAATGCTGGAGACTTACGCCGAAGCCCTCTGCCGTCAGCATTGTCCAAATGGTATATTGCAACATTCCGCTTGCATGTTCTGTCCCTATGTATGAAGTTAGAACCTCTTATATTCCTACTTTGTCGTGACTTCTGCTACTTAGCATAAGGTAACTAGCGTGGGTCCTTACATTGGGGCATCTTGTCCTTCACGATGGGCATCCTTTCACAGACCGCTTGCATTGCGTTGCCACTCTCATAGAACAAGATCTGAACACATAAGCACGTCAGAAAAAGTCGTCTAGTCAGGGCCTTGGTAAGACTTACTGTGCCGTAAGCTGCGCGGAACATCTTAATGCGTGGCGCGAAAACCTTCTCGAAGACCGCCGCAGGAACTTTGCTCTTGGCAGAGTCGTGTGCCAAATCCCAGAACTTTTTATGTTCTGCCTTCACAAGCACTACAGCACGACCAGATTGACAGTTGAACGGAGTAGGCGAGTGAAGGATACCTTCACGGACAATTTCTTGCACGCGTGAATCGGGGATGTCGACATCGTCTGAGAGCGTGTGCAAGGAACTTCGTCCTTTGATGGCGTCGAGAAGACTAATGGTGGAGGGCGACATAATTAGGCGTAGGTTGAGGGTAATCTTTTGATCCTTGGTTGATGAAAACGGACAAATAACTTTAAATTCAAGAGAGTCAGACGAGCGGAAAGACGAATGAAAAGGGTATTCAATGGTCTGACTTAGATACAAAAGCTTGTTAATAGAAGACGGTAGTTCCATTTGGAAGTCAGCTCAGTGCCGACTAAGATATATTACTGCGCCGCCGGGCTTCGGGGCTCGGGTATCGACAAGGTCGAGGCTGTAGTATATCTACAACGTCGTACTAACAGCGGATACCAGATAAGATTTCAGCTCATACAAGCGGGTATCACGTCAGACGGATGTATTTCCCCGAGGACCCTGAAGATCAGACCGCCAACAACATTCATTATGGACAGCACCAGCAATACAATATCTAGAATTTCTAGAATTTCTAGAATTTTGTTTCTGTTATCTTTCGTGGTATTGAGTGTCCAAAAAGTCGGTATGCCTAACACGTGATTGACCTTGACTTCTGGTATTCTGGACGAGCCGATGTCGAAGCGTGCTCTGTAATTTCGATGCGCGGAAAGCTGAACAAGATGCTGCGCATAATCCGCGACAGAGGAATAACAAAAATTGACGTTTTCATCAAGGGTTTCTGCTGGGTTTAGATGCAAACAAACTAATGCACCTAACTGTGTACTGTGTCTTTCTATCCACCATATAACCGTCGAAGGACTAGTTTATGACGGCTAGAACTAAACAGAGGGATGTTCCGACAGCTAGAGGAGGTACAGTACCACGAAATATAACCTGGTACGACCAAATTGAACCAAGCAACCTTGCAGCGTCTTTTAGTGAGTGTCCTTCTACTGGGCTGTAATCTTACACCACAGCACTTGTGCAGTAGAGGTCCCTGGTGCCTCTTCAAGGGTAAACTTTAACCAAATCGCTAGATTCGAGATAAAGGTAGCCTAATGTGGTACTCACGAAGCTTTCCCCATACAATGAGCACCTGTGTTGCTGTAAACAAACCGGCGAAAATGTAATTGTAGAAAAGAAATTTCAGCCCTACAGTAAGGTAAATTGCCACGTGATTGCCTAGGGCCCCACTAAATTGTGATGGGCACGGCTTCCCCACCGGGGCGCGTTCTATCACTTTTCAATTATCAAGATCTCCACATGAATCTCAACTGCAGCTCGTTCAAGAAAGCAACGAGACATATCGTTAACACGCATAAATTCAATCTCATCGTGTCCATGTCGCTCTTCACTACCTAGCCCCTTATACTAAGAGCCTCAAAATCCTTTATGCCACGTCCCGACTTGCTTGTCGACTTCCTTCGAGTAAGGCCTTTGCGAACAGAGGAATGAGGGTATCGGCAACCTCTTCCAGAACATTGCCGGCTCCCAACTATGGGCTTGGGGCTCCATCGCAAGGTGGAAAAATCCCCAGTCATGTCAAAAAATCATGGTAAAGAATGACTCAAACGCCATCTACGAGGCTGACAGTTCATCAAGAGTCACAGATGTGGGAGAAAGAGAGCAGTGCTGCTAAGTAAAACTAGCTTGATTAATTCAAAATACAGAATTTCCAATTTCGAATACATGCAAAACGACCAATTATCAGACCCAGTATTCTATGAAAGGGAAAAGGAAATGTCATCTAATCATACAGAAGGAAGTGAACCCAATATAACCCAATCTAACCCAATCCAACCCAATCCAACCCATAGCTCCGAACCTTTACCAGCCGCCTAAGCCCCAATGGACCTAGCAAGGAACTGGCTCAATCTGTATCCTCGTGGACCGTCCATCATAGTGAAGTGGTTCGCTCCTTCTAGAACCTCTATGTTCAAGCTTTCCGTCCCGACCAGCTGATCCCATCCATTGGGGCCAAAGTTTGTGCGGTTATTCAGCAACCACATCATCTCGCGTGTATCATCGGGCTGAGGTTCCAATTTCTTTCCTCCAGTCGAGTTATAGACACCTTCCGCTGCCCAGATGGCGTGTGTCACCGGTGCCGTTCCTTTTGGCATTGGCTTTGGCTCATAAAGGGCCAGCGCATCGATGAAGGCCAAAAAGTGAGGTAGGAGCCACTCAGGTAGAGCTTTTGTACTGCCAGATCCGAACATGCCGGCACTTGACAGGAAGTCGTACATGCGTACAGGTAGCTTCTGGAGGTTTATAGGATTGGGTGAGTCAATTAAGACTAGTGATGCGACCTGTTCACCTTCTCCAATTAAGGTAGCAGCGGCATCATAAGCACAGATACCACCTGCTGACCAGCCTCCCAAATAGTACGGCCCATGTTCCTGTCGACGGCGGATCTCGGCTAGGTATGGGGCAGTCAGGTCTTGCAGAGCGCATTTCATGTCTTGCGGCCGTCTCATATATGGGCAGTTCAGGCCGATCACAGCAGTGTCGGGAGCAACAACTGGGAGTGGGGCGTAGGATGTTGCTGAACCAGAGCCGTCAGGGAAGAGGAAGAGGATCTTGCGCGCAGTTCTGAGACGTCCCTGAAGTACGACTGACGTTGCTGGTGGAAGTGTGACCGAAGGAGGTGAGTTAAAGACCGGCTTAGGTACAACAGCCAATTGATCCGAGGTCTGAGGTGTGGATGATTCCCCAAAAAGCGACTTCTTGATAGCTGCCATGTCGGCATCAAAGAAGATATCCGAGGGGAGATCGATATTAAGGTCCTCTCGTAGCCTTCCGATGATATCCAAGGATAAAAGAGAATCAAGGCCCAGCTCTGCAAGGGAGGGTGCTTTCCAAACTTCCTCCAACGTCACTCCGATCTCTTCACTCAGAACTGTGGCAATTGCGTTGATGGTTGCTACCTCCTCAGCGTTCCCACCGGTCGACTTTTCGGCATGGTCGTCCTCGTCCAGGTCAGTGATTTCAGTGGCCGCACTGTCACTGTCGCTAGAAGAGCTTGATTCTATGATCGAGGACTTGCAACTGTCCTCGGAAGCTTCTGCAGACCCAGATGATCCGCCGAGAAGCTTCTTAAGTTCTCCGACGGTTGGATAGTCCATAAACACCGATGAACTCACGTCGATGTTCAGTTCCTCCCGAAACCTGCCGGTAATTGCCAAGGACAGAAGTGAGTCGACTCCAACGTCATCGAATACGATGTCGTTCTTTAGCTCGGCCATAGTGATACCGCTCTCCTCGACAATTATATTCATAGCTTGCATAACCACAAGAGGCTCTGAAATCTTGTCTTGTTGGGGTTTCACGGGAGCTTGCTCCTTCACTGGCTTCTTCGAAATCTCCGGCTGGCGGACGACACTCTTGGGTGCCGCACTAGAACGCTCTCTGGAGACGGTGCTTACATCTTTTACTGTCTTCGCCCCAGTAGCTTTAGCCTTAGGGAGAATGATGTCCAAAACCTTTCGGGGCACCGTTTGGAACTAGGTATAATTAGCAAATTGTGCATCGACTTATTCGGGAGAATTCTCATATACTTACCGCTACGCCTTGGTTTACACCAATGACGGTATCGCCATGGAAGATATAGACGTCACCAACGAATTTCTTTCCGTCTACGGAACGCATTTTGACGTAGGTATCGTACTTGTTTTCCGTTGACAGCTTAACCGCGCATCTGATTGACTCCCAACCGTGGTTAAGGAACACCTGCTCCTTGTAATCGAATGACTCAGTAGCGTTCATAATGAAGCCTGAGAGATGGCCAAGACTGTCGATGTAGTAAGGGTTGCCATAGAAGCAAGTGCTTTCATCCTTGAGTGCGACACGGGCTGTAGCTTCGTGGCTCTTACTGTCCAAGTACACTTGCTCGATGCCCTGGAATTTCTCTCCATACTCGACACAGTTCTCGAACAACTTGTACACCAATCCACGCTTGATCAGATGGTACTGGCCGCTTTGGGTAGCATCGCGGAGGTTCTGCATGCGTGATTGGACGAGATATGCTGTTCGGTTCCACTCAGAAATCCAGGCAGCTGGGTCACCGAATCGAACTGTGCAAGTTGCATGCTCTATAGTTTTCTCACCGTGCGAGCCAACACTGTAGAAGACGAGTTGAGCAGTCTGAGATGCCCAATCGGCCTCGGCGGAGACGCGGAAGAGTTCTGGTGTGCCCGGGGTCTTCATCAATAGTGGCTTGGTGGTAGACATATTTGCAACTTCAACACCGTGGTTTTTCTTCATTGGGTTGCCACCTTCGTGCAAGTAGTCACCCAGGGTCATAGCAATATCGGCATAGACGGATGAAGGACATAAGATTGCGCCGTTCACCTTGTGTGCTTCGAACACGGCCCTAAGATCGGGATGAGCGATGTCCGACTCAATCAGCACCGATGATTTTTCAGGTCCATGTTCGGACTCCAATACCTTCTGGCATGTGGCTGACAAGAAGATAGGTGCAGCGGCTGGAGCGGGGAGAGCCTTGGTGACGACGGCAGGAGCATCGCCTTTAGTCAAGCACCAGTTGTTGACATATTGAATCCAGTGGTTCTTGTAGTCCCATTGGTAAGAAGGCAGGGAGATAACCTTTTGGGAAGCGTCGAAGTCTCGATGGAATTCGTTCCATTGAATCTCCAGACCGGATTGGTAGAGGTTCGAAAGAGCCTCGCTCATTGTAGCCCAGATGCTGTCGTTCTTTCGGACTGTAGCGAGTGCCTTGATGGATGAGCTGATAGTAACCTTCAACATTCCCATCACGACAGGATCCGGTCCAATTTCCAAGCAGACGGTATCCGTGGATATCATCTTCTGAGAGATGGCAGATTGGATAGCACCGACCATATCAACAGTCTCGCGGCAATGTCGTGCAAGATACTCAGTGCCGAATTTGCCCTCCTCAGTGATGACTTCAGCCAACAAGGGTGAAAGAATGGGGATTTTTGGCTCCTTGAAGACGATGCCGCGAGCGACTGTCTTGAACTCATCGATAACAGGTTCAACCTGAGAGCTGTGGAAGGCGAAATCAGTCTTCAACCTGGTTGTTCTGATACCGCTCGGGGCTAGTGCTTCTTGAGCGCGATCAACATCAGCCGCCAAGCCAGCGAGGACGGTCTGAGAAGGACCATTGATACACGCAACCTCGAGACGATAGCTTTCTAGCACCTGGGTAAGAGAATCCACAGGAGCCTTGACAGCCAGCATGGCATGGGTTCCGGCTGAGCATCTTTCCTGCATAATGCGAGCCCGCGATCCAACGAGGAAAACAGTGTCTCGGGTGGAGAGCACGCCAGCCGCATGCATAGCCGCATATTCGCCGAGACTGTGTCCGACAACTACGCTAGGAACAACTCCGAAAGATTCCCAGAGACGAGCAAGGGCAATCTCGAAGCAAGTCAATGCTAATTGGGTAGCTTGAGGAGTGTGGTTCATGATGTCATCTGGGGTGCTGCTACCGTTGATTAGGGGCAAGAACGAATCAAACCCGAAACTCTTGGCGATAGCATCTAGACGTTGAATCTCCTCGCGGAAAACACGGAAAGACTCAAAGAGGTGCTTTCCCATTCCATCGTAGACCGAACCTTGTCCTGTGAAGGCAAAAGCAACGCCGGGGGTGTTGCGAGGAACTGGTTTGGCCTCCACTGCGGCAGCCTTTTCGAGAGCGGTCCTCACTTCGGCAATTGTGCGTCCGCTAACAGCCAATCGATAGTTGTAGTGCATTCGTCGAGCTGTAGTTGTGTAGGCCAAGCTTGCAAGATCCGTATTAGGATTCTGTCGGAGGTGCTCTGCAAGGCGCTCGGCGTTCTGACGAAGGGACTTGGTGGTTCTTGCTGACACAGTAACGAGGTGAACGTCTCTCTTGTCTTCCTGTAGAGCAGCTTCGACTGCTGTAGGCGGCTCCTCAAGAAGAAGTGCTGAGTTACCACCGGCAGCGCTGAAGTTGTTCAAGAAGGCGACCCGCTTACCATCGGTTGGCGCCTTCCATGGTGTTGCTTCCATGGCGATACGGATTCCACGCTCGTTCAAATCGGTTGGGAAACCGGTGTTGAGCTTGGTTTTGATTCCGACGTGGGGTGGAATCTCGCTGTTCTTCATCATCATCATCACTTTGATGAGCGATGCTACTCCGGATCCAGACTCGGCATGACCAATGTTGGCCTTGACTGAACCGAGGTAGAGTGGCTTGTTCGCAGTGCGGCCAGAACGGCTGCCTGTGAACACATCGAGGACAGATCTCATTTCTACCGCATCACCGGCTTGTGTCTATTGAAATTGTCAGTCTCTTATATTATCTTCAGTGAATGTTAGGATCACTTACGCCTGTGCCGTGCATCTCAATATAGCTCACATCCAGAGGATCGTAGCCGGCGTCATTAAGAATACGACGGAAAATGGCGGACTGTGCGCCGGTGTGTGGACGAGTGATGGACTCAGCTTCGGCGGAGTGGTTAGTGTATGCTCCGCAGATGACAGCTTGAATTGGATCTTTGTCTGCCAATGCGTCTTCTAGCCTCTTGAGGACCACTGTCCCGACAGCATCTGCACGGCAGTAACCGTCGGCACCGTCATCGAAAGTCTTACAGTTGCCGGTGTGAGACAGGAAATGGCCCTTGTCCAAACCAGTGAAGTTGTCAGGGTTGGTCATCACGTTGGTGCCACCTGCAAGGGCAGTATCACAATCGTTTCTCCAGAGTGAGTTGCAAGCCATGTGGATAGCAGCGGCACTTGAAGAACATGCTGTGTCAACACTGACACTAGGTCCGGAGAATTTGAAGTGGTAGTTGATACGTCCTGGGGTGAAAGCACGGTTGCCACCGGGGATGAAGTATGTGCCGATGTTTTGCCCGCTGTTGACTTCACGCCAGTCATCACTGGTCATCCCATAGAAAATTCCTACTCGGTCGCGTTGGGTGGAGGGAGTTCTGTCAGGAACAACACCGGCCATCTCGAGGGCCTCATAAGCAGTCATCAAAGCGAGTCGCTGTCCAGGATCAGATTGGTCTGCCTCCTTGGGGGAGAGGTTGAAAAAGCGGCTATCGAAAAGACCGGGCTCGTTGATGAAACAACCATTTCGAACTCCTGATGCGTTCTTCGTCTTGCCAGTTGGGTCAAAGTGCGCATTGACGTCAAATCTGTCTGCCGGTATTTCACGGTGAACATCGCGTCCTTCGTGGAGAAGATTCCAGAGACTATCGGGATCAACGGCATCAGGAAATCTGCCTGAATATCCGATGATTGCAATCTTGGATTGTTCTGGTCGTCCTCCGGTTCTTACAGCGGAGTTTGGTGTGCTTGTGATGTTCTCAACATTGACTGTAATGCCTTCGATCTCAGCGAGGGCACTAGCAAGGATCTGCGATGTGTTTGTGCCAACGTAGTAAACAGTCCATTGTGGGCACAAGGTTGCTTGGCAGAAGTTTCCGACAGATTTGATGATTCTATCCAATCGGAGAGGCATCATGAGCATCTCCTCTAAAGCAATAGAAAGTAGCTCTCCATATGTAGCAGCTGCGATTGGCTTTCCAGTTGCGCCAGAGAGAACTGGGAGTTTTGCGGTTGTCATAGCGGCGGCCTCGGAAAGGGGTCTTAGGATGTCTTCGATGTCCGATGGGGTATAAATATTACCCTCGTGATACGGAGCATAGACCGTGGCGGGGAAATACTTGAGATCGCTCATGATGGGGGAGCTGAAGAAGTCTTTCAGGACCCGAGGATGTCCAAAGATGGAGACAGTGGTTGGTGTTACTGTGCCAATCCATGGTCTTGAGCCAACTGGTAAGTTCTGCTAAGAGTTAGTCGAAGCTCATAATACAATTGCTGGAGTGGAGGGAGGCTTACGGCTGATTGGGAGAATTGTTCAATCCGCGATGCAGCAAGATCAACTTGAAGCTTCGGGACGATGTAGGCCCATTCCTTGTTCTTGTCGGGACCATTCTCGAGAAGTTCTCGAGTTTTGGTGACGTGGAGTCCTGTGCGGAATGCAATCACCACTGCCTCTACGGCCAACTTCGCAAGCTCGTTGATGTTGGAAGCGGATGCGACGGTACAGGCGGCGAGTTGGCCAGTGCACAAGCCAAGCATAATATGGCTCTGACTGGTAGGATATTGCTTGGAGCCATCTCCGTAGTAACTGAGGTTTGTTAAATTGTGAATGGATAAGACTTTAAAGATCAACATACTCTATGAAGCTACCAAGTTGGTAGATTACTGTGAGAGTGCTCGCGAGTATTGGAGCCGAGTCTGCGTCGGTCGAATACTTGGAGAGTAAGTCGACGATTCTCGAGAATCGTGGGAATAACTCTTGGGTTTCCCGAGTCTGCTGAGAAAGTTCTCGTCGTAAGGCAATGTGTGCCTTTTCGAGGAAAGACAGAAGCAATGGGCTGTCCTTCACGCGAAGTAGTTGTCGCAAGCCAGGAACGAAATCAGTCGTCTGGTCTCGGAAGAGGTAAAGGCGTCCTTGGTTCCTCATTTTGAATCTGTGCACCGGTCTAAAGTCTAAAAAGTCTAAATTCTATAGATGAAAATGAAAAGGTAGAAAGAATGAATGAGAGATGGTGCTCTGGTTGCTTGCATAACAAAAATATTTAGAATGAGAAGAGACCAACGTCGACCATCTTATATCAAAATATCAACCAAATTACTCATTGTCGGTGATTATGGCCAAATAGAAGGAACATGTGATTTTCGCGAGTTTCTACGCCTCTCAGCACGACATTGAGTTCCGACCACGTTATTTCCACATGGCTTAGCTTGAGGCTGTAGAATAATCTAGGATTTCTAGATGCATGCAGGTCCGGTTATCACGTTTCCCCCTTTCGCTTACCGGGGTGTGCTAAAATAAGCGAGATCTAACAGGCCCACCGGGACCGAAGTGGGGCGGGCTTCGGGCTTCGGCGGGCTTCGGGACTCTTTCCAGTCAGAGTCTCATATCTCGCTCATACCATCGGCCTAACGTCACCGTTATCACTGACTGTACCGACGGTCTCAGCTTCGAATAGTAGTATGCAAGCACATGTTTCTTAATATAGTTCATCTCATGCCCTTTCTTTACAACGTGGTCGCGGATGAAACGTGTTCCGAGCACACAGCCTGCAGCAGTCCCGTACTTTCGCCAACGACTCGATCGGATAGTCGGCACAATCGTTTGGTTTTGTACAAGAGTGGTTTTGTACAAGAGTAGGATAACTTCTTTCTAGCTAAAGCAAAAACAGAAAGGGAAGAGATTTTGAGTTTGATTTTGAGGCATAGACCGATAATTTCCTTTCCCTCAAAGCGCCATGGACACTACCGCACCACCCCCACTCCCATCAGGGAAAAGGCTGGCCTTGATCATTTTCTTTGCTTGTATTGCGCTTCTTCTTCAGGCTTTGGTAAGTTTGCTCCATTCGGGCCAAAGCGAACACAGAATCAGCTGCTAACAACTTCAAACAGGACACTACCATTGTTTCCACGGCGATTCCAGCTATCACAGACGACTTTAACACGACGGCGGATGTTGGGTGGTATGGCTCGGCTTATTTCCTTACACAATGCGCGTTCCAGATCTTCTGGGGTCGGCTATACACTTTCTACGACCTCAAGACGATGTATGTTGTGGCGATCGGAATATTTGAGGTTGGAAGTCTTCTGTGCGCTGTCGCACCTACCTCATCCGCCTTCATCGTGGGACGAGCGTTTGCCGGTGTAGGTGCTGGAGGGGTATTCACTGGCAGTTTCATCTCCGTCGCTTTCAGTGTACCATTGCAGAAACGGCCTATGTATGCTGGCATTCTAGGAACTGTATATGGTGTTGCGAGTGTCCTAGGGTGAGAATCTCCGTGCTTCTAGCACTCTTGAACTTCATGATTGGCACCTACTGACATCCTGCGTACAGACCACCCATCGGCGGTGCCTTCACCACAAACCTCAGCTGGCGCGGTTGTTTCTATATGAACTTACCGCTTGGTGCCATCGTGGTTGCCGGCTTGATACCATTCTTCCCATCTCCGCAGGCCGCCGCCCGTCTCGCGAGTCTGCCGTCCAAAGAGAAGATTAAGCGTATGGATCCACTCGGGACGGTGATCTTAGTCGTGGCTATCACCTGCTTGCTTCTGGCCCTGCAATGGGGTGGCTTGAAGTACTCCTGGTCAAACGCACGAATTATCGTTCTATTCGTCATTTTCGCAATTTCCATGATCGCGTATATAATCTGGCAAATATACCTGGGTCCTGTGGCTACTATTCCAAAGAATATCATCACCCAACGAAGCATGTCCTTTGCGACCTTTTACTCCTTCACGCAGGGCGGTGTTAATTTTGGTATCCTCTACTACGCACCTGTCTGGTTCCAGGTCGTCAAAGGCCACAGTGCCCTCCACAGCGGTCTCGATATTGTGTCCTTTAGTGCCGGTATGACGGTGACGATGCTGGTGACTGGTTATATTCTCACCAAGGGCGGCTACTCGATGCCATTTATGGTTCTGTGCGTCGTGATGGTTAGCGCCGCTTGTGGGTTACTTACAACGTGGACTCCTAGCTCTAGCGATGCTATGGTCTTTGGTTACTTGACCTTGTATGGTCTCGGCCAGGGCTTTGGCTGGCAGCAACCTATCCTCATTGCACAGACTATGCTTCCAGCGGCCGAGGTCCCTACCGGAACTTCTCTCACAACTGTGTGCAAGCTTCTTGGTGGCACAATTTTCGTGTCTGTCGCCGAGAGCTTGTACAGCAGCAAACTACGTGACCTATTCATCGAACGCCTTCCACAGCTGGATCCGGGGCTTTTGCGATCTGAGGGTTCCGTCGAGCTACGTGAGAAGGTAGGAAAAGTTCTTCTCCCGACGTTGATTTCCTGTTACAACGATGCTCTAAAGCAAGTCTGGTGGTTGCTGCTGGGTCTCAGCGCCGCCAGTCTTATTGGTGCGCTAGGAATCGAATGGAGAAGTGTGACGGACAAGGTTGCGAGTGGCCCTCCGCCTCAAGCCGCACAATTGGCTTCGCCGACGAACGATGATTTGCAACGGCTTAAGGATCCTATGCCCATGGACATGAGAAGTAAGGATCATCTTCCGGATATCGAATTAGCCCAAGTGCGAGAAAGAGAATTTTAAGGCTACCCATGGAACGGTGAACGGTGTTTCGGGTTTCTGTACAACAATAACACGGCAGCGGAATCAGAACGAAAATGAATTGGGAAGTCGGGTGTAGAATATCAGTTTTCAGGCCCTTGTTGCAGTAGGGTGGCATCGCTTGACAGGCGTTTAAGCATGGCTACACGGGATGGTATTACATCAGCGAATTTGGTGGCGGTTTGGAAGCAAATTTATGACATTAGACGAACCCCAGCAGATTATGTAAAGTACTTTTGATTTAGTTAGAAATTCATGTTTTTTTTTTGTAATAAATTGTCTTCGAATCAATTGTGTGATTTAAAGTATTAAGTTTACCCTTGTCGACACTCTACTGTACAGTCGAGGAAGGTGCCTCACACCACTTATTTACACCTAAAATAGACTAGCTTAGATGGGGATAAAATCCCACATCGGAGAAATCCTCATCCTTGTCTTTAATATTACCAAATCGCTTTACATCCACTTACTTTTCTGTTATAGTACCGGTTAATTTACATAAGGCTAGGTGTAAGGTTGTCGCGTCGCCTTGTTTACAAGAATCCGTTTCAGATACAAAACATAACTTCATTGTGTCCACGACAAGATCTCAGGATAAATATATCACCCGATGATGCGGACGGATCCCGAAGTAGCAAGAGTATGGGAGAGGAAAGAAGGAGAAGGACGTAGAGAAAAGAGAGAGGGAGAAGGAAAACAGGAGGAGGCAGCGAAACTGGCGAGGGTGGCGAGAGCACTGCTGCAAGATCTAGGTACGGAAGGGGGTTGCCATAATTCGTGCAACAAAGACGGTGAAGAATTTTGCTGCTGCTTTAATTCTATAATCTTCCATCATCATCATCATCACAACAAACACCTCGATATGGGATATGTATATCCTTTATATTAAAACAGCAAGTAGTTTTTACTATATATAGATTAATAATAGTGGCAGAAAAACCCCTGCTGTTGCACGAATTATGGCAACCCCTTCCGTATTACGGAGGACAGCAGATGCAGAAAAACGGCACGGGTACGAGAGGAAATGCTATGAATAGAAAGGCTTGGAAGGGTACGCCGCACTTCCTCTTACTGCATAGAAGAGATTCACTGCACGTCAGTGGTGAGTATGTTGATCCTGTTAAGCCAGCCTCGCTGCCGTACCGTTTACTCAAAAGCCATTACCAGCCCACCTTTCGGGAGTCGTATATCGGTGGTCGTATGCAAGGGTCTTGTGAGGGTCTTGTGCGAGTCTTGGCACGTGTCTTGGCACGTGTAGTTGCTGACCATTGGCGATGAGGCTGGTGTGCTAAATTGCTGACTATTTTATTAGTGTAGGATTTTTGTCAGCACGGCCAACCCGTTCCAAATAGGGGCATTTTACATCTCAAGGTGCTAATCTCGCCAATCTCGAATCTCGGATCTCGGGCATGGCAAGGAAGATGAACCTGGCTCGGTGGGAGAGCACTTTATATAATTGACCATGGTACCGCAACGTGGCTATCACGAGCATCCAGCATCTTCATACTGTTCTCTCTCGTTTCTAGAAACACTTCCCGTCTATTATTCTCTTACCAGGGCTTCAGCATGCTACGAAATTTTTTGGGAGGCCTGGCATTGGCCTCAGCCTTGCCGTTCACACTGGGCTATCCCTCGGCCGCCGGGTATGGCAATGGCAGTAGCAATGGCCCTCGTCAATTCGACCTGACCCTTACTTGGGAAAAAGCTTCTCCAGTTGGTGTTAGCCGAGACATGATCTTGATCAACGGGCAGTTTCCCGGCCCGTTGTTGGAGATCAATGAAGGAGACGAAGTATGGGTCAATGTTCACAATAAACTGCCCTTCAACACAACTATGCACTATCATGGTATGTAACCGAAATTTGTCAATACTCACAACATAGATCACTTTCTGAACCTAGTTGACTAATGCTATACACAGGAATCGAGATGGTTGACACTCCATGGTCTGATGGTGTACCCGGTTTATCGCAGCGAGAGATACTTCCAGGGGGGTCTTTCTTGTATAAATGGAAAGCTCTTCAGTACGGCGAATACTGGTATCATTCCCACCACCGAGGACAGATTGATGATGGCCAGTTCGGACCGCTCATTATTCACCCCAAGAAGAGCAGGCCAACGCCGTTCGGGCTCATATCCCAGGATAAGGACACTCTTGCCGCCATCCAGAAAGCTGTTTCCAAAGTCCAGCCACTGATGCTGAGTGACTACCGAAATCTTCCTTCGAGCGAGTCCTGGGATATCGAAGTTGCAGCTCAAATGGAGATTCCGTGTTACGACTCTCTGCTCATCAATGGCAAAGGGAAGATTGACTGCTGGTCCGCAAATAAAACTGCATCACTTCTCAGTGCGCAGCAGAAACAACTCCTCGGCGCGGCAGGCAATAAGGCGTTCACAGCTAAAAGGTATGCGTTTCTTATTCCCCATGCTATCTTAAACTAAAATCGTCCATAGTTGTCTTCCTAAAGACGCCCAAGCCAAGATTATCGCGGGCAACCGACCAGGAATCAATCTCTCAGCGATACCAGCCGAGATATTCGATGTTTGCACGCCCACGAAGGGGTCCCAAACTATCATCGAGATTGTAAAAGACGATTGTGATGATAAGAATGGAACATGGGCTGCATTTGAAGTAGTTGGTGCTTATAGCACCCTGACTACAGCCTTTTCGATCGACGAGTTGGATTTGTGGGTATATGCCGTAGACGGAGAGTACATAACTCCTCAGCGAGTCAACGCTATCACTGTCACCAACGGCGATCGCTATTCCTTCCTCGTGCATCTCACTGCTTTCAAGGATTATACAATCCGACATGCATGCATCTTACCAATTCAGTTAATCAGCGGGCAAGCAACACTTTCATACCGTAGCGGCGACAAACATTCGGCGCCCGCAAACCAAACCTCGAAGCCATATATTAGTGACGGAGGAGTGGCCCTAAACGCAGGGGTAGTTTTCTTCAGTCAGAACGTGCAGAAATCATATCCGCCTTTCCCTGTCGCACAGAAAGCGGATCAAACCGTCCTCCTCGAGATAGGAAACACCGAGACCGCCTACCAATGGGCCCTTAACGGAACATCACAGCCTATGACGCTTGATTCAAGCAACCCAATCTTGTTCGCACCGCAACCCAATGTCATGAACAACCTGACTATCACTACGCTCAACAACACATGGGTCGATATCATCTTCGCGACCGTGCAGGTGCCACAGCCAGCTCACCCAATCCATAAACACGGAAATAAAATGTGGCTTATTGGATCGGGCCAGGGGGCGTTCAAGTGGAGCAGTGTTGAGGAAGCGGCAAAGGCTATGCCCCAGAACTTCAACTTCGTGGATCCTCCACGACGTGATGGATTTTCAACGGTCGATGCCCCGAGAGCCCCAACATGGATTGCAGTACGTTACCATGTAACCAACCCAGGTGCCTGGATGATTCACTGTCATGCTACAACCCACTTGTTAGGTGGTATGAGCATGGCGATCCAAGATGGCATTGACCACTGGCCGCAGGTGCCCTCCAACTATGTGAATTACAATGCATAAGTTCAGTCCTAGGCCATCTTTCCTTTACATTCAGCATAGAACGCCTTGATTTTACATCTTAAGGCAACATTCTCATTTACATTCGATGCATACGGAAATGACTAGGGAGGACAAAATTGTGTATTTAATTCCGAGGCCAATATACATCCTGTATATAGTTTATGTACGACTTGATCGGGCTCTTGGTAACTCATAGGATACTCTAGGGTGCACTGAATTCTTTTTCAGACTACCCAAATAGGTTTTAGGTCCCGCGGTAGAGATTCATCTCTCAAAATACTTAATTGGAAGATATGAAGCATGCTTAACTTGGTCTCATTGACTCCTGTACTATGTGAATCACTAGGAAGGTATGCATGCAGTCACTAAGGTAATTCCTAAAATTATTAACTTGTCCCCATGTGCCTCACCAAGTTCTCTCCCTTGCTCCATTACGTCAAGTTCCAAGCAGTAAACTATTGCTTCATCTATTTCTATGGAATAAAAGGCTTGCTGGAAACAACATAGAATTCCATCACTAGGTTATCTAGATGTGAGTATAATCTCACTGCTGTTGCAACTGTTTACACGACTATCAACACCGGATCAAAGAAACCTCTAGAAATACACAGGAAAAAAAGTAGTTGGAGTTCTAAATTCTAATCATACAAAATTGACAGTTACATAGGATCATTGGTATCAGACCGCAAACACATCATACAAGCACTCCATGTTGCAAAATGTCCTGAACATAACCGATTGTCATCCTGAAGTAAGTCTAGTCAGCAATCACAACGCCATCATAAAGGGGTCTCTGGTATCTCACTTTGATCTCTTGGTATCAGCAAAGTTCTCATGATCCGCCATAATGGATCTCTTGTACTCGGGGTCCGCCTTGAGCGCCTTGAACTGTTCGATATTGCGGAATTGAATTTGTACAATGCAGTCGTAATCCGTTACATTGGCGAACTGAGGATCGAAAAGCTCAC
This sequence comes from Rutstroemia sp. NJR-2017a BVV2, assembly GCA_002946415.1. Lineage (NCBI taxonomy): Eukaryota > Fungi > Ascomycota > Leotiomycetes > Helotiales > Rutstroemiaceae > Rutstroemia > Rutstroemia sp. NJR-2017a BVV2. The sequence continues at coordinate 1,152,668 of NJPS01000054.1, forward strand.
CCATCAGAACCCGCGTAGAGAGTGGTGTATGTGACTATCCAAGTAATTTGTTAGACTATTGAACTCATATAACACTAGATAGCGCCCCTTTACTTACCATGCTGTACTTGTCAATGCCATGCTTAACCATGAGGCCCTTCACCAACGGCGCGTGCTTGTTGATCATATAGTCGCGGTACTCCTCCTCACTCATGCCCTCTTTTCGATAGGCACACATAGTGAGGCAGAGCATCGGTCCATCCTTTTGAATTCCAATCGCCATGATGAATGATGTTGGTGGTAGTTCGTTGGGTTTGAGGTGTTGAAAAGTGGTACAGCAGAAAGATCCAGAATCAGGAGACTTACCCGCTTTTAAGATGGTTCGATACGTAGTTACAGGAAGATATATTATCAGCGCTATTTATGGTGCGGTTGTGAGCCCCGATTCCTGTCGTAAGCCTAACAACATACCATTTTCCATCTCACTTCCCCGTAGTCTGCGAACCCCGAACCCCGATGATCGATCCATTCAAAATATCGGCTACTCTTTTAAGGGGCAGTACTGATGATATATGATCTAGAATTCTTGTCCTGATCTAGAGCTTCATCCAACAGTCTTATCTTCATCTTCCAATCTTTCATTTAACCACAATACAACCACAACACAACACAAACTTTAATACAACACAAACACAATACAACATAAACACAATGGGATCTGTAGAAGAGGAAATTCTCATCATTGGTGGCGGGCTAGGAGGGCTGTGTTTGGCACAGGGTCTTCGTAATGCCGGTATTCCATTCCGTGTTTTCGAGCGCGACGCAAATGCGTCCTGGAGACCTCAGGGTTATCGCCTTCGCATCAATGGAGAGGGTGCGAATGCGCTGAAAACAACGCTTTCACCCGAGTTGTGGGAGAGGTTTGAAAAGACCTGCTCTTCCACGGAGCTGGGCGAGACTGATATCAACGCTATCGATGGAGGAGTTATCGCTAGCCGCGCCGGTGGCGGTCCTCAGATGAAAGGACTCAAGCCATACACTTGCGATCGGATGGTATTACGGGATATACTCCTGACAGGACTCGAAGAGAAGATATCGTATGGCAAGACGCTGGCCCGCTATGAGATTAATGATAGCGGAGTCATTGCCTACTTTAAGGATGGCACAACTGCACGTGGAAGATTCCTCGTCGGTGCCGATGGCAAGAGTTCTGTAACGAGAAGACAGTATCTGCCGAACCACCAACCTCTCGATACTGAAGGAATGTGTATCTACGGAAAGACCCCTATGACCCCTGAACTACTCGAAAGGTTCCACCCACGCGCCATGCGATGGATGACGCTCGTCGTCGATCGCACTCCCATCACACAAACGCTTGACATCGACGACTCAGCTGTCACCCTCCTGCTAGAGCCGATCCGCTTCCAAAAGAAGAACGACGAATTCGACCAATACTTGCCAGCAGACTACATGTACTGGGTATTGATTGCTCGAAAGCACATCTTCGGCTCCGCAAGCGAAACACCCGTTTCCAAACGCACACCTGAAGATAGCGCTGCTTTGTCGCTACGTATCACCGAGTGCTGGGATCCCAGCATTCGCTCAATCCTGCACTTGCAAGATAAGCAACAGTCCAGCCTGCTCAACGTTCTGTCCGCAGATCCAGAGATGGAGGCCTGGACTTCGTCCGATAAAATCACATGTATTGGAGATGCAATCCATGTAATGAGTCCCAGTGGAGGTGTGGGAGCAGTGACGGCGCTAATGGATGGTGCCAATCTTGCCAAGATCATTTCCACACAGGGCATCTCGACAGAGAGTATCGGTGAATTCGAAAGGAACATGCGTGAATATGCCGGCGCCAATATTCGTAGGAGTTACTTTGGTGGCCGCAAGTTGTTTGGGCAGAGACCATTCGAGCAGTGTAGCAAGTATGAGGGATAGGACAGGGTTCACTGAGGAGCTGGAACTGGGTTGAACGATGGTGCGAGGCTTTGGTTGCTTGGAAATTTCCTGAGCGGGGAGTTGATCCTCCGACGCCAATGCCGATCTGCGGCGCTGTTATTTCATTGTCCTGTATACTTTATTTTGCAGTTTTAAAAATATAAGCTATGATATATTATGCATCGTTATTACAGGGAATCGAATCCAGCGCCTTGTAATCTACTCCGTCATTATTCCCCACTCCCAGACGTCCCACACTCTATCTGCTCATATAGTCTCGCTCCAAACTAGCACGCTAGGAAATTATTTGTGTTACTTGCGGGTACGAAGTTGATCCTAGGAAATCTTGACTTTCGCGGGCGCTACCAGACCAATGCAACCCTGCGGTCAGATGGAAGATGAGAAGGAGCGCAAGCCCTTGCCTATACATCAGCGGGAATAAGCTTCTGTGGAACGTCGAGAGACACAGGGGCTAGGTTTAACCTAGCGAGCTTAGTCAGAGGAGTCACTCCTCATCCATTGAAAGGGCGGTCACTGAGACAAGATGCCCCGTATTACTGTGTTAAAGCTTGAAGCGTTGAACTCAGCACGCGTAAGCTCGGTATTGCAGCCATTTTTCTTGGCTTGTTGGATTTCTTTGTGGCTGCCGGCAAATACAAATCTCACCGGCGCTATCATCACCATCTCATGCGTCACCGGGCTTCGGGACTGGAATACATCTTCGAGTCCCCAAATTCTTGTACGGCATCGGAATGCCGGTGAATTATGTGTGCTTGCTCGGCACCCAGCGGTGTAGGTAGATACAATAACACTCTGTAATGTCGGTCTATGTCAGGGGATTACCAAACTGTGATTCCATACCAGCTACCAAGAGCAAAATCGTACTTGCCTACCAACGTCGGCCTCTGAACATTTCAGATACATAAGGAGTTCTCGGTTTCCTTGAATTTATTCTTGATAATAGATCGGTCTCGAGCCGTCTAAACGGAAGAAAGATAGGATTTACAAAATCAAAATGGGGAGTACAGAAACACCCAATCAGGACAGTCTCAGCCGGATTTTAGAGGCGCACGTCAACGGCGAGAGCCCTGCACTGCATAATGCATGCTTTTCCGTGGCAGGGAAAGACGGTGAGTACACTTATCTCAACCAAGAACGGATTGCAAAGAGCAAGATAACTGATAAAAATTCGCGCAGCAGGTGTGCTCTATTCTGCAGCATATGGCTCGCGGGATTTAGCGCGGTCACAGCCTGTCACAACAGACTCTGTGTTCTGGATTGCATCCCTCACGAAGCTTTCCACTGCGATCGCTAGCTTGATTGCCGTTGAGAAAGGCCTCGTCACTCTCGACCAGAACGTCAGAGAAATTGTCCCAGAACTTGCTCAACTCGATGTTCTTGAAGGGTTTGATGATGATGGTACACCACGCCTGAGAAACTGCACGTCCCCTATTACTCTACGGTAAGAAACAAACTAGATGAGAAGGTCTTTACTGAAAATCCCATGCTGATATCAAGCGATAAGCCAACTGCTTTCACACAGCAGCGGCTTCTGCTACGACAAGCAACATGAGGGTCTTCAGCGGTGGGCAGCGTACGTTGGAAAGACAGAACACACTTTCACAGGATCATACGTGAGCAATTTCCCTAGATCCGTGTACCTCAACTGGGAAATGAGCAAGTACTGAAGCACTACCTTGGTTGCAGGCAGGATACCTTTACCCCCTGATTTTCGAGCCTGGGCAGGGCTGGGCCTACGGTTCTGGAATGGACTGGGCAGGCCGCACGGTGAGCACTCTTCATCACATAACTAACCCCCTGAACAATTTTCTATCTGCGAAATCCAAAGCCGCGATTAAGGTACTCCCCGAAACTGACGATACCTGCAGGTCGAAGTTGTTGCGAAACAGAATCTCGAAGCCTTCATGAAAGCCAACATCTGGGATCCACTTGATATGGACTCGACCACCTTTCAGCCGTGGACACGACCAGACCTTGAAGCTAGGTTTGTTGAACTAGCTTTCCGAACTCCAACCGGCACTGTCGTTAAGGGAAAATCTCCCTACGCCTACCCGGCACCTGACTGCTGCGGTGGTGTTGGTCTCTATAGCACTCCTGCCGACCAGACAAAGCTCCTTTCCGCGTTAGTAAGCGGCGGCTCTAGCATCATGAGTGCGGCGAGCATGAAGGAGCTGTTAGGGCCACAGACTTCCGACCCCTCTCATTTTCTCTCGGTGGTTTGTGGTACAAACAGGGCGCATTTGGGTCAGACCTGGCCAGATGGAGCGGTCGGTGACTTTGGACTCAGTTCATCCATTAATGCAGACGACTTCCCTGGTCGAAGAGCAGCGAAAAGCGCAAATTGGCAGGGTATGCCGGGTGTTCATGCGGTGAGTCGCTAATCTCATTTCTCGTCCTTCTATTTCTCTCTGCTAACACTTGGCGCAGTGGCTTGATCCTACGACAGGCTTGGCGGGACTTTTCGTAACCCAACTTCTGCCTCCCGGAGATAAGGTGGTTACTAAGTGTTTCGGTGATCTGGAAAGGGTAGTTTACCAATTGTATGGGTCATCCACGAGAGAATGAAGCGCTGTTCGTATATCTCAGATCCTTAGGAGTTTAGGATCTTCCCTCTACCAGTATATAGAATAGACAGGCGTATTTCTCACTGATCTCGGGCCAATTTGTTCTGTCCATCGTGACATAAAACATGATCATTGTTGTAAATATAGTCATTCGTAGAAAGAATGATCACATACAGACGGCACTTCGATGTGAGATTCTCCTACAGAAATGTAACCTGATGTCTTTGTTTGGCAATCTAGAGCCAAGTCAGATAACAGTTGGGAGCCTCTTCGTGAAACTTAGATGAGAATAACGGGGTCCTGAAGGAGAGAATCACGACTCTCCGACGAACACCTCAGCTCTACCTGATGTATGTGGTGCTGGATTGGTGAAGGAACTTTTCTTACTCAGCACGTCGAGTCATTGCGCAACAGAGACCGCCTCAGCCTTCGTGCGAGTATTGCAATGGCCATACCCGAAAGCTGTTCGGTGTTTGTAGAGTTGCGACAGCGAAGCTGCCCCATTGTTTTTCCACCGATCAGGTGATTTGGCTGACCTTCTAGAACAATTTCTGCCCTACAACATGGGGGTTTTAGGCTGAGGTCGGGTCACCTCCTTCTACCACTCGATAGTTACACGAGCCCGAGGCCCGACTACCGACACCCCGGTATTCACCACATGGCAAAGGAATGGATCTTGAACCTCAAGGCGCCATCTCGATCTTGGTCCATGTTTAGCTGCATACCAACAGTTTAGCTGCATACCAACATGTCGGTCATGTCGGTCATGTCGGTCATTGTGCGTAAAAGATGCATATAAGATTGTACATATATGATGGAGTAACCCCGGGAACGACAGTTTTATATAGTATCTGAACGTTCTATACACGTCTTAGAGAATCACCGCACTTTTACAGTTTTCAACATGATCGTCACAGCAAGTTCGGTCCTGCTCCAGGGCAACGTCCCTACATCAGTTAGCAACTTGTTCCTCTTTCCCGGGACATTCAACGGCTTCCCGGTCTTCGCTGCATTGCCTCCAATCGAGCTCAACCGTATCGCAGTCTTCGAACTAACTTGTTCCTTTGCCCATACCCCAGAACATCTCAGCAGCATCAGTATTCCCGAACTGGCATGTCTTTATCTCGCCGAGATCCAGCGACGACAACCCCACGGCCCTTACTCATTGCTTGGATACTCTGTTGGCGGTGTCATTGCCTACGAGGCAGCTCGACAGTTACTTGAGGCTGGAGAAGCGGTAGAGCGGATTTATCTCGTTGATGCACCATGCCCCATGGGTAATCGACCTACGTCGCACAGTCTGACACAGGTCATCGATTCGAAACACGATAAGCAGAGGGAGGCGGAGCAACAGTCAAAGATGTCAATGAAGCTGATGGGCGCACTCCACGCGACACAAAAACTACTCAGCCTTGAGACATACATGCCCCCGTCAATATCATCATTCCCAGGCCACCCCATCCCCAAAACAACCTATTTCTTCGCTAAGCAAAGGCTCGATTCCCACAACATGCTGAAACGACCAAAGGACTCAGAAAGTGACCTAGGCTCCATGTCCTGGTTTCGTGAAGAACGTGAAGGATTCGGAATGACTGGAGATGGGTGGGAGAGATTAGTGGATAGAAGCAAGCTGAAAATCGTTCCTCTGAACGGAAACCACTTGAGCATTATGGAAGAACCAAATGTGAGTTGCGGATACTTCTTTCTTTTCCCGATAGAATTGGTCACTGACTTTCTCCCTTGTAATAGATCTCAGAATGGGCAACGGAAATACGATCTTCGTATTGGGATTCAGCTTTTCCATTCAAAACAAGAAGTACCCGAAGAAGAGTGCTAGAAAGATATTAAAATTTGGTAGAAGTTAGATCAATAAAGTCTGTAACATAGCTATTTAGGGAGTTTTTGAGTTGGTTGTGAAAACATTTAGATTGCTAGAGGAGGATATATAGAAGGCTTGGCGATGTAGGGCCCCTCGAATTGAACTGCTCAAACATGTGTACTCTTAACATAAACTATATATAGAAATGATTAGGAGCAAACTTCTATTCTATTGGTAGCATGTGACCTTTATCTGTACATCCTAGATAGCTTATAATTACCTTGTAGTTAGATGCTAACTTTGCTTCCCTTTCTCAACCGGCGGAGGAGGGGGACTCTTGATCAGAGCAACGCCCGAATCGCTTTAAGCACAGAATGCTTTCCAACTACTACCGTATATATATAGTACTACCTTTAGTTAGCTTAGCACATCTCTATACCCTTCGGGAGGTGATAGGACAGTAGGTTAGCCTATTGCCCGCCAGACGAAAATGACCACTCGCTCTCTCTCTCTTTATCTGTACATCTAGGAATTATTGGAAGCAAACTACTATTCAATTGGCTCCATATGACGTCTATCTGTACATGTAACTCTAGGTACTAGTAATATTCCTTCAGCTTATATGTAAAGAAATTTGCTGCGCTATCTACCACTTCTAAATATCCATTGTCGGCGAAGGACTCCTAAGCTCACACGCCGCTTTAATTTTAGTATAACGATGCTTGATAAATTGACCAAGTGCTGAGTAAATAAACCTGTCTTCACCGAGCTTCTCATCTCGTCCCCCCGCCGAGTATTTGTCTGAAAACAGCTGCACCACACCTTCCAGCTTCGATAATTCGTGCAAGACCAACTGGGCTCGCAACCGCCCCTCGATTTCCCCGTCCACGTTGTACGCACCGAATCGGAGCGGGACCGATACGAAAGCGCTCTGCTCCTGCGGCATTTGTTGTTTTGGAATGCTGCCAAAGTTAAAAGGTGTGGTGTCGTCGATTTTGGCGATCGCTCCGTATGCTGCTAGCACTTGAGAGATAATAACGGAAAGGAGGAATGGCAGGTAGGCGTTGGCATCGCAGGAACACTGGAGGATGTCTATTAATTGCTGGGTGATACTCGAGCACATCAATAACGCTTGGTCGGTGGTGATTATCGGTTGTGGACCGCCCATTATGTTGTGTTCCTGCTGCATCGTATCGCCCCGGGAAGCCATTATGATGACGGATTTCTGAAGTGATTTTGCAGCACGTAGACAGCTGTGCCCATATGGTGGCGTTTGGGGCTGTTGGTGTAGACTTGGATTCATAAATAAATTGCTGTCATCGGAAGGGTGATTGAAGTTGTTGGGGGCGGTAATGTGATTGTGCCACGAAGGTTCGGGTTTTGTGAAATTCAAATGGGGGAAGAAGTCGGATTCTATCGTTGATGAAACAGAATTCGAGAAGTTGGGAGATGGGGAGTCGAGTTCCGGCATTGTGAAGTCATCTCCGTTTGTGAAAAGGTAGTCCATGATATTCATACCATCCATTGGATCATGGCCAGGTGAACCTGTACTGTGTCCCGGTTGTACACCCATGTCGTTATCCAGTGTGGTTGGTATGGGCTGGAATGGAGAGATGGGGTCAGGCAGCCTAATCTCACGATCCAAACTCAAATCCAGGTCTGGATATTGCTCCTTGGGTATTGGTGAAGGCGCTGATTCGGAGGAAGGTGGTGTTAAAGTCTTGATTGCGCTGTCTGGAAGTTGGCTCTGCTCTATCTGAGCGGCTGCCCTTAAACACTGGTCGGCGTCTGATGGCCCTGAGCCATGAGAAGTAGGTGGCATCTGCAACTTGCCAGCGTTGAGGGCTTTGATAAATTCGATGGTCGGCTTCCCAGTCCTCATCGAGACGCTGTAACGGCAGTTGCTGCCTATTCGAATACAACGACCACATTGTGGGTGCTGTTTATCACAGCGAACCTTGGCCTCGGTGCATAAATCACAAGATCTTTAGAACGATGTCCGTTAGCTTTCGAAGTCTCAAACTATCTAGCCACTGGCGACTAGACTGAGGACGAGTTACTCACGAGCGAAATATAACGGCTGGCAGCTTTGGTTGCCGAGTCTTGCGAGTTTGCTGTGGAGTATTCTCTGATGGTGCCATCGTGTCTATACAATGAAGAGGGTTGCCAGCAGAAGACTCTCAGTGTGACGACTGATAAATATAAAAGATTCTACAAGCCAAGGCTACCACCTAGAAGTTTGCTTAGCTTGCAGTTAGAATTAAATTAAGGTGGACGATTATTCGAAGGATGTCGCTTAGGTATGTTGAATATCAAAGAGGATTGGAATAACTGAAGAATTATATCCACGAATATGTAGGACTTTGACGTAGCAAAATGCGGTGACATAAGAGAATCAAGGTTCTTTTAAAAAGGCAACGGTCAACGCTATTCAAGTTTTAAAGAGTTATTCATGGACTACCTTGTATGTTAAACTTCAGGTCAGCGAAGGGCAGCTTCGTAAACATCGTATACCAGGGTCCTCATGCATCCACTTGGTTGCTCATCTTCCTTCGTTTTCTTCATAAGGTTACGGTCATGCTGAACGGGTTGCAGGTAGAAGAACGGCGAGGAAAACACAAACCCTTGAAATGCATGGACTATGCAGGAAGGAATCCTTTGCCTTGAGAGGCTGACAGGAAGTTTTTGATTACTGCGGCAGAGCAGGCGCATTAGCTCTACAGCAGAGTAAGATACTAAGAACATGTGTATGGCTGGGGTAGTTAGCGTGATAGGGGCGATAAGCGTAAGCACTTAACCGTTTTAGTTCCTTGGGCCAATCAAATCCGTGAGTTGATTGTTGATCTGCTTTGTTAGTCGGTGTAAAGGTTACAATCTCGCTTATTGAGGATTCCGTCCCATACAAGGCCGAGCACGTTTAGCCCACAGGTTATGTAAAGTAAAAAGTGACGCCACTTCTAAGAGGGACCAATGGAGCCAGATGTGTGGTTTCACAAGAACAGAGGAAACCCAGTTCTGTGAGGCATACTGTGTGAGACATACTGTGAGACTATTCTAATGCTCTTGTGAGATTATTTTCTGTGGTGAGAACACCCTCTGTAGCTGGGATATCGTTTTCATTGGAATCTATGCTCTTTTTAGCCCACGTCAGCGAGCTGTCGTTCGATATGTATGTTGTCCCTGTTAGCACATTTGCCCAGAGATATATCGAGATCCACCGGTCGCCTTGAACCGGCTAGGCAAAGGCTTGCTTATTAGACTAGCCTCATGGCCAAATTCGAGGAAGATCAGGCTATAAGGCGACATTTGCGGGTATGCGTGGGGCTGATGTGCAGAGTTCTGAGAGCCAAAAGCGTCGAAAGCACACCAGTGACCCCAAAGGAAAACACATGTGTGCACCGGTGTTCCTACACCAATTTACGTACATCAGATGAACAGCCTTGCGGACAGGACTCCTTGTCCATACGAGGCAGCGAGAAAAGAATTATAAATGTCACGTGCTTCGGAAAAGCTAAAATCCGGTAGTATAAGCGGCCAATCATACCCTTGTCTTCAAACCCAACCTTAATTAATACAACAGCAACAGCAGGAGCTTCATCAGCGTAGCTGCCTCGAAGCCAATGGTAATAACCTCATCCTCACACAACCGCCCATCCATAAACCTTCTCCATCATTTCCCCTCTACACTATCTCATATAAGTCTTCACGATGTTTCGTAACAATTATGATAACGATTCGGTTACATTGTATGCTATTGATTGCTATCATCTCACTCGACCAGTTTGCTGACCTTGAATACATAGCTCGCCGCAAGGTCGTATCTTTCAAGTCGAATATGCCTCCGAAGCCGTCAAGCAAGGTAGTGTGGTTGTCGGCATAGTGAGCAAATCGCATGCGGTGCTCGTCGCTCTAAAGGTAAGCTTTCCCCATTCCATTCGCCTCAATCATGTTCGCATCTGTGAATCAAGACTTACAATTCCTCACTCCCATAGCGCAATGCAGAAGAGCTCTCCTCATACCAAAAGAAAGTCATCGCCATCGACGAACACGTTGGCCTTGCACTCGCCGGTCTCGCCTCTGACGCCCGCGTCCTCTCCAACTTCATGAAAAACCAATCGCTTTCCTCCCGCTTAACCTACGACCGCGCGGTACCCCTCTCCCGCCTCGTCGCCAGTATTGGCGACCGCGCTCAAACAAATACGCAGCACTATGGCCGCCGACCGTACGGTGTAGGATTGTTAGTAGCCGGTGTCGACGAGACAGGTCCACATCTATTCGAATTCCAACCGTCGGGAATGACGCAGGAGATGGTAGCTTGTGCAATCGGAGCGAGGAGTCAAATGGCAAGAACGTATTTGGAGAGGAATTTGGAGCAGTTTGCGGATTGTGGGAGGGAAGAACTAATCAAACATGGATTGAGAGCTTTGAAGGAGAGCCTGGCTCAGGATAAGGAGCTTACGGTGGAGAATACGAGTGTGGGCGTGGTGGGATTGAAGGGGAAGGGGGAGAAGGGTATTGAGGCTTTCAAGCTCTATGATGGACAAGAAGTTAAGCCGTGGGTTGATTTGGTAGCGGATGGTCAAGAAGAGGGTGGTGATACAATGGAGGTTGATCAGTAAGTGGATGTGCTGGATGGACATGGGGGAGGTTGATCCGGAGATGTGTTCCTTGGGCATGGGGACTAACTCGTGGAAGGGATAGGGGGTATGTACAATTAATTTTGATACAGCATCAAATCAGAGGAGAAGAAAAATACCAGATGATTTATGACGTCGATTGCCTAAATGGTAGTTTCCATACTTGGTCCATATCTGAGAATTGTGCGAGCTTACGTAAAATCAACCATTAGATGTTGCCAGATTGATTATGAGCAGGCTTCACATTGTTTTGCAAGAATTGAAATCCAGCATGCACAGCCTTGTTCCTCTACTGAAGTGGGTATGATATCTCGATCCTCCTGAACCCTTCCAAGCTTCTATATTAAACCACTAAATTCAACGCCAGTATGAACATCCATGTAGATCTATCTAGGTCTAACCACTTATGCCCAAAATTCACCACACCCTACCGATCCCACCAAGCCTCCGTTTCCGTTCATCATCCTTATTCATTCCCCCACTCCAACTTAAAACGCCCTTCACTCACTTTATAATCGCGCAGCGCCTTCACCGCATCCTCTGCAGTCGCAACATCAACCACAATCCCTTTGCTCCCCTCCCCTACAAACCCCGCTTCCACACTCCCCTGTATCCATGCCATCAACCCATCCCAGTAGCCCTCTACATTCAACACCACCACCCCACGATTATGTATCCCCAACTGATTCCAAGTCACCACCTCCATCAGTTCCTCCAACGTGCCATACCCTCCACTCAGCGCTACAAACCCGCTGCCCGGCCCGCCCGCCAGCACCTCCTGCGCCATCATCGCTTTCCGCGTGTGCATATCCTTCACCACCGTCGTCTTGCCATACACCGCGTACTCAGGCAGTCCGGTACCGTTATCCTTCGTCTCGCTGGAATGCGCGGCCGCGCCCTCGCTGTTGGGACCGCGCTCGTATTTCACGAGCGGAGCCGGGATGATGCCGTGCACGGAGTCGGGCCCGGATAGGGACACAAGCGTGCGTGCTACTTCGCCCATGAGACCGACGGTGCCGCCGCCGTAGACGAGGGAGATGTTGTTCGCGGCCATGTTTTCTGCTAGCGAGCGCGCCATCGCGAGGTGGGCGGGGGATTTGCCCGGGGAGGCGCCGCAGAATACGCAGATTTTGGTGGGGGGTGGCGTGCTGGAAGAGATGCTGAGAGGAGAGGGTTGAGTGGTGTTGGAGGAGTGTATGAAGGGGACTGGAGAGGAGGGCGCGGGGGATACGCCGCCGGATGCCATTGTGTGTGCGATATGACGGTTGAAGCTGAGGTTGGGGAAGTAGAAGGTGAGGAGGATGAGTCGTTCGCGGTTTGTAAACTCGATAACTTGGCTCCGTCACTGTATTTAAGCCCGAATTGGAGAAAGATAAGAAGGAATTGCGGTGGAAAGATGCAGCAGGTTAGGTGCAGATGCTGGCCTGTGAGCGAGAGAAACGTGGTTGATATACTAATGCCAATGTGTTGTTATTCACACCGAGTTGCAATTCATATGATAAGATGATAGTGAATTGAGCGTATGAGCATAGGTAGTCGTCGTCGGTCTTGGTATGAGCAAATTCGGATATTGGATCATGAGTATTTTATTTTTTGACTATGTCATCTTGTAGCCGCAAAGAGTGCGGTCCCGAGATGCGGGGTTGTAATTGGCTCATCCACTTCGGATGACAGAATACGCAATAAAATGTTCCGATCATCCTCTTAAATCAACAACATCTAACTACTTCCAAGCACCAACTATTTTTGAGGTTATACACCAGGCTTCCGAAACATGTACAGCGAGTTCTTAATAGTGAATTTTGCAACTCATTATTTCACCCTTGTTTTCTTCGTATATCTCGTTGGTACAATCGTATCAGAGCGCCCAAGGAATGAATATGCAGGAGGAAGATCCTCCCTTTAGAATTTTCGATGCTCGCTATTCACGCCCTGTATCTACAGTAAGCTTTTACGTGGCGGAGAAACAGTCCTCCCGAGTGTGATGCAGGTGGCTGATAGGAGCTGAGCAACTAAAGTTCCTTGGTTTTTATGATTCTCCACGGAACACTACAGAGTAGATCTGGGCTGACTGGTAATACATCGGCAATCATATGTCTAGGTGTGATCCACTTGCTATATATATCTTGTTTTCCTAACGGCGTCGCGGCTGGAAACTCTGTCCCTCTTAAGGGCCAATGCCCACTCGTCGCAGTCCTTACTGTACCAGAAACTAATGCGGGGGCATATCTAGCTCGCTCTTTTCCTCAGCCCTGAGCGTGAGCCACGATTATACTGCTATATCTCTTAGTTTTGCCAGAGTTATTCCATCCTTGCGCAGAACATTTATAGCCATAATGTTCGATCGCCAACCCCGTTACTTCGCCAAGCACTATACAATACTTGCTGAAGTAACATTTAGATAAGCCACTTTGCTTTTCGGCTGGCATTCACCAATCTCGTTGTCGCCATCCCAAGTACCTTGTTGACACTATTTCGCAGGAATTGCTATCCTGCACACTCATCCCACGCCAATAAATACGTACTGCACTGTCTCTCGTACCGCCAGGTTGATATTCTAGGGACTGGTACCTTCCGTATTATGTGTGATTTTGGTCTAGCTAATTCAGCACTAGCCCCACCTGCGCATCTACAGAGCTAAAATGAAGTGGGATCTGGCCGCACTGTGCCGTTCCGTACTGCTCGGCCCTTGAAACATCGGACCCGACAACCTTGTCGGATCCGCGCGTTAGCCTACACGTATGCCCCGATAATCTGACTGTTGGAGAAGGATTTGCTTAGGGATGACAACTGGAGCAGCTCCAGGTTTTAGTCAAAAACGGGATTGGAAATCGAGTCGGTAGATCAATGAAACGTTGTCAGGGCATACCCTTAGATATCGCTGCCTGCCTTTGCCAACTGAAAGCTGTTGGAACTTAGAAGCAGCATTGGAAGGCTTTAGAACGAAGGAATAAAGCGTGCGTAGGGGGCTTACATCAGCCAGGCAGTATCCGTCGATCAACACTTTCCTCGCTTTCGTGCACCAAATACGTATCATCATCCTAGTAGGGATATGTCTCAGGTTACACTACAGTATTGTATCCGGTATACATCATCCTATTGGTCAGGGACATTGAACTCATATGATGGTATCACATGATGACAACGACGAGACCCTGGGTCATATGACTGTACTCATCTTCGGAAGCAAAGATACCCGCAAAGCTGTCAATTCAATATCACGACATATCAACACACATGACAGTTGCAGTCTGAGTTGAGACAGACACGGATAGTTCGGACACCTGCTCGCGTTACACCAATCTTCCAGTTCATTCGTTCTTCATCGAATAAGACACTTCCACTCGTACTGATCTTGACCTTACGAGCGTACCCCATGAGGGTAGTTTGAGAGCAGAGCAGCAACAGTGAAACCGCAACCACGCAAGCCAAACGCTCGTTTGTCTCCAAATGTGCCAGATGAAAGAGGCGCTTTATCATCGCCTGAAAGTTGCGAGTGGCGCACTCCGTACGTTTTATGGGACTATATTTCCCACATGTCTATCGGAGACTCTGATAGAGCTGTGGAAGATGAGATGTAGACCACGCTGAGCTTCCAGGTCCTCATTGCCGCCGCGGAGAAGTTCGCAGGCATAAAGTGAGGCCATAAAATGCAACGTCTCATGATGATACTAGACGTCGCGCTTAACTGTGGAAGTTGGGAGGCGAGATCAGGATCGTGATGTCAATGGCTCGGTAACAATTTGGTCTCATTGAACTGTTCTCCTGCCACGAACCAAAATTTGTGATCTTGTTAGAGAATTGTAGAACCCCAGAGTCGCCAATATGCTGGTGAGAGATGATGAACTACCCCACAGAACTTAAGCTTCCTTGGGACTTCTTGACCCAGGTGTTCCTGCCTCAGGCAGTAATTCTTGTTCCCTGATGACATGAATATGAATTCAATTCTTGATGATGCCTTCTGCATTTCGTAACTCACACTGGGAATGTCTTAAAATCTAAGAGACTCGATTTCTTGATATGACAGAAACATCTCAAAATGCAGGTCATTCGACCTCAAGTCCTGCAGGACTCGTCGACGCCCATGCGACCTTCCAAAAAATGAAGGATCTTCTCATGGCGAAAGACGATACATCTAGGTTCGTAGGATTAGCTCTCCTCAAATCCGTTCTTGATAATGAACAACAACTTGTCAAGAATTCAACATTATTACAATCGCTATGGGAAAGTATTTCTCCAAAATTCTTGGACCGACTGCTTCGAGCCCAGGTGAATGGAAAAGTCGAGAAATCACAGGCCAAGGATATGGTAGATCTGGCGGTTGCTGTTCTGCATACATTCTCCATCTTGCTTCCCGAGAGCTCAAGGAAAGGCCCACGGCTTATCGAGAGGACAGAACCGCTGATTAAGGCTCTTCTGCAAAGGTAAGTTTGGGAATCTTCCCTGGAATGATCAAATGCTGATATCATCTAGTTCTCCTGAAACCACACCACTTATCTTACAAACACTCTTAACTATAGTCAGTCAGCCAGAAGGGGCTTTGAAGTTGTTGAAAGTAGATGACCTGTCTCCTATGACAGAGATAGCTGCACAAAATCCTCTCGTTCTCGAAATTCTAAACTTCACCTGGGCAAATGCATCGACCATTATTAGTGAAGTCCAAGTGGTTAAAGCAAGTATCAACGAACTGATTCCCAAATTGCTACTGGTTTTCAAGGGGACTGATGCCGTCACGTTTCTATCATTCATTGCAAATTTATTTCCAAAAATTCCTCCAGAGGTAGGGGTTGTCAATTCCTCACATTTCATGTCAGAACTGACTTGTATAGGCACGTCCCGGCAGTCCAAAATGGCTCCCATCCTTACTACTTCTCTTGAGAAACTTAGTCACAAGCAGACCAACTGCCGCTGGTAGAGCAGCATATACGCAAGCTGCCGCAGCCCTCCTTCAAGCATACCCCGAGACGTGTCCATTATTACTATTCAAAGACGATACCTCTAAGAATTCAGACAGCAAACCCTTCTCATACCTCTTCATTAACCTTCTCTTGATCGATCTACGATCCTCTTTCCCATCACTTCTAGCAAAATTAAACAGCAGCGATTACTCCAGCATCGCACAGCGATTGGCAGCCGCATTTGACATCATATCAAGTTTCATAGGATTTCTCGTTCGCAGTCTAGACGATGAGGCCGCATCTTTCAGCATGCCGCCAGATCTTTTACTAAAGCTGCGCAAGGACATCGCTGAAACAATGTCCCTCTCGATCGAATACATGCGCGACCGTTGGGACGCCTCGATCGCTGGAGCCGCAGGCCTACATCCCTCCGCACGCCCCGGAACTGCAGCGACATCCGAAGGCACACGCCTCACATTAACATGGGAGTCCATGACCGACAAAGTCACAGCCGACCCACTAATCCTGTCAAGTGTTCAAGCCCTAGCTATATGGATCCGCGAAGACACCAACGAAAACCTCCGGAAAGAAAGCGCGGGTATGATGGACATGTTCATGGAACTGTACAAAATGAGTTCAGAGCAAGAAACCGACTTCAGATATCCCATCTTGCTTGCACTTGAGGGAATCATGAGTCTCGAAGACGGCGTTGAATCGTTTCTCAACCACGACGGATGGCAAATCGTCTCGGAAGACCTTACTACTATTCTCAAAAACACCGAAAGCGGCACCCCACTTACTGAACGTTTCGTGATCTCGGAATCCGCACGCGGTCTCCAAGTCATCACCATCTTGTTTGCGGTCGTAGAAAATGACGCACCGTGGAGACTCGAAAATCCGCCTGTGATTATAAAGGAAGAGTGGATGAATATCGTGGCTACCGCGGCACAGATGAAGATCCCAGGGTCTTCTATGCCGCCGATTGTGTTTGAACTCCGGTTGGGTATGATGCAGCTCTGTGCTACGTTGGCGAGGCTGGCGGGTGCGGGTATGAGGAAAAGGTTTGAGGGACAGTTTAAGGAGATCAAGAACTTGGTTGGGCCGTTGAGGAAGAGGATTAAGGAGTTGGGGGATAGGGAGGAGGCGGAGGTGTTGGGTGGGATTTTGGATGGGTTGGTTGCGTAGTGGAATGGTATTTGTTCATGAACATGAAAATACTCTCATTTGAGGTGTATATGTGAATATGTGTTAGTGTTACTGTCCGCAACCTGTTAAGTAGCAAAGACCAGGCAGGTCGAGGAGATGTCCGGGATGATCATGTGCGGAACGGGAAGCTGCAACATGTATTTCTTGAACGACAGTGTAATACCATGGCTCACCGTAGCACTGTAAACCGATCTTCTCCATAATTGGTGCCCGGTTGTACACAATAGTGCAGGGGGAATATGTGACAGCACGAAGTTAGAATGACGGCGAAGGCTAGAAAATAACAACTCACAGTATTGCTGAGTGCTAGGAGGAAAGACGTAGCCTGGACGTGATTTCACTACAGTGTGCAGGACTGCAAAAGGCCTAGCACGCTATGTAGTCCGCAGATCGGTGTTGTTTGCAGAGTAAGAAAGGAGGAGCAATGGACCGTTCATAATACAATACTGTTTCATGTCAAAGTAATATCATTCACTCAGTGGCCAGTCCCATCACCCCAGTGCTCTGCACATGTTACGAAGGCAAAATGCTACATTAAACTCGTTCTTAAATCTAAATATAATAACATAAACCGTATCCCCACCTTCCATGTGTCAAACCCAACTCCATTGCTCAAACCGATTCCAACTCCCCAACCCCGTAACTCCACTCATAAATACACATCCCCTATCTCACCCCCATTCCATCCCACACACCTCATCTATCCCTCTATCTCAACCTCGGCCCACTAGGCAAACCCGGACCTCTCCTCCCTCCCGCTGGCCCACCGCCCTGCAAGCCCATCCTCCCAGCACTCCCACCCCGTCCCGACTGATCATACCCGCCCCCCGTAAACTCCGCCTGATTACTCGCCCACGGGCTCGTCGCCGCCATAAACGGTCTCTCCCCCCCAGCACTCTGCTCATAACCGTCACTCCCGCCGCCTCCCCCCACCGCACTCGCACCCCCCTTTGACCTCCCCATCTTCAATCTATCCCTCGCAGACAGCGTCTGCGGTTGCTGCTGCACAGGCGGCGGTCCCCCACCCAAAGCACTCCCACTCCTCGCCGCCGGACTCTGGCCTCTTCCCGTTCTCAAACTGCCTGCTAGCGGCGGACTCGCAGTATTTGGTCTCGCGGGCGCGCCGCCGAAGAGACTGTTGAAATCGGCTTTCGACGCCGACGCGGGTGCAGCGCCGTAGCCTGCTCCCACCGACGGCGAGTATACGGGTTGGACGATAGGGGCAGGGGGAGGACCGCGAGGATCGGGAGGGAGCCATGGAGGGAAGGGCGCTTTCTTTTCGTTGGTGTAGTAGGTGCGCAGGACGCGGCAGAGATAGGTGTCGTCTTCGGTGTCGCCGTCGGCTTCGCCTTGCAGGATGTTTTGTCGGATGCTGTTCACTTTGGAGGTAAACGAGTTGAGGTAGGAGGAGTACATTTTTGTATTAGATGGTTGTGGTTGGAGGTTGTGGGTGGTGCGTTTGTGCTTAAGGGCGAGTATGACCACTTAAGGAGTTGGGAATTTGGTGGTCGCAATTGCGGTCGGGTAGTGCCTTCTTGACTCGGTAGATTTGTGGCCCCAGAAGGGTTGTTTGTCTTTACTCGATATTGTGCCTTCAATGTATTTGCTTTGTACAGGTTTGGTGTGAATATTTTCGAGGGTTGTCAATTGTTGAAGTTGGATTCTGAGGTTGCGACTTGTTTCGCGATCTTGAAGGAGAGATCTGAGCTGACCCCACTACGATGGAACTAAATCCCTAGACAAGAAACAGGTGAATTACGAAACAACGTGGTTGCAACAAGACAATTGCTATTACGAAAAGGTGTATATTATTGTATTCTACACCTTGGCCTACTTTGGAAATGTTTTCTTTGAAAGACCACGATTCGCCTGCGGAAGTACCATAACTAACAACCATTTCTAATAAATCGGGAAGAGGGACCTGCAACAACGCCCAAACGCCAGGCATAACGGAAAATAGTATCTGCCGAGACAGTTCATGCCAATTGTCGCTGTGGACCCTCGATTTCCTCTTCGTACTCGATCTCCATTCTTGGGAACTTCTTCGGTTTCGCTTTCGACACAGGTGCTTTCTTCCTCTTTGCGCCAGCGGCACTCTTCTTCGCCTTCTCATCCTCACTGCTATCGTCTTCGCTGTCCTCACTGTCATCCTCGCCGGTCGCCTCCTCATCATCACTTCCCAACCAATCCTCAATATCACCCAGATCCTCTTCATCCTCTCCCAAATCACTCACGTATTCAACATCGCCAACACCTTCCTCATCCTCGTATTCTTCCTCATTCTCGAATTCTTCTTCTTCGATGCCTTCGTCCATGTCTTCATCTCTCGTGCCCTCACCACCTCTCTCCAATCCCTTCAGAACCTTCTTCCAAATGGCTTCGCTGACATTCAATGGCTGATCACCATAGGCGCCACTCCTCAATCGTTCGATCAACTCTCTTTCAATGGCCCGCTCAACCTTGGCTGCAGCCTCAGCCTTCCTCTCTCTGGTCTCCTCTCTCCTTCGAATCTTGGGAGCCAATCTCGGTACGAGCTTTTCACCCAATCGCTCATCCTCTTTAGCAAGTCTGCGCATCCGTATCGCAACTTGTGTCAGCCTGGTAAGCCTCTGTTTGCACTTATGAACAAGGAATTTAGGCCAGTAGATCAATCGTTCATCGACCTGCTCCAATGCTTTCGCGTAGTTTTGCGACAACTTTATGCGTTCCCATAGTTTCGATGGCATGTGCGCTCGTTCAATTGTCTTCATGTACAAGTAGAGAGTTCCAGAGCCGGGATGCGCACGGATGGTGGCATATCTTGAGTTTGCGAGAGGGCATGACTGTCTGTTGCAGAGACCGGTGACATTGTACTCATTTCGACAGAAATTCTTTTCCTTGGTAGTTCTAGTTTTGTTAGAATAGCCACCTTGAAGGAATATTGGAGCTCTTACTTGAGCTTGAAGGAGCAGAACTGCTGATTGATTACCTGCCAAACAATCTCATCCGACGACATCTTGCTTGAAACGTATGGGTGGCGTCGATTGTGTTAAACTCAGATCGTTGTACCCTCAGAATGGGTGAATGAAGACAACTTGATAAGAGGCGTCGAACAATTTTCCTCGAACTTTTTTACTGGGGCTTCGCAGGTTCTGCCTAGCTGATTCTGGGCGGTATATCACGTGAATAATCACACTGAGGCTGAGTTTTGAAACTCTGGATTCTAATTGGCCGATAATCGGTGACAGCTAGCTAGCGACTATCCGAGCAAAAGTTCACCAGCATGAGTTCATTTCGTGTCGTGATTTCATGCATTTTATTTATGCGATATTACCATCCTATCATTATCATTATCATTACATTACTATGCTCATTTACATCATCCGATATTTAAATCTTCGACGCTCGCCTTCTCGATTTGGCTGTTGATGTCGTGTTAGTGGAGTGTCTGCATCAGGAGATTTCACGTGAAGATACTTACCCTCCATATCTCTCTTCCTGGCTGCAAATATAGCAATCGGCGCGCCGTGCACAAACCTTTCCGCCAACGCATCGAGAGAATTGTATACTGCCAACATCCTTGTATCCCTCAATGGTATGTTCTGTAGTCTCTTTGACTCCATCATACTTTTCCCATCGTTTATCTTCAACATATGGTGCAGATACTGTATCATCTTCTCTTCAAAGTGCTCTTTCTCAAAAACCTGATTGACAAATCCACATGATTTAAGCTCGCTGGCTTCAATCTTCTTTCCAAACATAACGAACTCATTGGCACGATGAACACCCATGGATTGTGACAGTGTGGTGGCTGAACCACATTCAGGAACCAGGCCCAACGCAGAGAATGGTATCTGAAGATATGTTGAAGTTGATGCAAGAACAATGTCAGAAACTCCCGGAAACCAACTACAACAGAATTCGATCAGTCCATATCAGAATCAAGAAAATGAAGCATGTCTGAGAGGTCCAGACTGTCACCGGATGGTGAGGCGATAGTCAGAAATCGGATGTACTTACGCTGCTCCAGCACCTACGGCTGGTCCATTCAGAGCAAGAACGAAGACTTTGCGGTGATCGATGATAGATCTCATGATTTCAAGTCCTGGTTCAAAGTCAGCACCATAGCCGATGAATCATGCGGATAACTTGCCCTCAATGAATCGGCTCAGGAATGCCAACTTCTTCTGGGCAACAGTGCCATTCTTCTCGGTTTCGGATAGTTCCCAGCCTGAGCTAACGTAAGATTGATATCATGCCAACAGCAGTGTTCCAAGACAAAGTGAACGTACTTCTAACATCTGCACCGGAACAAAAAAATCTTCCTTCGCCTGTCAAGACCGTAAAGACAGTATCAGGATGTTCATTCAGTTCCCGGATAGCTTGAATACTTTCGGACAATAGGTTGCCACCAAAGGAGTTCAAAAATTGCGGACGGTTGAACTGGGAGATGTCAGCATTGATCCGGTAGGTTTTGGAAAATACTAACCTTGATGATACCAATACGATCCTTGATTGTAACGACGATATCTTTATAGCTGCTCCCAGACATGATGATCTTTATTCGTCGCTTAGGATTGCAGAAAAGCCAAGATGGTACACCGGCTCCTGATGTTATTGCGGGATGAGATGCTGTTTACGAATTCTTAGGAAACGGAAGTAAGACGACTGTGCTGATATCTTACTCTTACCGCACTATCAACTGTTGAAGATATAGCTTAGACACACCATCGCACGCTATCCATTTTTCTCGGTACAGTGCGGAGAACGAAGCCGAGGCAACTGTTTAATCCTCCATCCTCACTTACCGCGTCAGGGCATCTCTTGTTCTTGGCCAACACGCGACAGCGAGCGACAGTGATCACCCGCCATGATTGTCTATCGTCAATGGCACCAAAACAGCCAACACATCTTTGGCAGATAGCGCTTGTATCCAACGGTCCCCGAGTATGCTCCACATCTGTCAGTATGTGTCAAGAACTTGTATGTTTCCATAGAAAATATGGAACAGGCAGATGGATATTCTTGGACTGCCAGTGACATACCAAGATCCGCTCGTGGCGCAATGGGGTCTGAGAATTGCACTCGGTATAGAGATCTGCCTGTCCCTTCTATCCCTAACTAACAAATCATAAAACAGTCCCATCCCACTAGCTGAACACGGACCCGGTGGTTCCACGATATTTATGCAATGCAATGTAGCGGTGCATATGTGCGACGGATATATCGAGGAAATCAGTCCGCGGAAGATTATGCACGCACGAGTCTGGAAATACGATCTGCATACAGTCCCATTTGAAGGTGGTGAAGGGAAATGTTATACCAGTATTGGATAGTTATGAGAGGACGGGGAGGAATCCGGTTCCATTGGGGGAGAAGTACTTGGTGTGGCATGCATTAGGGAGGGCTGAGAAGGGACGAAAGAGAGGATGAGATTGGGTGAGGGGCTGGGGGTTAGAAGACTGGAGGTTAACTCGGCGAGGGAGATATGGATGTGCTTGGTGTGGGGGGGGGGGGGGGGGGGGGGGGGGGGGGGGGGAGGGGGTGGGGGGGAGGGGGGGGGGGGGGGTTGGGTGGGGGGGGGGGGGGGGGGGGGGGGGGGGGGGGGCGCGGGGGGGGGTGGGGGGGGGGGGGGGGGGGGGGGGGGGGACGGGGGGGGGGGGAGGGGGGAGGAGGGGAAGGGGGGGGGGGGGGGGGGGGGGTTGGTGGGGTTGGGGGGGGGGGGGGGGGGGGGGGGGGGGAGGAGAGAAGGATGAGAACAGATGAAGTATGGGGTGTATTAAGGGGGGCAAGAAGTCAAACATACCTGACTAGTACAAACTTTATTAAAAGCAACGAAAGCAAACGTCTGCGCAAGCATAGT